>SEMN01001400.1:0-61648 GCA_005408345.1 Macquaria australasica
ATTTCCACCTATAGATGTCAGAAAGTAATAAAAAATGCACATCCTAATTCAGGTGGCGTCATCAAATTGCTTGATGGATCAACACAAAAGCTTAAGATAATTCAGTTTACAATTTACTACGTAATGTTTAGCATTTTTGCGTGAAACATTATGATGAACGATCAAGCAATCGTCAAAATAGTTGCCGATTATTTTTCCATCAATTGACTTATCGTTTTGGAGTATTATTTGGACTAATTGTCCTTTTTCTTGTATGACTTATACCATGAATCATGATGAAGTACATCTGTAGTCATTTGTGTAAGAAATTTCTGCTTTATACAGCAAGTCAAAGAAAGTGGGTGAGTTTAAATTTAGGTGGGTTCATGCATATGTAGACAGCAGTGTTGTATGGAAGCCCAAAAAAGAAGATGAAAAAATGTCAAAATTATGAGATAAAAAGTCATAATTATTAGATAAAAAAGTCAATTTTTTCATCTCATAATTTAGTTTTTTATCTCATAATTATGACTTTTTATCTCATAATTTTGACTTTGTATCTAATAATTTTGACTTTGTATCTAATAATTATGACTTTTTATCTAATAATTATGACTTTTTTTATCTCATAATTATGACTTTTTATCTCATAATTTTGACTTTTTATCTCATAATTTTGACTTTTTATCTCATAATTTTGACTTTGTATCTAATAATTTTGACTTTGTATCTAATAATTATGACTTTTTATCTCATAATTATGACTTTTTATCTCATAATTTTGACTTTTTATCTAATAATTCTGACTTTTTTATCTTATAATTTTGACTTTTTATCTAATAATTCCGACTTTTTATCTCATAATTCCGACTTTTTATCTCATAATTTTGACTTTTTATCTCATAATTATGACTTTTTATCTCATAATTTTGACTTTGTATCTAATAATTTTTGACTTTGTATCTAATAATTATGACTTTTTATCTCATAATTTTGACTTTTTATCTAATAATTATGACTGACTTTTTATCTCATAATTTTGACTTTTTATCTAATAATTCTGACTTTTTTATCTTATAATTTTGACTTTTTATCTAATTCCGACTTTTTTATCTTATAATTTTGACTTTTTATCTAATAATTCCGACTTTTTATCTCATAATTCCGACTTTTTATCTCATAATTTTGACTTTTTATCTCATAATTATGACTTTTTATCTCATAATTTTGACTTTGTATCTAATAATTTTTGACTTTGTATCTAATAATTATGACTTTTTATCTCATAATTTTGACTTTTTATCTAATAATTATGACTTTTTATCTCATAATTTTGACTTTTTATCTTATAATTTTGACTTTTTATCTAATAATTCCGACTTTTTTATCTTATAATTTTGACTTTTTATCTAATAATTCCGACTTTTTATCTCATAATTCCGACTTTTTATCTCACAATTTTGACTTTTTATCTCATAATTATGACTATCTCATAATTTCGACTTCTTATCTCGTAATTTCAACTTTTTATCTCATAATTTTGACTTTTTATCTCATAATTATGACTATCTCATAATTTCGACCTTTTATCTATAATTAAATATATAAATATATAATTTCCAGTGTTGTGGGTGCAGTACTGAGCGCGACGCTCTCCGGCCACCAGGAGGCGCTGTTCCGTGTTGGCGCTGCGTATCAGCAGCTTCAACCGCCGAAAGAAGAAGCGCTGCTAGGCGTGCTCAAAGTACGCCAACTGAACCTTATTCAATAAGAATGATTTTCTAAGAGCCAAACTGACGTCAATAATGCGAGCGGCTTTACTGAAAAGACAGCAGTTTTAAGAGTATATTGTGCGGGGTACGTATGTCGTCGTTTCTCCTGTCTTTATCCCGTCGCTCCGCGGTGCGTTGGCTCGTTAGCCTGCTAAGCTAACGCTGACAGCTGGGCGAGTCGGCGGAACCCGATGAATGAAACCGCTCAAACTAAATACGGGGGTATTTTTTTGTTTTTGTTCAGCAAGGTACAGTTCGTCTCGGTGGCGACGGCGGCCACCGTGATATTTAAACCGCAGACATTGCAACAAGTGTCGTAGCTGAAAGGTCAACATTAACGGAGCACCCACTGTAAAACGACCGCATGTGTTAGCCAGCTAAAGCTAGTTCTGCTGACTTCTTAGATGCTGCTAATCCAACTGTGACTTGGTCTGCATTACATTAGCTAACCCGACGAAACACTGGCAGGAGCCTCGCTCGCTCGAGTCCGCACTGGAGTCGGATAATACCGGGTCCGAGGGCGTCTTATCGCTGGTCTTCAGCTTTTAACGTGGAGTGGAAACTTCAGGCTCTTACCCAGTTTTACGGTGTTTGCACCAGCCCGTGCGTTACTTCTCCATTTGTCTGTGTTTTATCTAGATACCTTGTGATGGCTACTACTGAGATGGGATCTGGTTCTTCAGACAGCAGATCAGAACACGGGACATTTGACCCCGATTCAAAGTACCCACTTAAAGTTCTTTACTGTGGAGGTACAGCATGTAACATTAAACTCAGTTTGGCATCTTTGCAGGGTGTGTTTTGGTGCCTTTTCAAGGTGTGATGATGAGATTTTATTCTTTTCTCTGCAGTGTGCTCTCTGCCCACAGAGGTAAGTTTAATTATCAAAAAAAAAAACATAGGCTGTTCTGTTGTGTGACCCAGTTCACCGGAGGCACTCACAAATATGCCGATCGAGGTGTTTAAGCTGGTTTAACTGAATCTACGCTGTTGTGTCTGCAGTACTGTGAGTACATGCCCGAGCCAGCCAAATGTAGGCATTGGCTTGAGAAGAACTTCCCAGATGTGTTTGCCAGGATGACTGTAGGTGGTGAGTGCCAATTGAGATTTCTAGCCAACAATATTTTTCTTCTGTGAAAATAAATAGTGTGGTAACGTTGTGCACCAGCTCATGTCTGTGTCTTCATGGTCTTAAAGGCTGCACGTCCTTCAAGTGACCATTCAAGAAACCACCAAAAGGCATATTGTCACTTTTTATTGGTGTGTCCATAATGTGATGTGTTTAGCCCTTAACATGCAGATTTTCTATTTCTCCTCCTTAAGTGGCTGTAAGGTTGGAAAAATAATCTTATTCCACATTTTCTGAACCTAAATTATGTGAAACATTAAACTCAGCACTCCATGTTTTATATGGTTACATCATTCCATCAACTAGAAATTTCCTAGATGTCTTGTGCATCATTTTATACACATTTCTCCAAAATTCAACCTGATATATTTGGTATTTTGGGAAACTTTGGGCTGTGGATTTGAACAATGTTTGACTGCACAGCATGAGTTTGTAATGACTGACCTGACCACCTGCAGGTCAGTGGGGTTTAAGAGGTTAAAAATATTTGTGATATTTGATTTTGAGTGAATGACTGAAGAAAGTATGCTTGTTAGAACTTTATATCGTTTGCTTACCTACAGTGATTTAGTTGGACTGTACCAGCTTCATCAAATAGTAATAGATTATCATGTCCAGCACACATTACAGGGTAAAATGACCCCAAAAAGCTGTATATGTATGCAGGAGTCTCCCTGGACAGCCCTTAAAGCTGTGAAAGATTTTACTTCAAAACAAGTTATATAAAATGTTTATTATTAAAAATTACGTATTTGTGAATGTGTACAAAGGTCTGTAATGATGTTACACTTAAAGGCAAGCAAACTGTTATGGAAACACTGGTCAGCAGCTAGGTTAGCTTGATACTAAAAAGATCCTGCACATATGGTAGTCAACCAAAAAGTGAGAACAAAACTTTGTTGCCGGATTTTTGGTTTTAATATTTTCCTTTTTTTTCCTTCTGTCCCATTGGCCCGGCAGCAAATGCACCCAAGCAGGAACCCGGCACTGGAGATGCTCCCCCTGCAGGCGAGGAGGAGGAGAAAAAGAAACAGAAGAGAGGTATGGTGTCTAATATTAGAATGACTTTCTTCAGAATCAATTGTAGGCTTATTATTATAGGGTGTTATGGTGTTAGCTATACATTCAAATATTTATTCTAGGTGTCTAAGCAAAAGATGGTTAACCTGCCTTGTTTAAGGTGTAACCCTTTAACATTTCAGTCATGGTAGATTTGGTGACATCCGTGGTTACTGGCGGTAACAGCAGGTGTGGTTTAATATTACAGCAAACACTCCTTGGTTAGAAATAAAGAGGTCAGTCAAAAATAATTGCACACGGCGCGAGTAGTTTTCCACACAACAGCAGGGCACAGTAACAGGGCTGTTACACTAACTTCTGTGACAAATATATCGGGTTTCCTGCTACTGCTTCACAATAAAATATGTTTTATCAGTTTAATGCTTTTAATGTGGAGCAGCAGCAGTAGGAAATGTTGGGTTAGCATTAACGGTAACTTACAGCTCTGACGTGTCTGTGTGAGAGGGGAACAGTAGACAGTGAGGCTGATCTCAGTGAGATAAAATGAAAAACAGTAACTTTGAATTACATGCTGCATCGTTTTCCTGTGAAGGCAATTTGAATCCTACACAGAAATGCCAGACTATCACTAACAATGAAAACTACTATATAGAGAGGTCATTACTGAAAATAATTACATTAAATAGCTATTGCTGAAAATAAATTAAATCCAAAACAGGGTGTGATGTAATGAAAATCTTAAGGATTATAAGAAAATAATTGCTTACTGCTGTCTGTATTTAAAGATGGAGCTATATTGGTTAATTGAAAGCTGCCTCTCTAGTTGTTATGTTTCCACATGTGGATTAACACTGTAAGAGGTTTGAAAAGACTTTAATCTGGTTAGTTTTGTTTTTCTTTTTCAGGTGGAAGAGGCCAGATCAAACAGAAAAAGAAGACTGTGCCTCAGAAAGTTTCCATAGCAAAAATCCCAAGAGCCAAGAAAAAATATGTGACACGGGTGTGTGGCCTGGCAACATTTGGTAAGAGTTTGGTGTTAAATTGTTCTCTGTTGTTTAATTAATTCTCTTTCTCTTGACGCTTTCTTCTCAACTTAACTTCTGCTTTGACTCCTGCAGACATCGAGCTTAAAGAGGCTCAGCGATTCTTTGCCCAGAAATTCTCTTGTGGTGCCTCAGTTACAGCAGAGGATGAAATAATCATTCAGGGAGATTTTACAGATGACATAATCGACGTCATTCAAGAGAAGTGGCCTGAGGTGAGCTGTCTGAGTTTGTTGAAAAATGATTTGTGTCTTTATATGGTTCATCTTGCCTTGTGATGTCTCTTTGTTTGTTTTCTCGTTTCTCTTTTGCCCTTGACTTCATTTTCACTGGATGAGGCAGAGCTGGCTTTTAATTAGTAATTTTGCACTGAGCTGAAACTTCTCTGTACCTACACAGTGATGTTAAAAAATGCAAGAAAGTTGCTGACGAGAGGACAGGAGGGATTTGGTTGGTTTACTGAGAAGAAAGTGTCTTTATACTTGGAAAATTTATATTAAAAAGCTGAAACTGAGCAGGCTTGTGATAATATCTGAAAGAAGTTGAGTGAGATAAATACAGGCGCAGCACCAATATGTTTGTGCTCAAAGCTCAAAGGAGAGTCCTTAACTAATAAGCAACACAAACAAAAATGGTGAGTCTGGGGTTTTTATTGTCAATAAATCCCATGAAACTTTCCGACTTACCTACCCCGCCTGTGACACTCAGCCCCAAGCCCATCTGTTCCTATTGGAGACGTAACTCTTTATAAATGGGTCCCAAATATAACGTTTAATTTTTAAAAGTGACTCTGTAATTTCCTAAAACAGGTGGTCACAGTAGTTTTTACTAAACGTTACTCAAACAGGAGGAAATACTGCATTTGTTGGGAACTATTTTCAGCGGCGGATGAATCAGCATTGTGCGTTCTAGTGAGTATTTGGGGCAGCAAAATAAACTACTGTGTGTGTGTTCACATGTCATCCAGTGCAACAGTGTGGCTCATTGATGTTTTTAATTGTAGTGGAAAGTACTACTACTACTACAGTACTCAAGTACTGTACTTAAGTACAATTTTGAGGTACTTGTACTTCCATTTTATGCTAGTTTATACTTCTAGTCCACTACATTTCAGAGGGAAAATATTTTACTCTTTACTGCACTAAATGATCTGACAGTTGTTACTAGTTACTTTGGTGATTAAAGGCTCTGCACAGCCACACAGGTGTTTTCACTCTGGCTGATTAGTCCTCTTAGTCGGGTGTAAGTCAGGTGGAGCTATGTGGTACACCTGTAAGATTTTACATACAAATGATATCATACCTTTATAACATATGATGCATTATTATTGATTAAACCACCAAACAGTTTAATAACGTAAGTGATTAGCATTAGCTCAATCTCAACCAACTACAACATTAAAATTCTGTGTATACTTAAATGCATTGTAACAAATCAATAATGTATAATAATATAACACTGACAGGGTCCACTCTGCAGAATGAGAACTTTTACTTTTGATACTTTTTTTTCTGATAATACTTGCATACTTTTTTGGACAACAGTGGAGCTCTATAGCACAGAGGAGTAAGATATATCAGGCTTTGAATACACAAACAATTGTTAGTAGGATCAGTTAATTGTTGGTTTTGAATATGAAAAAGAAAAATGTAGAATATCACCAGACATAAACCTTTTAAATGTCAAGTGGGTACACAACTAATAAATAAACTCAAACACATACCGAGTTCAGTCTCTGTGTCTCTGTTGCAGGTGGACGATGACAGCATTGATGATCTGGGTGAAGTGAAGAAGTGAAGACCAAATATGCACTTTTACTGAAATGGATGTGACCTGTAACAGCCACAACTTGGCCAAATGTACACATTTAAGTCATTTTATACTTATTTTATTTACTGTTCATAACAAAGCTGCGGACTTGGCCACTCACTTGGCATTTTTTTTAGTTAATAGCTGCTTTCTCTCGTTTGCCAAAGGTGTGGTATGACGTGAATCTCTCCCAAATGTTCTTCACTCAAGCAAAACTGTAATAAATTTCAGTCTCCTTCACCTGTACACTTCTTTCCAAGTCTGTTTTTCTTCTTTTCAATGTGTCTATTTTTCAGAAACATTAAAAAGGATTTCTTTTTCAGGGTTATGATTTTGTTGTATTTGCCTGCTTTATGGGAGTCACTTAAATGGCCGCAGGTTACTTGTTTTTCAGGCATCCCACTCAGTCCCCATGAGTGAACCTATTCCCCCTGCATAATAGTTTTATAATGAGTGCACGCTCCCCAGACAGATAACATTTACAGTTGTTTCCATGCTCCTCTGGGTCAATACCACTTCCCCTAAGATAACGCATAGTGCACAGATATTATCTCTACTTAGGAATTGCCTGAGAATCATTTACATGAGCACAAACATGATTCCCAACCAAAGAAGTCACCTGGTACAGCGTATCTGTGTTGACCCTATATAAAGCAGCAGGTCGGTGTTGTGCTTCATTGACAGTTCAAAAGATGAATCTCACTCACTCAGACAAGTGCTGCGCCTTCGAGTCTCCCATCCTGGACCAGGTTTTGCCTCCGATACTGATCTTGGAGTTCATGTTTGGACTGATGGGGAACTTTGTTGCCCTGTGGATGTTCATCTTTCACATGGACACATGGAAGCCCAACTCTGTGTACCTGACTCACCTGGCTGTTGCCGACTCCATTGTGCTGTTCTGCCTACCTTTCAGGGCTGACTACTACCGGCGTGGAAAGAACTGGATCTACGGTGATGCCTTGTGTCGTATCCTCCTCTTTCTGCTGGCAGCCAACCGTGCGGCAGGGATCTTCTTCCTCACGGCCGTCGCTGTTGACCGTTACTTCAAGATTGTCCACCCGTTGAACCGGATCAACCGTATGGGCCTGGGCTACGCTTTATGGGTCTCCCTTGGCCTCTGGTGTCTGATTTTTCTTGCTACTGGATATCTTCTTGCTAATGAACACTTCTTCTACAATAGCAATCGTACGCAGTGTGAGAGCTTCAACATCTGCATGAACTTCAGTCCCCTCTCCACCTGGCACAATGCTTTTTATGTCATCCAGTTCTTCCTGCCCACTGTAATCGTCGCTTTCTGCACAATCAGAATTACATGGCAGCTGAGAAGCAGGACTGTGGACAAAAAGGGGAAGATCAAACGGGCCGTTCACTTCGTCTTGGCTGTGGCTTTGATCTTTATTACCTGCTTCTTTCCCAGCACTATATCACGCGTTGCTGTATGGATCCTCAAGTTATGGTACAATGAATGCAAATACTTTGAGGAGGCCAACCTGGCGTTCTACACAACAGTGTGTTTCACCTACTTCAACAGTGTCCTCAACCCTCTGGTGTATTATTTCTCGAGCCCTGCCTTCAGCGGCTCCTTCCAGAAGCTCCTGAATAAACTGCTGAGAAGAGACGAGGAAGATCAGGCAGATTCAACTGTGAATGACATTTCCACCATTGATGGTAGAAGGTCATAAAGCCACTTTATGCTCTAAATATGAAGCTGTTACATGAACGCATAATGTACGTTGAAGGCCTGGCTATTGATAGAATTTCAATTATCCTACTTAATAACCATAATAAAATGTAGAGAAGAGCTTTTGCTGTGATTGTGAACAACAAGGTTACCCACCTAAAGTAACAATTAGCAGCTTAGTGCTTTGCGCTTGTTTAGGTATAACATAGAAAGCCCTTGTGAGTGTGGCTGCAGTGTTCGATTAAAGTAATAATGAGCCATTAACAATGAGGAAAAAAGTTGCAAGGTGACCTAGTCAAATATACACTGCAAATGCTTGTAAAGGCAAAAATATGTGTTTATGTTATGTGTATATTCACATTTTTTTTAGTAAGGTAGTTCATTTAATACCACCTGTTGTAGTTGATTGCTGTTCACAGTGGATGTGATTGACAAACACTGATTTTCTGCCTCCCAGTAGAATAATATTTACAGTACAAATCAGGTAGAGGGAAGTTTAGATGACTTCACCGTTGTCGGTAAACTGTCTGTCAACTCATATACATCCTAAACTAGACATCCGCTGCTACATAATTGTCTGTGATACCTAAGTCTAGGTAGTGAGCCTGCAGGTAATTTGAACTAATAATGTAAAAGAAATTTTTTTGTTGTTATTTTCTGTCTTTTGTCATTCTGTGTGCATATATTTGTGCATATTTTAATTTCCAGCTTTTGTGTCCTGTCACATTTTGTGTCCAAATAAATGAATTGGATAACCAACATAAATTACACATTACTTTTGTGCCATTTTCCTTTTGTATTTTATGGAAGCCCATTTCCGCCAGTAAAAAAAAAAAAAAGATTTAAAAAAGTCGAAATTATGAGCTAAAAAGTCATAATTATGAGATAAAAAAGTCGAAATTATGAGCTAAAAAGTCATAATTATGAGATAGAAAGTGCGCATGCGCCACCCGTAACCCCATGCAAACGATATGCAATCCTAAATAAGGCGACTATAACAGCTGACTTTTGTAAATGTTTGATGTTGGATTAAGTTAAGTTGCCACCTCTGTCACACTGGTTTTATTCTTCTACCAGAACTGCTTCTTCAGTCCCAAGTGAATCAGCAGGTGAAGTATTTCATTTGTTGTAAAGCCTCGTTTAAAGTCCTCAATGTTCTCACAATCCATTTCTGACAAATTAACCAGCAGAACTCAAAGAGCTGCTGCTCTCACTGTTGTTTGAAAGTATCTCATAATTATGACTTTTGTTCTCATAATTTCGACTTTTCTATCTCATAATTATGACTTTTTATCTCATAATTTCGACTTTTTATCTTATAACTGACTTTTTATCTCATAATTTCTATTTTTTTCATCTTTTTTTTTTTTTTTGTTTTTGTTTTTTTTTTTACTGGCGGAAATGGGCTTCCACAGTATTTTGTGTCTTTTTTCCCCGACTCGAGAAATCGTTTACATTTCGGAGCTCAGGTGTACGAGCTCACGTTTGGTGCTGTGAAGGCGGCATTATTTCCCAGGGTGACGTCAGGCCGCGCGGCTGGGGCTGGGCTGGGAGAGGCGAAGAAGAGCCGCTGGAAAAACACGTAACGGTGCGAGGTACGCTGCACCTACCCGCGGCATCCCCAACGGAGACCAAGTAAGCTTCCGCAGAAACCCTTTCCACGCCTGTCTGCTTTTATTTAGCTTTAATATCGTCCCAGTGGGGCGTTAGTTGTCTCACATTAACCACTTCTCGCTAATCTGGAGCTAGCTAGCTTTGGCAGTTAGGAGCGCAGTCCAGCAGGGACCAAAGGCTCGAGCCACCGGGACACTAAATGTGATGGTTTAAACAAACGTGAAGCGACCGGGACTCTCTGCCCACTGACGTGCTTGACCAAATTAACCTGGCAGTGTGAAATTAAATGTGTAGGATGCTGAGAAAAAGTGTTTACACCCAAGTTGGTAGCTCCAGAGACGCAGCAAGTAGGAGCGAGCCCAGCCCAGACGCGAACAACACGGGCCGGCCTCGTCGCTTGCTTGTCCACAGCAGTGATTTATACATTTATGGCTGACATATTTAAAGCTGGACCGACTGTGTGGGGTTAAAGATAAACCTGTGGTGGTGTGCGATGGTCGCGGGGACTGTGGAGCCCCGGGACGGGATCTGACGGCTCCGGGTGTGCTTGTTGTTGTGGTCTGGCAGCACCGGCGGGGCGGAGGGAGCAGCGCTGAGCTGATGTTACAGCTTCTCCTGTTACCGGGCCACTGCATGGGACAGCTAGTCTGAAACGTGCACCTTTTCTCCTACGCTACCATACACTGTTATGTACAAAAGCATGCAGTAAGATAAACGAAGTCGGTCCTCGTTATCATCTAAAAGAAAGATGCTTTTGTTGGATGGTAATTTGGGAAGATACCTGCCACATATTACAGTTCAGCACATGCAACACTTGCTCAGGTTTTTAGACACCATGGCAGGATTAAGCCGCCAGGGGAAGAAATGAGCTGTGGGCCCCTTAGCCCGAGTTATTAAAATTACATTTGAGTCACAGATTTAAGCATCTCTGCAATCGAGGACAATACTTATGAACTAGAAAATCCGTGAAGCAGACCGCTATAATAAACATAACTTGCTGAAGGACTTCCTGGACTTATTCTCGATGGAGAGTGCAGCCTCAACCCTTAAAGACTGTGATAATGGGCTAGGTGCCCCATGGATTCTCACTAGAGAATATAATAGAATAATAACCTGACACAGAACTGTGTATGCATGTGTGAGTGTGAGTAGGACCTGAGCTGATGTAAGATGTTACCTATGATTTTGACTGGGGTGGTGGTGGCATGCTGACCGAGGCAGATTAGTGGTGACTGGAAGGCTGCCTTGGCATCATCATCATCCCCAATGTTAACCTGTACCAACCCCCCACCCCCTCCGGGCTTGGCTCTCCCTGGGGGTACTGTGCGTCTAGTGTGCTCTGTGCCCATGGGAGAGCGAGGCCTCCTTTCCCTGCCTTAATGTGTGTGTCTGAGGTGGAAAATCAGCATCACTTTATTTGAGAAGGCATTCGTCGTTATGGTACACTGGAGTAGAGATGTTGCACAAGACACAAGGTCAGCTGGACATCACATTTATTACATGGGCGATAATAAATAGCTTGGTAATAAACAGTGGGATGTAACATACAGTAGGTGTTGAGAGGATGTAATGTTCGGAGGCCTGTAGCAGCTCCCACTGAGATGCTGTTGTAGTTAGTGGAAAATAATAAGTGCCAGTACTCCCCTTTATTCACATGGTGGCGTGTATATCGGCCAGTATCAGCAATCGTAACGTATTACATTCTGAATTTCTACAGTGAATAAAAGATACTAGGAGATGTTGCTAATGTTCACAACATACTTTAGCTATTTAACCAAGGGGACAGCCATTTCAATTACTAGTGTAAAGAACAATTGACAATATTTACACTAGCTTCAGTGTGTGGTGCATTGAAGTAATCAGGCCGGGATACCTGATCGTATTCCCGGCCAAATCTTCTCTCTACTTTTAGTGCTAATGTAACGTTACTTAGACTCGCCGCCGACAGAGAAAAGCAGGCAGGTGAGAATGGGAACAGGTGAGCGTCATGTAGTGCCCCCTGGGTAATGCAGTTTATTTAGGGCCATTATAAATTACTCAGAGAACCTGATATTGAGAGAGGGCAGAAAAGATTACCGGCAGCTTATGAGAAGTGCCGGTGTGCAAGAAAAAGTCACGGTACACCAAAGAGTATGTAGAAATGTAGAAATGGTGAGTGCCAGTCCACTTTGAGCACTGGTTGTAGTTATGGGTGGAGTACAGTGGACATTTTCATGTTTTATTGTTTTACAACATTGAATCAAAGTAGATTGCTTTTTTCAGGTTGGTCGACAGAAAAAGAATCGGCAACTACTCTGATAATTTATTACTTACTTAAGTAACATTTTAAATGCAGGACTTTTACTTATAACGGAGTATTTTCACAGTGTGGTATTAGTACTTTTACTTGAGAAAAGGATCTGAGTACACAGCTGCCCTGCTGACAGCTACGTTTATTTATCTCAGTAAATATCACAAGTGGTCGGCAGAAATACTGATATATACAGTTAATAGAAAACATGAAGTGGTGCTGATGTAGTTCCCATGTTAGTTAGTTTTTTACACCAGCTTCC
Organism: Macquaria australasica; assembly: GCA_005408345.1. Lineage (NCBI taxonomy): Eukaryota > Metazoa > Chordata > Actinopteri > Centrarchiformes > Percichthyidae > Macquaria > Macquaria australasica. The sequence continues at coordinate 12,600 of SEMN01001400.1, forward strand.
GTCACTCCAACATGGCTCCCGTCGTGTTCCCACAGCTCTGATATTTGTGTGGATTCCACCAAAAATGTTGTTGTTTTGTATTTCGGTTGATTCAGGGGACATGTGGTTTTGGTTTTCCAGCTCCTTTCCATCACATTGGGACTTTATGGGGTGGTGGTGGGGAAGGCCTAGTCCCCCACCTTGATCAGGCCAGACACCCCCCCTAGCCATGGACAAACAAGGAGCCATGAGTACACCAGGCAAGGTCAGCGGGATCAAACCCCCCAGTAAAATAGTCCGTCCATCTGGGGTGCCATCCAAGACGTCTCCATCCTCTGGTAAGAAATTAGTTTGTATGAAGCAGATTGTCCTGAACAAGAAAAAACAAGAGAATATCTATGTGTAAAAAATAAATATGACTCTATAATCAAAGGGAATCTCAAAGGGAATATCTGAGGAGCCATGAGCGAGGATACACGAGTGCAGCCTTCACAGAAGACTTTTACCGGCTGACACGCTCCCTTATTGGATACTGGTTATTGATTGTATTGATTGGACGCTGCAGCTGATCGGACTGATGGAGTGAAGTGAAGTGAAGTAAACTCAAGTATATCACTCCCAAGTTTTATATTTTATTTGCATGTATTTATTTGAATCTGTGTTAATTGTAGGTCTGAACAACAGAAGAACCATCCAACCAACAACTTTCTGCATTTATTGGAAAGATATTTCTTTTCATGATCTGTTATTTCCCCTGTTAACTTTTACTATGGATACTGTTAAAGTCAGAGAGGGTAGAAGAGTCTGTCTGTCAGCAAGAAATCATTTACATAATTTATCATAATTTCCATTCAGTCACGTGTGAGGCTGATAATTCCTGCGCGTCGGGTTTGATATGAGTTACATCACTTCAATTTTCCCTGACCCTCCATTTAGCGTAATACATCATTTCAAATGTTTGAACAACGCCCTTATCATATTCTAAGTTATTCAATAGTGAATTTACAATCAGAATATCCAATACAGATGCAAATAATAAATAATATAAACGCAGGACACAGTAGCTATCAATACAGAGTGCAGGTTGTTTATGTGCAGGTGTTTGTTAAACAGCTAACGGGCTACAGAGAGAAAACACTGCTGCTCTGCCAGAGATAAGTGGCCTTTATTAGTATTAGCGCAGTTCACATGTGTGCAGATACAAACTCCATCAAATCTCTCTACAGCTGATAACCAGCTGCGATCAGAAACGGATGTCACTTCACGTGAAAACAGTAAAAACAAGCTGCCTCCCCTTGCAATACTGTAGACCTCATCCTCTGACTTCTATGTGACGGAGGGGCCAAACAAAAACTTGACTTCCTGCTCTGAGGGACAAAGAAGTGCTTTTTTATAGAGATTAAAAACTCTTGAGCAAATTGTTATTGGGCTACTAGGGGTGGGCGATTTGGGCAAAATCTTCTATCATGGTATATGTAATTTCATATCACGGTACAGTAATTGTTCTGTAAATTCAATCAAGAAGTGGTTTAAAATAACCATACATGCTCTGTATTTACAATTTCACTCTCCAAATCTCTACTGGTGGACACATTTCTACCATCATACGGTATACTGTCATATCACCCAAACTTATGTGCTACTATTACATCTGTTTTTGTGTTATTTGGTTTGACTGCCTCCATGTGTGTAAAGCATCCTGATATTTATAATATTAGATACAATATTAAATAAAATTTGTTTAATAGTCCAGGAGTGATTGAATACAAGTCAGTTAAAAGCCAGTTTAAAAAGGTGTCGATTTAACTGACTTTTAAAAGAAAAGACAGAAGTAGTGGCGCTACTTCAAACTTGCTTTCTAGGTAAAAAGAAAAGAAAAAACACCTTTTCAAAACTGGCTTTTAACTGACTTGTATGATCTTTGTTAAAATTGGTGAATAGAAGTTAATAAAGCATAATTGTGACTGCAGGTACTCCAAAGCCAATTCCTCCAGAGAAGCCCCCCAGTAGTGTGACCTCCCCAACACAGGAGGGAAGTGCGGACTTCCAAGTTGGAGAGAGGGTCTGGGTCAATGGCAACAAGCCTGGCTATGTGCAGTTTGTCGGGGGCACACAGTTTGCTCCTGGGCAGTGGGCGGGGATTGTGCTGGATGAGACCATCGGGAAGAACGACGGGTCTGTGGCGGGGGTCCGGTACTTCCAGTGTGAGGATGGCAGGGGGATATTCACGCGGCCTTCAAAACTATCCAAGACTGCACTGCCAGAGAAGGAGGCAAACGGGGGGCAGGCCAGTCCAGCACCAGCAGCCTCTGCAACAAGCGAGCCTGCGCCTGCTGGCACCACCCCAGCTGGTAACAGAAAACATGGATACTTGTGTTTTTCAGTGCTGTTTGCTCGCTTGCTGCTTGTTTTGTTGCGTCAAAAACGTTTTTCTGTGTTCAGCTCAGGGCACCGGCATAAAGACAAGCGCTGCACTCAACCGAATGCTCACGTCCAGCGAGTCGGTGTCTAACCTCTCAGACACAGAATCTATGAAGAAGAACAAGAGGGAGCTGAGGCTGGGAGACCGTGTGCTGGTAAGAAGCACGGCGCGCGAACCCACCATAACATTATATTATCTTACAGGAACATCTTTTGTTTTCTGATCCTAAACCTCCTTTTACTTACTTGTGCAAGTGTTTCAAGTCAGATTCAGCAACTGCACAAACTTGAAGCCACCTGTTCGGGACTACGTGTGTGTTTGTGAGATTTGATCATTAGCATAATCAACACCCCCCAATTTGGTGTTTAATGTTACCTGTTCCGCTCCATTTGTGGGCAAGTTTCAGTTTAACAAATTGATCACCCGAGAGTAAAAAGAAGAACGTGACAGTACTTTCTTAAGTCAAACAAGTGTTTCCCCCCTGTGTTCGTACCATAGAGAAAACTCTACATACGAGAAAATTGGTGAATTAAATCACTTGTTTGTGCCACTTAAGAAGGAATCTGTTCAGATGAAGGATTCTTAAATGAGGCCCAATTTATTAACAAACTACACCAGACATAAACAAACAGAAGACAAAATCTCTGTAATGATTTACAATGTGGAGACGCCAATAACTTCATTTGGTATAAAATCTGAGGAATAGAATTTGCTCTGTTTACATACTTACTCTGTATTTCTTGAGGAAAGTGTAATGTTTCTCCAAACTCTACTCCAGTTAATTGAAGCATTAATAGGAAGTATATGCTTACTCCAAACTGTCCCAAGTGTTCAACAATTTTTTTTACTGGTGCATTTTGAGATTGGTAAAATAATTGATGTATTGGATGAGTAATTCAATCCACAATGAGGCACCATATGCACCGAACAAAGACTTTAATTGTAACTAGAGAAAAAACAGAACCCTGTAAATCAAAATCATTAATATTTTCTTTTCTTATGTGTATAGGTTGGTGGGACCAAGGCAGGAGTAGTGCGGTTTCTGGGAGAGACAGACTTTGCCAAAGGAGACTGGTGTGGAGTGGAACTGGATGAACCACTTGGCAAGAATGATGGAGCTGTAGCAGGGACCAGGTAAAGACCATTGACAAAGGAGGAATGTATAACATCTGTTTTAACACAATCATAAAGTAACATATAAAGAAGATGTTCCTAAACCACCTGTCAGTGGCTCTGTTGGGGTTTCAGTTGGTGCCTGACTGTATGCTGCACCCTGTCTTCCTCTCAGATACTTCCAGTGCTTGCCCAGGTATGGTCTGTTTGCGCCGGTCCACAAGGTAACGCGTATCGGCTTCCCCTGCACCACACCTACCAAGGCGAAGAGCTCACGGAGGAGGTCCACCCTCAAGAGGAGCCCGAGTGCTTCCTCCATCAGCTCGCTCAGCTCCGCCACCTCCTCCATCAGCGGCAAACCCAGCCGAGCAGGACTGGTAAGACTCCATCCCCAAACCTTATTGGGAGTCATAGCTGAAGTAGTGTGTATAGGTTGAAAACTCATCTTCAAGTTTTGAGTTTTCTGCCAGACATGAGGTGACTTTTTTCCCTCTTGTCTCGTGTTTAATGTATCTTTTGAGTCGCAGTAGATTCTCTTTTTTCGCCAAAAGTTCTTAAATCAACAATTTTGTCCTGTAGTCTACATCTGCCAACACTTCATGCCTGATTGTGGACCACACGACACATTGCAGTCTTCCAGAAATTATACTGCTAATTTGCAACAGCAAATACGTTTTTGAACAAAATACTCCCTGAATTACATTTTGTAATCAACATTATGAGGAAAAATATGAATAAACGTATTTGTCAAGTCACAAAATGTTCAAACAAAACGTATCTGTAAAACCTTCTTGCAGAATTGAATTTGTTTTCCTGTAATATCTGCTGTTATTATCTTATTATCTTTGTATCCACTTGTAGCAATTATAGCATGATTTGAACATGCTTGAACCTTTTTAGCCATGCTAGTAGCATGACAGCGCGGTCTGTCTCAACAACTATTGGATGGATTGCCATGAAATTTGGTGAACAGGTGAAACCACGATCTGACTCTGACCACACGTGGGACTCAGGATGTGAACCATACACCTGTCCTCCTCCCCATGACTTATATGCGATACAAAAACATAATAAATGTTTTCACTGAACTGAATACAGGTAGCATTTCCCTTGAAATGAACTTCAAATAAACAAATTAGTAGTATATAAATATAAGGGGACAGGGTTGCACACTGGGGCCTCATTGTGTTTGTGGTAGTTCGTCAGTATCTAAGCAAATTTACTTGTTTTGAATGAAGTTATTTTAGGCCTAAATTCTCTGTTGCATGACTGAATATGGAGAGTAGCTCATATTAAATTTATATTTTGCTATTTTTCTGGCACCTTAACTTCATTGTGTTATTTCATATTTGCCTCCCCCAGACCTCAGGGACCTCTGACACAGTTTAAACACTGGCTGTAATTTGATCTGGAAAACAATATCAGAAACACAAAATGTTAAATGTGAATGTATTTGCCACTGCATCTTTCCAGCTGACCGAGACATCTGCTCGGTACGCCCGTAAGATTTCTGGCACCACAGCGCTGCAGGAGGCCCTGAAGGAGAAGCAGCAGCACATCGAACAGCTTCTAGCAGAGAGAGACCTGGAGAGATGTGAAGTGGCGAAGGCAACCAGCCACGCAGGGGAGGTGCAGCAGGAGCTGACTCTGCTGAGGAAAGGCCAGGATCAGGTCAGATACATGGAGGTCATCTGCAGTCAAACAAGAACAAACACAGGCAAAAGCTGTTAGGAAGTAGTTGTAATTTCACATTTTCATCCATGCCTTTTTATGTTTCAATCAGGAGAACTGCTTAAATCTGAATACTGGACTTAAATTTGTAAATTGGCAATGAAACATGACTCCTATGAGATTGTCAACACCTTGTTAAGACCATAACATGTCCGGGCTTGTGTTTTTGTGAGTTTGTTTTGGAGTTTTTCTTCTCACTGGTGGCCATAAATTACTTAATGCAACTTTAAAGAATTACTTTTTTTTATTTCAAAGGTTTTATTTAGTTTCTGCACAAACATATCTATAACTAACAATCACATTTTGGGCTTAAATTTTGTAAGTGAGGCAATGATAGCTACTAATACCGCTACTATTACTGATGTCACTACTAATACTGTTACTACTACTATTATCTTAATCCAATTATATTTATATTTTATATTTTCTCTGATTAGATTTTATATTGTAATAGTATTGAAAGTGGAAAGTCCCTCCTCAGTGTGCTAATGGTTAAGCCATGCTCTAACAATTAGCAATTAAATAATATTTTCTGTATATAATGTTACATATATTACCAATATTACTGACTTCAACATCAAGTTATTGAACAATTAATTATGACACATTCGAAAAATACATTAACATTAATTTCCATATTCATTTTTAACACCAAGAGACACTGTAAAATGAGAACTATGCTGTATACCTCTCAGTGTACGTCCCAGAAATGTTCAAATGTCTCAGTAACAACTTAAATATATAATTAGGGGATCTTGCTGACCAGTTGAATAAATATAGAGACAACATTTTTCTTTTTTTAAAATATTATTTTTGAGGGATTTTTCACCTTTTATTAGACAGCACAGCAGACAGGAAACAGGAGAGAGAGAGAGGTACGACATGCATCCGGCGACGTTCTGGTGGCCATGCGGCATGTGGCGTAACCATTCGGCTACCAAGGCTCTCCAATTCAAACAACATTTTAAAGATAGCTTAGTGTGAGGTCATTGCCATTCACCTTTATTCACCAAGTCAACTCGTACTGAGTGTTATTCCTTCTGTGTGTTATAGTATGCGGTGGAGATGGAGGCCAAGTTGGATCAGCTGCGTTCACTGGTGGAGGCGGCAGATCGAGAAAAAGTGGAGCTGCTCAACCAGCTGGAGGAGGAGAAGAGGTGGGTGGTGTGACTTCACCTGTGGCCTGCACATGATACTGTTTATCATGGAGACCAGTAAAGTCCTAAATGTTTTCATTTATCACTGAGAGGAAATGTCTTTATTGTCCCTGTGTGACAGAAAAGTGGAGGATCTGCAGTTCAGTGTGGAAGAGGCGTGCATCACCAAAGGAGACCTGGAGGTAACTTGTGGTTATATAATCTGGCTGTCAATTATGCATATTAAGTATTAACTCTCCCACTTGTCAGGCTGATGCTTTCTTTATGAAATTCAATTATTGACAAACTTGGTGATTAACTTATTTTACATCACCACACCCACTTAATTCTTATTAAAACCAGTCAAAATAATGTCGACCTCAAGCCATCCTGTGTACGAGTCTCTAGAGTTTGATCTTTTGTTTTTATTTGCTCTGTTCATTTTTTGTAAATTACCACATTGATTGACTTTAAAATTCAAAGACTGGCCACTAACTTGATGATTAAATCAATCATTCTGTCTGAGGTTGTTCATTTTCCTGAATCATTCATTTGCTTTCTCGTTCAGACGCGTCTTTCTTCCTGCTCCTTTTATTTATTCATTCATGCCTAATTCACGTACCCTTCCCCTCAGATTTTTCCACCCATCTGCAGCACTTACATTACCATCCTCTCGTCATCTTTTCATCCACATGCCTGTTCTTGAAAGCTGTTTTTGTCCTGCCTCGCCTTCAGTCTCTTTATACGCTTTCATCTTCCTCTCTTGTCTGCATCTTCTTCAATCTTCAGAAGAATTACTGCCTGAATTAGTCTCCTTCAAGTCCTGGAATACAAGCAAACAAGAGCCAACAGAAGAGAAATAAAAGTATCTGGGAGTCAGAATGAGATGATTGAAATAATTAACTCCTGATATTCCTCAGAGCAGAAAGAGGGAATAACAATCTTTTCCTTTGTTCACAACCAACTGATGTAATTGAAATGCTGGAAACCATCAGAGCTTTCTTACTTACTGGCCTTCTCTTTAAAGTCTTGTCTTCTTTCTGTTCGTGGCACAAAGCTGGCATGTCAGTGTTGCATTGGTGTTTGTTTCTCCTTCTCTTCCTGCTCTCTCTTACTAACAGACGCAGACCAGACTGGAGCATGCCCACATAAAGGAGCTTGAGCAGAGCCTGCTCTTTGAAAAGACCAAAGCTGAAAAACTCCAGAGGGATTTAGAGGACACTAGGGTAATGCTGGCAGTCCCAGTCCCACAGCGGGACTGAGGGCTGTGCTTTAATAATGATACACAGAATAAACTGAAGGAACAAGCGTGCAAAGTGTCCCTCGTGGCCTAGTCCACGATCAGCCCTGGCGTAGGTACATCAACATCTCATCGGCCTTGAGCTTTTCTAATAACCAGGTCGATCATACTGAAAGTTCTGCATGTGTGCATGATAGTTTTTTTTTTTAAAAGATAGAGTTTGGACATGCCTGAGCTTTTAACGATGTCGGCCTTCATTTTTCTTCTTCAGCAAATTCCATGAAAAGACCAAAACCAACAAACTTTACTCAAACAGGAGGAAATGGTGCATTTGTTGGGAACTATTTTCAGTTGCGGATTAATCCACATTTGGTGCTCAGGTGAGTGTATAAATGAGTATATAAAGAGAACTGGATGCAGCGTCTGAAGCAGGGCCCCGCTCATTTCTATGAAAGTTGCTTAGTGGTGCATGAAGCCAAAAAAGTTCAACTTCCGGGTTTAAAATTACCCGGATCTTCTGTTCCCTTTAACCCCGCCTCCCAACCGCTCTGCCTCGGCCTCACTCACATGAATGGAAGTGACTCGTTAACTCTGGATTCGGCTATTAATGAACACTTAGGACATAATGATTTAAATAAGAGATATTTAAGTGTTCGTACCAGGAAGTTGATGAACCTAAAAAAAAAAAGATCAGCTGATTTACAGACGTCTCTTTCACAATGTAAGTCTGTGGGGAAAAAAGTCTTTTTGGGGCCAGTGTGCATCACGTGACGGACCCGAAAGTTGTAATTTCACCGTTTGGCCACTATGTCAAATTGGCTTCAAAGCCCGACACACTTCCTGGGGGCTTGTTATTTGTGGCAGCAGGGCGGTGTGTGTGGGAATGAGTCCAAATAAACTCAAATAAACTAAGGTCATGTCACCCAGTGCAACAGTGTGGCTAATTTTTAACAGTTTTTGGAGCAACAATGGAGCTCTATAGCTCAGAGGAAGAAGATATATCAGGCCGTGATACACACACAATACTTGTTAGTAGATACATTCACTGTTGCTTTTTGTCTTTTCATGGGATTTATTGACAGTAAGAAAAATGTAAAACACTGCCACCCTTTATTCTTTAACCAGAAGGTCAAAGCTTTGACTTTGTCTCTGACGAGTCAAAGTCTCCTGCAGTAAGACAGTGAGTCCTTACTTACACCAGATTCTCTGTTGGCGGTTGAAGCGGTGCTCTGGTCCTCATGTGGATCAGTTCTATTCATTCAAAACAAGAAAGTGTGGTTGGTTTTAGCCTGTTTAGATATTAGATGGATGACATGAGCTTTGCAGACCAAAGAACTTTCAACATTTTTCTTGTGGGTGTTTTAAAACCCCTAAGAACATTTTTTTTATGTCAAGGTTTTAAAAATATACCCTCAGAGATTTGGGTCTCATCCAGTGTGTCAATGAAAAGTGAATTATGGAAGAGTTTGTTCTTGTCAGTTTGACAGGTTGAGTTTCTGTCTAGATACAGTGGCATCCCTTTTAGTTGGTGATTTATTGTATTATACCAATATAAGGAATGATAGATAAATACAGGTTTATTCTAATATAGAAAGTAGGAAACTCTGTCCTTTATTACATTTACTTTAACATCCAAACTTTACCAGTGACTTCCAGTTTGACAAGTAAAATTATTATTAAGTTTACAGGCACTTATTTTTAGGAATATGTTATTAAATGGTAACAATGTATTTGACTATGACTTTTCCGGTATTACAGGGAATACAAGTGAATAACTGTAAGTAATTGTATAATTACTTTAGTAAGATAATATTTTTGTAAGAGATATATGAGGCTATACAATTAGTAAAATAGTCATTCATCAAGCTAAAATGCCAAACACTGACTGGTTCCAGCTTTATTAATTTGAGGATTTTCTGCTTTTCTCATTGTTATATAATTGTAAATTAAATATTCTTTGGTTCTAGATTGTTGTCTGGGAAATTTGACAGGCATTTTCTGCTATTTTCTGATGTTTTATAGACAAAACTATTAATTTAAAAATAATCGATCATTAGTTGCAGCCCTAAAATACTCACATACAGCGTTCTTACATTGATTTGCGCTTTATCGCTAAACTAACATGGCAGTAAATCAAAACACATCACTGTGGCTGAAAACTTTACCAATTCTAAGTTCTCAGATATAATCAGGTTAAAGCAGTTGCTCATATTTGGTTCAACATATACGACCCAGATCCACTGTTTCCACTACTTCTCTCCTCTGTCAGCGCTCTCCTGCCTCCTCTCCTCCTTCACGCCTCCTTTCTGCATCTTCTGCTGCAGGTGGCCACGGTGTCTGAGCGCTCCAGGATCATGGAGCTGGAGAGGGAGGTGGCAGACCTCCAGCTCAGGCTCCGGGCGTTCCAGCAGAAGGAGGATGCCGTGTCTCTGTCCCAGCAGCAGATCAGCAGCCTCAAGGCCCAGGCCCAGTCCCAGGAGAAAAAGGTTTGTGGGAAACGTTAGAGAATTCCCAGCGCTGGTGTTTTTGTTCAACTATATGATACCCTCCGCTTTTAAAATGGATTATTCATCATTGTTATTATCATGTCATGTAATAATTGGTGTAATTTATATTTACAATCCTCCTTTAAGCCCCTAATGTAAACAGACATATGACCTTTTTATGTGTGGTTTGTTAAAGCTACTGTGAAGATGCATAATTTATGGCTCTACTCAGATGTACATGTGTATACACTGTGTGTTCTATACTGTGTGTCCCCAACAGATCAGTGAGCTGAGTGTCGACGTGGAGAGCAAACAGAAAGAGCTTCAGTCTGTGCAGCAAGATAAGAGCTCTCTGGAACAGCAGCTAACCAGTCTGGTAAGAAAGGAAGTTAATATTAATCACAAATAAACAGAGAGAAGAGAGAAACAGTTATGTGACATTCAAAGATGTAGCCCCTTTCAGACGTGGAATCTCTAACATTTCTTCCTTCGACTATCTGTTTAAATAATGGATTTGGGGCTTTTAATGTAAAATGTATTATCAAAATAGTTGATTAATGTCCTGTTCATCAGCAAATCAATGAATTCACTAATTGTTTCAGCTCTAGAAGTGTCACAGAAATGTTATCTAGTCTGGCTTCGAGAAAATGCCATCATAACTTTTAGAGAAAAGTGACTGGTGGGGCTTATTCGAACATGAGGCCAACATGTAAAATTGCCGTAACGAGGTGTCATGTCTGGATGGGGCTTTGCATGCCAGAGACGTCTGTTTAAAAACCCCAAATCCATTACTTTAACAGCAATGAAGTGCATGTCTGCGAGGGTCCAGTCTTTTATTTTTTCACTGTGACGTGTTTTTGCTCATGGGCATCGTGAAAGTGGCCTCATTAAGAGAGGCATTTTATCCACAACCCCTCGCATGTTTTCTGGGCCCGGTCATTATTCTCCGGTTAGCTCAAGGTACAAGAATGTTACTATGTAAGTGATTAGCTCGTAGTCAAGCTGATGTTTCTCCATTTCAGAGACAAAAGCTTGAGATAGCCGAGGAGGAGAACAGGAGGACAGCAAAGACCATGCAAGGTAAACATATCACGTGTCTCAGCCACCTTCATGCTCATTAGAAAGTGTGTTTAATCTAATTAATTGTTCTGTGTCAAGATGGTTGTTGTAGTTGATGTTCTGTTTTCTGTCAGAACTGGAGCAGAGTGTGGAGCAGTCAAAGAAAGACTACCAAACCCTGAAAGAGGAGAGCCAGTGCAGAGAGAAACAGCTGACACAGGTACGTTTACACATGTAGTCAGGGAGGTATGTTTTTGCTTTTAAAAAAAGATTTAACATAAAAAACATGATGAGCTTATAAAATACAACACATTGTTAAAGATGATTAAACCAGTGGATCCCAACCTTTTTGGCTTGTGACCTCTTACAGAAGAGCAGTTTCTAGTTGGGGCATCTTGCCCCTTGTCCATTATTTAACAGCAAAAATGACAGAAAAGTTCAAAGGATTAATACAAATTTGTGTATCAGAACTTTAGTTTTTCTTCTTTCCTCTCCCATTAATCATCTCCCCCTCAGATTTATTTGGTGACCCTTTGGAGGGGCCCGACCCCTAGGTTGGCAACCAATACACTAAACTAGATAACTCTTTATAAAGTAGGTAAACCAACAACACATTGTCACATTGTTTTCACATTGTCTTTGATGCATGATTATTATAAAAATATTGATTTTAGCCGCTTTAAGTAAGATTTTGAATGCAGGACATTTACTTAATAGAGTATTTTTCCATTGTTGTATCGGCACTTTTACTTAAATAAAGCATCTAAGTACTTCTTCCACCACTGCATGTAGTCAGTGAACAGTCTTCAGTAAAGTAATACTCTGGTATAACAACACAATAGATGATGTTGGTACAAACGTTACATCTTAACCTCATGTCTCCTTATTGTTGTGCTGAGAGCTAACGTTCCTGAGCTGAAGTCACGGCTCTGACTGCAGCTAACAGTAGGATAACGCCGCGTGCAGACGATGAATCAGCGTGTTGGCATTTACTGATTCTCACCAAGATAGCTCGGCCTGCTTCTGGTAGATTTCAACTAATTGTTTGTGGTGCTCCTGGAGGGAAAAGCTGAAAAAATAGAAACGTTTTTGGGACTTTCAAGTAGCCTTTCCTTAAATAAATCTTCTTAGTGAAGCTGTCCCACTGTAAAGCTGACTGTGGCCTCAGGCTCATTTGATGTTGTTAAAACATTACTAACACACACATGCACACATTACTCGCACTCCCATTTGTGTTTGATAAGTCTACGTACGAAGTCTGTCAGCTGTGGCTGCTTGTCTTCAGGATGTGTTTAAGTTTGTATCATCATCCATTAATCAGAGTTTTATAAAAGACGTGTGTGATTAGAGTTTAAAGTAACATTATAAACTATTCTTAACAACATTTATTATTGATGTTAATAATGAAACATTGAAATAGTCACTTATAACAATAAAATTAACTCTGCAATGCAGCTTTTAAAGCATTTTAATAAAATGTTTTTGCAAATGTTTGATGGGCTCTGAAATGCTTTCACTGTATTTGTTAGACCTTAAAAATGCACAATGTGATTTTGTTTACAGGAAATATTCTGTAGGGTACCTTTAAATACTGTTGCCAAATATTCCCTCTAGAAATGGTCTTACTATACCTTGCATCTTTATTTTTATGTGCCTCCTCTTCTTCCAAATCAATGGTGTGTTTCAAGCTACGGGAACTCTCTGCTCATTTAGTATTTGTGCTCTTTTATTTCCAGTAGTCAGATGTCTTAGCAGCAGGTGCATAAATGAAGGGATAAACAGCAGAAAGAGTGGATAGAGGCTGAAAGCTCGGCTGTCGCAGTGAATTCATGGAGTCCGCTCTTTCTAAAAAAGACCTTAGTAGAAATTACAGTTTCCACTTATAAGAGAGTGTTTTGTTCTTGTTCCCTAAAGTCAGAGCTTTCATACTGCTGCTCTCGCTTCACGGAGTTTGTTACAAATGGATGGAAAAGTGAAACAGCTGAACAAGCTTGAGGCTGACTCAGTAAAGAGCTGTCTTTCCTTTTTTAGCCAAGATTTCTAATGACCTCTGAACTCTCTGGTCTATTATTGGAATGCAGGTTTTTAAGTGCTGATGTCTGTTTTGTCTTGAGCCTTAAGTTGAGAGTGATTTTGATCTTTGGTGCCTTTTATATGTTGTTGTGGAATAGAGAATCTCAATTGGATTATCTGATTTAAGCGGTTCTAATTGATTTTTTTTATATTAACATTGGATCAAATGACCGTGTAAGAGAATAATCACCCTCAGCTCTACGGAGCGTTTTAACATCTTTAAGCTCATTGTGTTGGTTTTATGATCCGCAACTTAACTGTTTTGGTTCACTGTCAACTGCCCTCATAAGTGTTTCCTGCAGCAGCAGCCAGCTGTTTTCAGTGGAAAGCTTTGAAAATTTATCTGTATGCTACCGGCTCAGCAGCAAACAGCAGACAGACACAGTTAGAGACTAGCTGGTGAACATAGTGGAGCATTTAGCAGCTAAAGAGATATTTCCCTCAGATGTTAGAGGTAGAGACCGAAAACAGAGCTAACAGAGAGAAAATATTAGACTTAGATTCATCAGGATGTGTAATAAGCATCTGTTTGCTAACACGTTTGCCATATCACCTATATAAGGTGATGATATGTCAATGTTGTGTTTTCAGCTTGTTTCTGCTGTCCCCCAAGTGGACAAAAACATCAGTTAATACAGCTTTAAATTAATGTTACATAAATTAAAAAGTGTTACATAAGTTTAAAGAATAATTAATTAATGTAGACTTGGCTGCTGTGGGTTGATTCAGCAGATTAGAGTTCCTGTCAGAACAGACAACAGGATAAAACGCAGTAAACAACATCCTAAAATAATTCCAAAAACACATAAATTATAATATAAAAAGCCAGATAATACACAAGACCAGAGAGGACATACAGGAATAATTCCTCATGCTTTGTTTCTTTGATTTCAGCATAACATGTTTGGTTTTCCTGTGATCACAAAATAATGATTTCATGATCATGAGAAATGTTTTGAGACCTGAAAGAAGTATGTTATGTCGACATCAGGCAATAATAAAACTGTTTTCTGTTTATCACAAAACAATATTTTTGTGTCCTCAGGAAAACTAGCTTGTTATGTAATAAATCATCTTTGTGCAGTGTATATTACCATGTGGAGCTCAATATTATGAACATGTTTTCCAGGCTGCTGAAAAGTCGGAGAGGGCGGCGCTGTCGCTTGAGCAGCTGACCAATGAGAAGAAGACGCTGGAGACACAGGTGAGCAGAGGGCCCTGATAGAACATATGTGGGTTAATATTCGGCTACAGCAGAAAACTGTAAATACCAACTGTCACTGAAGTCACCACTTTGTCATTTTATTCCTTCTCTTTCATAACAACTGACTGTTGGCTAAGCCCCGCCCTCCTTAGTTACTGTTGCTATGCCTGTCAATCCTTCCACTCTCGCACAGCACATTTCCACTATACAAAGATAACAGTGGCAGATTTTAAACAATTTCAGTCAGAAGTAAACAAAAGCAGCTTCTCATTTCCAGCCGGCGTGCTAAAAAGCTAAAGCTAACAAAGAGTTAGCATCCTCACCACCTGATGATCCATGTAGAAGACATGGAAGTAAGGTAGCAGCATAACTCTTGTATTGCACTGTGTAGAGCTAGTATTATAAGTGTGATAAAAATCAGAATCTTATTTCATTCTAATATAACCCTGTTTGGCTGCTTAGCTTACATACTTCAAACAGTGTGTTTTACTTTTATCATTAAAAGAGAAAACTGTTTTTTAGGATGAGGACTAACTAACATTTGCTGGGGCTGCAGGGGTGTTGACTTCCCCAAATCCAGTAAAGAACAGGACAGAGCGGCTAACGTTACCTTAAACTATTCATCAACACTCAGTGGATGTGTTAGTTCTGAATGGCACTTTTTTTTTAGCACAAAATAATGTAGTTTGCTCATGAAATTCTCCTTGGCCTTGAAAGTAAGTAGTTTGGACATTTGTAGCTTACGTTAGAGCTGACAAACACTCACTCACTTAATATCTCTTTTACTACAGCGCCGTGCACACTGCTTCAGCATGTGGAGAAATCCAAAGCTTGATTTGCGCCTGCATGTGTGTTACTGACCCTGTGAAAGGATTCACACATGCACAAACATAGGTTCAGCATTTTTAGCCTGCAGGGTTTTTATTATGTATTCACATCAGGATTCCCACACTGACCACATGTGACTGTGCAAGTCCCAGTCATCGCATTTAATCAGCCACACATGAAGTCTTGTGGGCCGTCTCTCTCTCTCTTTTATATTCTCTCCCCGTCTCTTCCCTCCCATCCTCCACCTTCATCATTTCTACTCCTCTAAACTGTTGGTCGACCTGCGGCTCTCTGGTGCCCTCTCGCTCGCCTGCATTCATCTCCACTCTGTGGGATCAGCCTGAGTCCGGCTGCCTGAGAGCTCCAGATGGTCGGCCTCATGACAGCCAGAGGAATGGAGAGGAGATTTGAGCGGGAGATAGAGACCAAACATAAACATGCTGTCTTTTTGTCATCCATAAGGGCAGAAACCTTTATCATGCACCATATTTCAGCACGGTGACAAAACTCACAGCACTCTACCTGCTATTCTCTGTGATTTAAGGAGGAATACGATACAATAAACGTTTGTTGATCCCCAGTCGGGAAATCCAGGTGTTGCAGCAGCACAAAGACAGAAATAATTACAGGTAGATAGGGAAAAGTAAAATATAATAGAAGTATATCAAATAAAAATAAGAATAGAAATAAAAATAGCAACTATGCAAGACCAGTTAAACTCAAAATTACAAGGCAAGCAGTACATAACATATACACACAGTATGTACAGTACCCATGACCAGAATTGTACTTAAACTAATATTGCAGTATGGTCTCAAGTAAAGTGATATATGCTTCATTTCCACTGCATGTTACGGCTCGACTTGTCTTGCTTGGAACAGTTCTTTTTTGGTTTTCCATTGGCTAAAGTCGTGGATAGTACCTGGTATCGCCTCAGCCGAGGTTCCAAGTGAGATGAGCTGAAACTAAAAGGTGGAGTTAAAACACTGCAGACCACTGATTGGTCAGAGAGAATAGTCACTAGGACAGGACGTCCTGTACAAACCCGCCATTTTTAAATAGCCAAGCTACCATGAATAGCGACAGCTCGACCCAGATTTTAAAAAATGGCAGCCGGCAAACCACAAATCAAGAACACCATCCCTTTGATATCCTCCATCGTTCCTGTGTTTGTGTGTTTGTGTCGCGCTGTAGATGATGACGTTGAGGATGTACTATCTGCAGTAGAAAAATAAATAAAGAAAAGTACCTGGTACCAAGAGCGAGTACGCTCTTGGTTATAAATGAAGTTTTGAAAAGTTAAAGGATCAAAAAAAGATATTACAATTAATCCTGAGGGAAACATGAATGTTTTAACTACATTTCATGGCAATCCATCCAATAGTTTTGGAGATACGCTGCAGTGGAAATGAAGCTTTAGTGATGTGATTAGTAGCAGCAAAGTGAGCATACATGTGAGAGTAATATGAGACCATCTACTATAACAGCGTACACCAGAATAATATATAATATGATTAAGTAATGATACTTAGATAAATAAATTAAAGACATATATGAATTATATAAAATAAATACTCTATATTAAATGTCCATACAGCTCTGTTACATTATCATTCATTAAATGTTTATACAACAGTTACAGATGCTTCGTAGGAGGAGTTATAGTTGTTAATAAATACAAAAATAAACACTTAAAAATGTCCTTTTGTCTGCTTACAGCCGCATTATAGTGTGTTATTAATAATTTATTATACTGCTTGTAAATGATAAATAAGGGGTGTTAAAATAAAGTGTTACCTCATTGGGTATTTATTTATTTAATATTAGTTATTTTGCACTCCATAGTTTTAACTGTGAGCACTGTTACTGTGCAAATACGCACCCAAAATAAACTCCTCCTGTACAGCTGCTGTTTGTGTGAATCCTACAAGCCTTTATACAGTATTAGTGTTGTCAGAATGATCACAAAATATGACCCTCTCTCCTTAAAATTGTTCTTTTCCGCTCTGTCACAGTAAGTTTAATTTCAAATTGATCATCATCGGCATAATATTAAAGTGCCGTTACTGACCAAAATGTTTAAGCTCACTTAATCGTGACGAACAGAAGCACGCAGGCAAATCACGAACAACACACTGTTCAACATACTTTAAATATTCATGCTTTTAAGGAAACTTATAACGTGTCTGTCATAAAAAATGAAAAACTTTTTTGCAGCTACAACAGAGAGCGAGTCTCTGTGGAGGAAAACAGACTTTTATTTATTTATTATTTATTACATCTGCCTCTCTCCGCTCAGCAGCCATGTTACAGTAGGCTGTGATGTAATCCTGCACATGTCAGAGTGTGTGTGTGTGTGTGTGTGTGATGACGCCTGGCTGGACAGAACATTGCTTTGGTTAATGAACGGTTGACTTGATATCGGCCTCTCTTGTCACACATCTGTAAGAAACACTGAAACTATTCGTTCATTAATTGATTAGCCGATCGACAGGAAAATTAATCAGCAGCAATTTTGATAATCGATTAATTGTTTGTGTCGTTTTATAAATGGTGTAAGAAAAACTCAGATCTTTTACTTACTTTACTGTAGAAATACTCTGGTACAAGTAAAAATTACCATCACAATATACTTAAAATACCAAAAGTAAAAGTACTCATAAAGCAGAATAATATATAATATATTACTGGATTAATATGATTGTTGCAGCTGGTAAAGTTGGAGCTAATTTCAAATACTTTATATTCTTCTGTGTGGCTTAATCCATAATAATTCATCATCATTTATTAGTTGATTTTTATTTTGTATTAATAATCTGAATCTGCAAAGTAACTAAAGTTATCAAATAAATGTAGTTGAGTAGAAGTAGAAAGTAGCAGAAAACAGAAATACAAAAATTAAGCCTCAAAATTGTACTTAAGTCCAGTACTTAAATGTACTTCCACCACTGTTTTTTATCATTATTATTATTGTTTTGTCATTTATAAGCCTTTATTAGAAAGAGGACAGGAAATGAGAAAGAGAGAGACGGGACTTAAACTGTGCTGCTTCTCAGTCGTGTATTTGCTGGTTTTCTTCGTCTTCTATGATAGTAAACTGAATATTTTGGGATTTTGGAGTCGAGTGGGAGATCGAGACAGAACATAAACATGCTTTTTGTTTTGTAGTATTTACATTACTACGATATACATTCCTCAGACCTTTTTGGATGGCTGTTTTTGGTTGGGTCAGCTTCTCCCTTGTGGTTATTTGCTTAGTTTTCTTAGTCTGAATATCATTGAGTTTTTGGAGTAATGGTCAGCCAAAAGAAGCTGTATAAATACATCACATTGGGATCTGGAACATTGTAATGGCCATTTTATAGACCAAGCGATTAATCGATAGTGAAAATAATTGTTAGTAATAATTGTCGCAGCCCTAGTTAGATTGTCTGTGAACACATCACTGAGACTACAGAATGAAAGGCTAGTTGTAATGTAAAATTGACTTCTATTTGCTGTGATTCATGTTAAACACTGAATGAAAGGTGAATCTTTTAGAGGAGTGTGTGAACATATGGTGCTGGAGAGTGAGGAGACAAGATTGTGTGTGTGGGGGGGGGCTGTAGGAGGAGCTTATTCAGGCTTACATAATGGAAGTGCTCAGCTTCTTTAACCCAACTGTGTGTGTGAGAGAGAGAGAGAGAGGGGCTGCTCAGGCGACACGCTCTCCATTTCCCTCTGGCAGCCGTGCACAGCGGGGGATGAGAGCTGATGGTTTATTGATGCCCAGCTTGTGTCAGTCTGTGTGTGTTATGCTGTAGAAAGAAAAGAGGGTGAGCGCCGGCGTACATAGCAACAACGCTGCAGGTGAACGTAGGTTAAAATCCGGCAGCGGTGAGCCGTGTGCAGGCATGGATGTAGCTGCTCTGCATCAGGGTTACTCCAGCAACATCTACTCGCCTCACTACCAGGTAGGGTTGTCTGTTCAGTTTCAGTTTTTTTTTTTTTCAAACAAAATCAGTGCAGCATGCCAACAAGGCATTTTACTGTCACTGTTAACAGGAAGAGGTGTTGTTATTCATGATGAGTCTCTAATTAGCTCTCATAAATGACAGTTTTCTTGGTGTTGATGTAGGATTTCGTGATGTATCCTACATGCTTGTGACCCCGCAGATAACCTGTGTGCGTTCTGCATGTTTGCATGTATTTGTGCATGCTTGTGTATGTATGTGAGGATGCTCTGTAGTACTAGATCTCACTTCGGAGGTGTAAATAAACACTGAGGTGTTAATAAGTCAGAAACTCACGTGCAAGCGGCATCCAAAACACGGTTGATGACATACTTGACGACGTGTTAATGTGCAAACAGAAACACACTGCAGACGGCTCACAGTGTGAATCGCTACACATGAGTTTTATCTGAAGCCAGCTGCAGCAAAGGCATTGATTTGAAAGTCATACTTGTTAATTAATAATTGACTATTGCTATTTTAAAGCTGCTGAGATGACAGCGTGCAGCAAGTACCTGAAAAGCAGTTTGAACGGTTGGGAATGATTTATGAGATGTCCGACTTGAATGAGAAAACAAAAAGTTTGCACGGGGTGAAGTTGGAGGAACTTACGTCTCCTGGGCTTTTATTTTTAGTTTCACGTGGACTGGACCCATTCTGCTGTGTGCTGACTCATCACGAACATCACGGCGTTGTGTGTTTGAAGTATTAACTGCAGTTTCACTCTTAATGACCCAGAGTCTCTCGTCTGCCTGCAGCTTTGACTTAAAAGCTTTTATATATATATATGATGTTGAATATATGTTTGTTTTGTATAGAAGAGCTGAAATGATCAGTCGACTAATCGATTAGTGCGTCGACAGAGAATTAATCGGCAACTTTATTAAAAGATGACAGGAAATGAGAGAGAGAGAGAGAGAGAGAGAGGGAGGTCTCTGGTCGGACTCGAACCAGGGAGGTTGTGGTTCATGGTTGACATCTTGCCCCAATCTGCAGCTATTTTGATTATTGATCGTCAGTTTTTCAAGCAAAAATACCAAACATTCGCAGGTTCCAGCTTTTGTAAAGTGAAGATTTCCTGCTGCTCTTTGTCTCATATAATAGTTAATTTAATATCTTTGGGTTTGAACTGTTGGTTGGACAAAATAAGTTTGTTATGTATCACCTTGGACTCTGGGTAACCTGTGGTGGACAATCTTTTCTATTTTCTGACATTTTATATACTAGGCCAAGATATCCTGAATTTTAGTCTGTACTATGAGTCAAAAACAACAATTATTAATTATTAAGAGTTACGGACATTCATCAGGACAAAGCCAGGCAAAGATACTGTGTGAGGTGAATTTGAGTCAAAGTTCGCACTTCTCAAGAGTCGAATCTGAACACACAGACATGAAACACACATTGAAATCATTCAGTGTGACTTACACTCTGTCAGGATATCATTATCTCTGATGTCCAGCCAGAATAAATGTCCATAAATCAGCGTAGAAATCATAGACTAAGACGCTTCAGAACTTGCCTGAGAATCATCATGTTTTTAATTTTTCTTCAGTATCAAGTAATCCAGTGATAGTTGTCTTTACATCCATAGGTACACTGCAAACAGGAACTGCTAACAGCTAATTCGGCATACTTTTAATGGTGCAAATTTGCCAAAATGTAAACAAGTATAGGCTAAAAAACAGAGTTCAAAACAGACTAGCCGTACCTGTTGGTTCCCAAATAGGCCTATATGATCGTGTTAGTTGGAGTTCCGTTTATCAGATTTGGAAAAACATTTTTGACTTTCTCGGTTTAAAATGTTAACACTGAGCTGATTAACAAATAAATAAAGGAGAAGGACAAACAGCTCTTCCTGCAGAAAAAACTTAAAGTGATCCTCTTTAAAATACGAGGACGTCGTTCTGGATGGAATTTAAAATACAGGAGGACCAGCCAGTTTGCTGAAAGACAGTCAGTAAGTGCTGCTGTAATTATTACCAGGGTGGGGGTGAAAAATTGCCCACATAAGCTCTCCGGACGGGATTAAAATCACTGACAAAGCGCAGGTAATTTTTTAAAATCACCCCACCTTCTGTGGAGAAATAAATGCAGCCCAAATGGAGCTTAAGTGCTACAACATTTTAGCTGTGAATATATTATTAAGATGAGCAAAAGAGAAAACTTAAACCTCCTGTAATGTGGTGTGTTGTTCTAACTTGGAGTGTATATATTCTTACCTCCATCTGTCTGTTCCTCTTTCAGCTTGAGGCTTTGAAACAGCAGAACTCCAAATACCAGGAAGAGCTCAGTCTGACGAAGGAGCGGAGCAGCTCAGAAAACCAGCGTATCGGCGTCCTCTGCAAGGAAATGTGAGTACTGAGGACAACTAATGTGTTTTTTCCTGGTGCGTGTCGCCTCTAAAGGTGACTCCAGTCAGCCAGGTCATCAGACTGCTGTGGTGAACTTGTCCTGCGGGGTCTTTTCAAGCTCTAACTCAGCACAAAGAACAGACTGTGCAAATGTGGCTCGATTTAATTGCATTTAGACAATATAAACATGTAAAAACTGTCTTTATTGGTTTAACACTGAAATGTCAAATGTGTTATTAAGGTGGCTCCATCTGTAACTCTCCGGAGAGATGCTTCCACTTGTAAATACGCTATAAATTGTTGTGTAAAGCTCATAATTAGCCAGAGGTTGCTATTATGTGATTATGGATATGATGGTGCAGTGAAGTACATAATCACAGTGAGAAAACCCCCTCGGGTATTACAGCTTCCATATAAACATTTCTAAACTGCGAGTCCTCACTGAAAATGTTTGTTTTGTTCCTTAAAGGACCAAGTTTAAGATCTTTAACTACAAATCATAGTGTGCTTTACTTTTTTGCTGTAGTCGTGTAATCCATCACAGTGAGTGATGAATGTAATTACTTTACTAATTACTTGGCAGCAAAAGTAATTAGTTGTATTACTCGTTACGTTACTTTCGTTACTCAGCTCAGCTCCGTCAAACTGCCGTTAAACAACTCCAAATCTTCCACACCATCACATCCCATCTTTTGTATTTAACACATGAAGAAAAAGACGTAGTTCTGCCTCTGAGACGTCGACTCTCAGCACAACGTCTAAAGCTGTGTTCAGACCAGCCTCGCATTACTCGCACGAATACGGCTGCTGAAGTAGTAAAGTACAACCGATAGCTGGAATCAAGTAACAGATACATATTTTCAGAACTTACCATGTAATTCTAAGGTTTCGCTCACTTTTCTCCAAGCCTTCTCCTTTTTTTAGTTCCGTCTCTGTTCAGTAAACGTTGAATTGTAGAGCTCTGGGAGAATCGCAATGCTGATAGGCTTTTGCGACATTTCAACTTGCATGGACGCGTATTTGCGTCTATCCGCAAGTTCGTCTTTGTATTGACTTTGTATGTAATTGCGCAGTGTGAAAAATTTGCTTCACGTTTGGTCTGAACACACCTTAATTTCAACTAGACCCAATTTCAACCAAAATACCAACAACTCGCTTTGTGCTGTCTCATTTGAATGAACCTGCTCCCACCTGTGCACCGTCTGCTCTGCGCCGGGCAAAGCAGATTTCAAGGTCAGGAAAATACCACTCGGTAAGATGTTTAATAGTCGGAGAGCTGCTTGCGCTGGTTGTTGCTCCGCCATGAAAATAGGTCCTTGGTGTTCTCTGTGTGGTGGATTACACAACTCCAGAGTTTGTGAATATATTTTCATAGTGTATAGAAATGAATGAAAACCAGTGGGTTCATGGAGTGGTTGAAAAAATGCATTCAGGCTTGAAAATCCTTTAAGACCTCTGTGGACCAATAAGAGTAATCATGATAGAGCAAGATATATTACCG
Source organism: Macquaria australasica (assembly GCA_005408345.1). NCBI lineage: Eukaryota > Metazoa > Chordata > Actinopteri > Centrarchiformes > Percichthyidae > Macquaria > Macquaria australasica. The sequence goes on from SEMN01001400.1 coordinate 35,718, forward strand.
TTGGCATGGCAACAAATTCATTAAAATGTTAATTACCAACAGAGCTCTGACTGATCGCTCAGCTGAAACTGTTTTTGATGCAGCGTAAAAATACTTTTCACTTCACTTTGTTGTGTTTGTGGTGGATCTCCAGCCTGATGTCGAGGTCTATTTATAGACCTCGTGTGTGTGTGTGTGTGTGGTGTGTGTTTTTGAGTCTTTACATCCTCCTCTCGACACGCCTCCCCTGAGTCATCAGAGCCCCGAGCTGTGACGTCACAGCTCCAGATGGATCTAACTGGCTGAATTATAGTCATCAATATGTAGCATCCTGCAGGAGGAGCAGCAGGTGGAGATCCTCAGTCACAGTGAAACAAGAGCAGCTTCATCCTTCTTAAGGAGCAGCAATTTGTCTGCTTTGTCTAATTAAAAACTCAAATGTCTATATAAGGAGGAATCATGTTAAACACCTCCACCCTCATCATCCTGTCACGTCCCAACAATGTGTCCCTCCATCCTTCCTCAGTCTGCTGCTGTTATGTAATCGCTCCGTCTCTCCTCCTAGGACCGCCTGGCTCCAACATGGCCGCTGCTCTCACTATGACATCAGAGTGTGTCTCTGTGTGAAACCGTGTGTGTGCGTGTGGAATGAATGTGGCTTTTGTGGCATCTGAGCGAGCAGCTGTAAGCACCAGATGTGTGTTTTGTATTTTACATTGTTTCTGGTGGCCACTGCAGGTCAAACCCTGATTGGTTGTCTGTTAAAGCCAGCAGTTAATATCAAAAATATTTTATGTCCATTCGTCATTTGTTGCTGTGTACATATTGCCTTTATTTCACCGTGAGAATGAGTCCTCATTTACAAACGATGCTATAAAAAAAACAACACTAACAGTCTACAGCCATGCTAGGGGCTCTGTGGTGCTTTGAGCTAAATGCTAACAGCAGCATGCTAACATGCTGATGTTTAGCAGGTATAATGTTTACCTTGTTCACCATCTTAGTTTAGCGTGTTAGCATGCTAATATTTGCTAATTAGCACTAAACACAAAGTACAGCTGAGGCTGATGGGAATGTCATTAGTTTTGCAGGTAATTGGTTATAAATGAAGTTTTGAAAGGTTAAAGGATCAAAAAAAGATATTACAATTAATCCTGAGGGAAACATGAATGTTTTAACTACATTTCATGGCAATCCATCCAATAGTTTTGGAGATATTTCTCTAAACAAACCACAAATACTAACCTCATGGTGGCGCTAGAAGAAAAAGTCAGGGGATCGCCAAAGTCAGTAAGATTCCTCCTCTGGGGACCATGAATGTCTGTACAAAATGTCATGGCAATCCTTCCAATAATTGTTATTTTTCATAAAAAGTCAAATGTGTGTGATTTTTAGCTTGTTGTGAATTCTGCCCCCAAGTGGCCAAAAAAACAAAAACAACAAGAAGCTAATTAATGCAGCTTTAAGATGACTTTGTTCCATGTGTTTGGGTGCAGAAATTAAAGACAGTTTATTTTCTCTTAGGTGAAACATGGAGCTTAAACCTACAGTAAAAAACAGTATTAAATTTAAGATGATGCATGAAACAATTTCAAAGTCAAATTGGAGAAGCTGAGCCTCAGCTGCTTCATTCTGCATCTGTAGTTCTGCTTGAATAATAGAGCGTCTGTCCGTCTGTTTACACCCTGATAGATGGAGTCTGGCACAGCAGTGGTCTATGTAGTAAACCATATTTTTTTATAGTGCAGTTTCCCTTTAAGTCCTCCGTGTTGTGTTTGGATGCTCTATAGCGGTACGGCCGATGTAATTATCCAGCAGGCGGCTAAATATTTCACCCAGATGGAGCTCAGACTGGGCTATTAGTCACACATAGCTTCAGACTTCTTCCTTTGACACAAATCCTAAGAATGACCCACATGGAGCTAATTTCAATTTCTCCAGCAAATCATTTGGTTCCAGCATCCAAAAATATCCAGATTCATAAATTCCCAGACAACACTGCCTGCGCTGCCGTCTCCTGGTCTAAATTTGATTACAGTATCAGTTTTATATGATCCAGGTGGTATTTTTTCATATGTGGATGTATCACAGTACTGTATCTTAGCATTGCAGAGTGTATAAACCACTGTGTGTTTTACAGATGTCAAATCCTTTAAGATGTTTAAAGTAGGACGGCGTAGCAGCAGATATAGACCAACAGATGGCTTTTGAATGATGAGAATTAGTCTGTAGATTATATCAGTATAAGTGCGGTCCATACAGAACATCTAATGTCACAGTTCAACTCCTGTAGTCCATTTTGCTGCTTTTAAAAATGCTATTAAAGAAGTTTTTTGGCTTGAATAAATCTTAAATTTTAAACCATAGCATTTTTCGAGAGGCTTGGTTTGCTTTAAAGCTGCTATAATCGATATTTTTATATTAACAATTAATCAAATGACTGTGTAACATGAAAGGGGTCGATTGTAGTGATGAACCCACAGAGAAGTATCACCTGACTCTGCAGCTCCCCTCCTTTAGTGTCTTTCAGCTTGCTGTTTTTGGTTTTACGGCCCTCAACTGAACTGTTTTGGTTCAATCTCACCGCTCTCTTCAGCATTGTTTCTTCTAAAAAACCTCACTGTATGCTACCTGCTCAGCAGCAAACAGCAGACAGACACAGTTAAAGAACAGCTGGTGAACATAGTGGAGCATTTAGCAGCTAAAGAGCCAGATATTTCCCTCAGGAGCTGGTGGAGACCAAAAACAGAGCTAACAGAGAGGAAATACTGGACTTTAATTTATCAGACTCCAAATGAATGCTAATGTTGCTCTGGGTCTGCTGGATGTGTAAATAAAAAACTGACCATTTCACCTTTAATATGTCTGGATTGTGTTAACAGATTGTTGCGCTGCTCAGTGGGGCCAAAAAATCACCTGATTTATGGGTTTAAAGTTTTATGTGATTATAAATTGTTCTGAGGGCTTTTGTTTTGAAAATCCTGATGAGAATCGGTGCGTTCAGTGCTTCAATGTTGCTACACTTTGTGGCTTTAATGAACATTTGCAGCATTTCTAAAGGAACATGTTTATACACATGTGGATGCCATTCTTTTTATTCTTTTTTTCAGTTAATGCACCAATTATTTTCTCGAATTAATCAATTAATCATTTAGTCTATAACATGTCAGAAAATGTTCATCCCACTGTGCAACGTTACACCTTCAAATGTCTTGTTTTGTGTGACAAAGAGTCAAAAACCCAAAGATATTCAGTTTATGATCATATCAGACAAAAGCAGGAAATCCTTATATTTAAGCTGCTTAAAAACAGCCAATTTTGGCATTTTTGCTTACAAATTGATTTAAACAGTTAATTGATTATCAAAATAGTTGCTGGTTATTTTTCTGACGATCGACTAATCAATTAATGAACTAATCATTGCAGCTCTTATGTTAAACCATAAAAGAGAACATTTTCTCTTTTCAGTCAGAAGTTTGTCAAACATGCAGCAACACTTTACAGCTCATAATCAATTTTTAACTTTTTAACTTTTAATTTGATTGTTGCACCCTGCTACTGACACATAATGCAGAATGTATTTGGATCATAAATGCACAAAATCAAAGCAGGTGAAACTACATAAAATTATTGTGTGTGTGTGTGTGTGTGTGCATGTTTACCAGATGTGAACACAGTTAGCATCTGGCAGCACACAGTGATGCTGTCACAGATATCACAGAGAGCGTTAAAGTGTCTCCTCCCCTCTTCTGTCTCTTCCCTCTCAGTGAGGAGCTGAAGCTGGCCTCCCAGAAGTCTCAGCGTCTCGAGGAGGTACTGACCTTCCCAACGTTTTTTATTACGTAAACGATTTCCTTAATCCCGTCATAGATCAGGGTTGGTGGTTTGATTAATAGGTCTTGGCGTAGCAAGGATTTACTTGGATCTACCTGCTGTGAGTGAACTCTTAAAGCTCAGACGGGTTTAGCTGCTATTTAAATGCCTCTGTGTTTGTGTGTGTGTGTTCGTCTCTCAGCACAATGAGGACCGCAACAGCCAACGGCCAGACATGAAGACCAGGTAAGAAACCAGGAAATAAGTTCCTTATACGTGTTTACTCTTTATTTTATCACAATATAGTTTATTGTCATTTTCTCATATAACATCAAAGAAACAAATGGTAACAACAGTTTGAGACCAGAAATACGTACATTACACACACACACACACACATATCAACTCAATATCAGACATAATTCAAATAAAACGAAATATTTCCCTACATTGTTTACAATTTTCTTCCAGGTAAAACCTACATTTTTTATCTTTCATGATATGTATTTATTTATTTCACGTCATGTTCTGACATTTTAACTCTCTGATGAACTCGTAAAAAAAGTCACTTAATAAATATCACTTTTAGTTGTGCACACTCTAAAAACTTGTACTTTTACTTATATAATGTAAATTTCATTTATTTTTACCATTACATATGAAATTAATCAACACGTGCCCTTTACATTCTCAGAGATAAGACAAAAACAGATAAGTAAATAAAGTAATAATAATAAATAAATAAAATAAAACTCATCATCTACGCTAAAATATCCTTGTATAGCCCATGACTGTCTTGTACTTTTACCTTTGATACTTACTGCTGATAATACTGATAATATGGAGTCTTTTTAGACCATGATATTACTTCCTTTACTGAAGCAAAGTATCTGAGTGCTTCTTCCACCACCGTCTGTATGTGAACGACAACATATCTGAAAGGACAGTTCAATGGATGGTTTTTAAAATGTGGTTTGAGTTTTTACATCTGTTCGTTGTGTTTGTTTGGTCTTATTTGAAGCTCTTTTTAAGTCTGGAAACAAACGAAACTTTGCGTCGTCTCACGCGTCTCAGCTGAGCGATCAGAGGATTAAAACGTCTCTCCACAACCACCGAGCAGCGACTGAAGTTGAGAGTGAACGTTTGACAAAGTGGCGTAGCACATTATAATCAAACTGGTCTTCATGCCTTCCATTAGTCACAGAACATTTTAAATATGGCAAAATGTCTATTATTAATGCACTAATTCTGAAAATGATATTTAGTTTCATTGATAGAAAACTGAGACTAAGGCTGTATTTACATCTTTAACCAAAAATTAGATTAAAATAAAGAGAGAGATTATGACAGAACAAAGATGACCTCAGTCAACTCCTTGGTGCTCTCTAAATCTCTCCATTTTCCTACAGAGAAACTAATCAGGAAACGGAGGGGGAAATAAACTGCCAGAAATCCACTGGAGCCTTAATCTCAGACAAAGACCGGGAACTGGAAACTCTGAGGACTGAGGTACTCACACGTGACTGTCTTATCATTTCTCTAAAACTTTATTCTGTGTTATCTGAGCTGTTTAAGAGATTTATCTGTTTGCTCCGTCGCTGCAGATCGCGGTGCTCCGAGGAGAAAACGCTGTGGCCAAGACGCTGCAGTCGGCCGTGGAGACACTGGAGAGAGACAAAGCTCAGCTGCAGAGCCGAGTTCACAGTCTGGAGCAAAGGCTCATGGGAACGCAGGCCTCAGAGGGAGAAGACTGGGAAGCTCCTCCCTCAGGTGAGTAGACTGTGATTAGAGCGTTCACACTGTTCTGGCAAGGAGATATTTCTTTTTGTCAACCTGTTTTCTGATTGACGGCGTGCTTCTGCAGGCGATGCAGCTCTGCAGCAGCTGAGGGAGGAGAAGGAGTTCGCTGAGGGACAGGTGAGACTGTCGGGGTGCTTCCCAAAATACATTTTTATGTCGCTGTCAAATTAATTCATGTTCAGGCTTCTCAGTTCTTCTCTGTGGCCATGTGAAGGTGATGTGTGTCCTGATTGTCTCCATCAGATCAACTTCCTGAACAGTGTGATCGTGGACCTGCAGCGGAAGAACGAGGAGCTGAAGATCAAACTGAAGAAGCTCGCGCTGGCTGAGTTCAACGGCAATGACGGGACTGACAGGTGAGAAATATATTAAGTAATGGAAATATACAATGATTCAGGGTTCGTACAAAGCCTTGAAAGTTTAGAAAATGCTTAATTTTAACCATTATGTTTTCAAGGTTAGGAATATGCTTGAATTTGAATATACTCCTTTAAAAACACTTGATTTTTCAACATAATCTGGAGTTTCTTCATCGACACAGTCACTCATGGAAACCAAAAATCTTTTAACATTTGAAATGAAACGATCCGTTGTCATATTTGTTTGTTGTCTGGAATTTAGAGCAACTATTTAGATGTGATGATGATGTGGTGATAAAGGCTTCGAGAGTCTGGAAAGTTTTGGTTTAGATACTTTGAAAGTGCTTGAAAAGTGCTTGAATTTTACCCTTAAAAAAAACTGTATGAACCCTGAATTATTGCTGCTTTTCTTTGTTTTATATTACTGTAAATTGACTGTTGGTCAAAAAAACAAAACAGAAAACAGCGATGTGAAAATGACACGTGGTATTCTGGGGGCTTATGTACAGATTAAACAAACATCTGAACCCTTCTGACACTTGATTGAGTAAATGTACAAATCTTTGGGCTGTTGTTGATCTTTGCTTCAGATTTTCCAACTGGAAAAAAACATGGCGGCTGCTCTGTGTAGGTGTGCCACTCAGACCCAAATCCATTGGATCCTACTGAAGATATAAACCTTTAAAAACACCTCACAAATATAAAGTTTCATTTCCTAAAACAGCTAGACACTAGTTTTTATCAGACAAACAGGAGGAAATAGTGCATTTGTCGGGGACTATTTTAAGCGGCGGATGAATCCACATTTGGTGCTCTAGTGAGTATTTTGGGCAGCCGGACAGTGTGTGTGGGACTGAGTCCAAATAACCCCCAGTGTGTGTGTTCATGGTGATGAAGGAACAACAGTGTGACTCACTGATGTGTTTTTAATAGTTTTTAAACAACAATGGAGCTCTATGGCTCAGAGGAAGAAGATATATCAGGATTATATAAAATAGAAAATATCACCATACGTCTCCTTTAAATGAGCCGTCACCCGCTGCTCCTCACGTCTCCCCTGTTGTTTTTCATTTTGCCACGTAGGTTTGTTGAAGGTGTGTCAAAGCGGGAGAAGAAGGTGACCCCGCGTCTGTTCTGCGACATCTGTGACTGCTTTGACCTCCACGACACAGAGGACTGTCCCACTCAGGCCCAGAGCCCCGACTCTGTACCTCACACCGCCTACCACGGAAACCCGGCCATCGAGAGGCCCTACTGCGACATCTGCGAGGCCTTCGGACACGCCACAGAGTCCTGCAACGACGACCAGACCTTCTAGAGGCTCCAAAAACTCTAAACCTGCATTTTAATCCCTGTCCCTCTTTCTTCTTCCCCTTAAACACAACTCACCTTTTACTCTCCCGCTACATTTCCCACAATCCAGCCCAACATGCCTGACTAAACTCCCTTCAGATTTTTCCATATTGTATTTTTATACTGTATTTATGCATATCACTGGTAGCCACTGTCCTGATCTACATCCTTTCCTCCGCAGCTCTTCACCTAAAGATAAACTGTTCTGGCTATAATGCAGAATGCTCGTCCAAATATGCTGCTTTGGTGCAATATTGATGTTTATAACGAAAAGGAATCCGTCCTCTGCACTTGTCGTTTTTAATGTGTTGTTTTGCGTTTAAGTTTCTAAATTAAGCATAAGCGTTGTTTTTTGGGCTTTATTTGTTATATTGCAAAAAAAAAAATGATGCAATACAACTAAGCACAGATCAAACTGAAGGGAAAATGACATTCCTCTTCTTCTGTATCACATTCCTCAGTCTGCACGGCTACAAACCAATCAGAGAGTGATACTGCCATGTCAGACGTTTTACTGATCTTTAATGTTTAGTGATATTTTACAAAAGTCCTTCTTTCAGTGTATCAACCTACGACGGAGTACCAGGGCCACCGTCAGGGAAATAAATCATCTGAGATTTCAAGAAAAAAGTTGTTGTTGTTTCGTGAAAAAGAGAATTTTAGGAGAAAATTTCATAATATTTTGACAAAGAAAGTTCTGTTTAGAGGAAAAAAGTTGTAATATTTCAAGAAACATTTTTGTTTCCAAAAATAGTCCAAAAGTACAAAAATAGTGAAACAGCGTAAACAACTTTACAGTCAAATCTTCAGACCTTCATTATCTACAACAAAATGAATAAATCACAAAAACATTTATTATATAGAGCTGTAGAAATCAAAGTAAATACTAATTTAATACTCTATCTTGCCTTCTTTTTCCTTGTTTACTATGACAAAGAATTAAAATCTCGTAATATAACGACTTTACTCTCGAAATATTACGACATTATTCACGAAATATTACGGCTCGAAATATTACGACTTTACTCTCGAAATATTACGACATTATTCACGAAATATTACGGCTCGAAATATTACGACTTTATTCACGAAATATTATGACTATTCACGAAATATTACGACTTTATTCACGAAATATTATGACTCGAAATATTACGACTTTACTCTCGAAATATTACGACATTATTCACGAAATATTACGGCTCGAAATATTGCGACTTTATTCACGAAATAATACGACTTTATTCACGAAATATTACGATTTTATTCAAGAAATATTACTTTATTCACGAAATATTACGACTTTATTCACGAAATATTACGACTTTATTCACAAAATATTACAACTTGAAATATTACGACTTCACGAAATATTACGACTTTACTCTCGAAATATTACGATATTGTTCTTGTCATATTAAGACTTTTTTTCTCTAAATGTTACAACTTTATTCTCTAAATATAACAACTTTTTTTATTCAACTGATTAGTTATTTAACTTTGTTAGTGGCCCTAATACTCTGTTTTAATCAACCTAAATGTTAACCTGTGGAAAACCAAAAATACTTAAATACACATAAAGGTCATCTTACTTGTTTACTTACTACTTCGTATAAAGTGTCTCTACAACACTTATGTTTGACAAAACAATCTCATTACAAGGTCCATTTAATAGCTGTTCTGGAGCTTTCATCACAATCACAGTATCTTCATCAGCAGATAGAGTTCCCCAGTTGTCGTCGTGGAATTTAAGGTGTTCAAGTTTAATTTTTTTCTGAGCACTTTAAGAACTTCTCGTCTACGTTGTCTTAAAATTTGAGATTAAAAGTTCACCTACACTTGCATGATAATGTGGCGACTCTATCAAAAGCTCCAGAACAGCTACTAAATGGACCTTGTGATGAGTGATGATTGTGTAATTAGTTTTCCATAGATCAGCGTGCAGGTTAATATCCTCGATTGATGCCACTGAAAGTTACTGAGGATTAGTTGTAGTTAATGATGAAGTTGTTGCATTTTGTTATTTATTGTCTGATCTTTCACTAACCAGTGACGCTCCTACAGGGAAATAAGATAGCACTGACTAAAGGGTATAGTCTGTACTAGGACTACTGTAGTATAGGTGGGAGTACAGGAAGCACAGGAGTACAGGAACTCACCCAGATGAAACTATACAAGCCTCTACTAACTTAGTTTTGCACTGTCCACTTTAAAGATTCAGCAGAAACAAACAGCGCTTTAACTTTATGATTCTAAACTAAAGTGTTTGAAGGTCAGTACAGATTATTCTCTGTGCGCTGCCCCACTTCATACTGCCCTCTTTAAAGCAAATGTTTGACATTTTGGGAAATACGCTTATTTGCTTTCTGGCAGAGCGTTAGATGAGAAGATTGATACCACTCATATGTCTATAGGCTAAATATGAAGCTGCAGCACGTTAGCTTAGCTTAGCGCAAAGTCTGTAAACAGGTGGAAACAGCTAGCCTGGCTCTGTCTCGTATGTAACCCCTGTAAAACAGCGAATTGTCGTTTTTACACTTAGTTTTTGTAAAATGTGGATTCATCCGCCGCTGAAAATGGTCCCCAACAAATGAGTAACGTTTGATAAAACCTACAGTGTCTAGCTGTTTTAGGAAATGAAACTTTATATTTGTGAGGTGTTTTTAAAGGTTTATATCTTCAGTAGGATCCAATGGATTTGGGTCTGAGTGGCACACCTACACAGAGCAGCCGCCATGTTTTTTTCCAGTTGGAAAATCTGAAGCAAAGATCAACAACAGCCCAAAGATTTGTACATTTACTCAATCAAGTGTCAGAAGGGTTCAGATGTTTGTTTAATCTGCACATAAGCCCCCAGAAACGTGTTGTTTTTACACTGCTGTTTTTGTACAGATTAAACAAACGAGATGTTAATTAGTGAGATTTAGAGGTGCTGATAGGTGGATTTTGTTACCTTTGGACAGAGCCAAGCTAGCTGTTTCCAGGCTAAGCTAAGCTAACCAGCTGCTGGCTGTAGCCTGTATTTAAAGGGGAACTCCACCAACTTTACACATCAAAGTCTGTTTCCAGGTGTTGGGAAGTACGACTGCATATGTGGGAAAAAAGTAGTAAGAAGCCTTTAGTGTCTCCAGAGGGAGTTGCACGAAATATGATAAACTGCCTCAAGTGATGTCACTCGAGTCAGCGTCGGTTGGGGTTAAAAGACTTCAAGTTTGAATAAGAAAACAAGTCTGCAGCACGCTGCTCATCTCTGCTGCAGGCTAGCAGCTCCAGGCTACATTAGACGCTACATACCGGTAACGCACACAAATCTCCAACTGAACTGTCGGTGGTTGAGTTGCATTGTGGGTAATGTAGGCGCCAGGTTTTGACAAGGAAGAGGAGTGCGTTGGATAAAAAAAAGACGATATCTCTGCTTCCGCTGCATCAGATTCTATCTTTTCAATTTTCTCACTTAACTCTCAAGTGTATTTCCCAACATGTTGAAGTATTCCTTTAAATTAACCCTGTATAGCAACATGTATTTGACTTATCTTGTTCTTAAGCACAATTTTGGATCATATTGAATCTTCCAGTGTAACGCTGTATAATAGATGATGCGACTAACCACTGACACTAGTCCTTGTAAATACTAATCAGAGGCTTCCTTCTGATAAATGTGTACACAGTGCCATGGAACAAAAAGATAGCTTTTATGTGTACTACATTTTATTTTTCTGCCCTGTTGATAAGATTGACATTGTATAAGGAGGGGGGGCCCATTTGTATAGACTTTAACACATTGTGTACTTTATAAGTGATGCGTCTAATTATTAGTGTCATGTTTTATATGTAACAATTTCAGAAATGGTTTGGAAATGTTCAAACCGTTTTACAGATGTTGACGTGGTGTAAAATGTCACTGTTTTCTATGTACTGTATACTCCTGAACAGACCAATACAAATACTAAGAAAGAAAACGCTTGTGTTCATGTTTTTTTTTCCACTCTAGCAGTAACTAAAGGGTTTTGCCTCGCAGCAGACAGATCTACAACCTCTCCGACAGCATTGAAACCCACTTCCTAGCTCTCAGGACGACGTAGATTAGCTGCTGCACTGCTCATTATAGTTTCATCCCCCTGATCCATTTACTCCTGAGAGCTTCAGGCAGCACAGAGAGCCTGCTCCAGTTTTCATGAACTCATGAGGGCTGTTTTCATAAACCAAGATTACCTGCTAAACTAGGCTCACTGCAGTAATTCAGGCTTATTTTCAAGAAACACCATGTTTCTCTAGTTCCTCTTTACTGCTGCTCTGTGCCAATATTCACTCTGTTAGCTCTGTTTTTGGTCTCCACCAGCTCCTGAGGGAAATATCTTCTCTTTAGCTGCTAAATGCTCCACTGTGTTCACCAGCTAGTCTCTAACTGTGTCTGTCTGCTGTTTGCTGCTGAGCAGGTAGTGGACTGAACCAGAACAGTAAAGTTGCAGCCGGACAGATAAACAATGAGCTGAAAGTCACTATAAAGCTCCATAAAGCCGAGCGGAGCTGCAGATTCAGCTGTGAAGAGAGTTAAAATAAAATAAAAATTAGAGTAAAATTCAAGCACTTCTCAAGTCTGTTCAAGGTATCTAAACCTAAAAATTTCCAGACTCTCGAAGTCTTTATCATTACATCTAAATTGTTACTATAAACCAAGAGACAGCAAACAAATATGACGGAATCGTTTCATTTCGAATATTAAAAGATTTTTGGTTTCCATGAGTGATTGTGTCGATGAAACTCCAGCTTATGTTGAAAATCAAGCATTTTTCAAGGAGTATATTCGAATTCAAGCATATTCCTAACCTTGAAAACCTAACAGCATTTTCCAAACTTTCAAGACTTTGTACGAACCCTATTTTAAGTGTCAAAATGTGATAAATTCAACATAAACTGCTGAGTGATTCACATTCTCAGTTCATCAGTAAGGAGGAACTTGTCTAACAGATTGATTTTAACCAGGACCAGGACCCAGTTGGTCTGGTTCATCATACTGATTTATTAAATCCTCTTTTATGAATCTGTTTTTCCTGAAAATAAGCCTGAATCAGTGAAATAATCCTGGTTTAACTGGAAATGTTGCTTTACAAAACACTCCTACGCAAACAAGTTCTGTTGAGAAACTTACTCAGAACCACAAGAGGTACTTTAATAAGTACTTCAGAGGTATCGTGTACTGAAGATGATCTTCCCTCCAAACACTGAACACAAACACGAACAACTTTTGTGAATTTTATTAAGAAAACAAAACCATTGGACATGATAAAAACCAAGCACTACTGATGGAATAAATAAGTCAAACCAAACCATAAATCTGTACAAGATCTAAAGTGAAACAAAATGGTCCCAAGAAAAAAACAAAACATACAAGATTTAATATCTCACAGCTCTTTTTTTCTTTTTTTTTAAACACACAGTTATGAGCAAACTATAAGCAATTGGCTCAATCAGGTGAAAGCTACAACATAAGTGAGATTTGTTTTTTTAAAACTGAGTGTACATAATGCTGTTTATAACTGTTAATGTCAATACAATAGCATTTTAAGTTCCAGCGCTGCTGGACTGGGAATGAGGTATATGCTAATCCATCCTCTAAACTGAGACAACTGTCTTTTTTTATTTCTTTTCTCTCCATCCATGTGAATGCTGATTTGCTGAAATCTGATCAAGTAATTCTGCGTCGTGAAGTTCTTCTGTAGCCCCTGTTATGTTATGAAGTCATTGGTTTGCAGTGATTCAATTGATTCCAATCCATATAACTAAATCTTACACGTGTGAGGTTGTACATTAGAGGTCACAGGTCTGAATCCGTACTATGAAGTTCAAGTAAATTGCACAAATCTGCACAAAACCGAGAGCTTGACGCCACACATGTATGGATTCAGCCAATAGACAGCACCTTGAAGGAGGATTAAAGACTGGACCCCTTCTGTCTTGAGCTATAGAAACATGTCGGTCAGAGAGAAGTAGTGATACACACAACATGTACAGAGATGACAAGTGATTAAATACGAGTCGTGATGGCGGATCAGACGGGAAACCCGGTCCCAGCAACGGGTCCGTTTCTACTTCAGAGGGAGAAAAACAACAACAAAGTGCCACCTGAAGTGGACGCAGACCGGTGGACCAGGAAGTCCGACTTATTATTATTATTATTATTATGAGGTTTGCAGATGTTAAAATTTCCAGAAGATAAAACTACAGTTCTTCTGCGTAGTGTTCAAATTCCAGTCTCCAACTGTTTTAAAAGGAACAGTTCCACATTTTAGGAAACACACTTTCATGTCTGTACAGTTAATATGAAGCTACAGCCAGGCGTCAGTTAGCTTAGCTTAGCTTAGCTCAGCACAAAGACTGAAAACGAGGGGAAACAGCTAGCCTGGCTCTGTCTGAAGGGTAAACCAGCACTTTGGTTTTCCTCTGGGAAGTCACTGAAAGAATCCAGCACATATTTTAAGACTTTTTAAATACAAATTAAACATTAATTAATTCATTAATTAGTGAGGTAAATCTGCCTACCGGCACATCTAAAGCTCACGAATTAACACGTTGTCTATAAACATTATCTAGAGTCTAAAAACAGCAAGTAGCGGTTTTATGCCCCTAAAATGTGGTTATTTGTATAGGTGATTTTTTTGGACAGAGCCAGTCTAGCTGTTTCCAGTCTTTATGCTATGCTAAGCTAAGCTAAGCTAAGCGTCTCCTGGCTGTAGCTTCATATTAGAGCGGCATCAATCCTCTCATCTAACTCGCGGCAAGAAATATTTCCCAAAACGTTGAACTATTCCTTCAAATAAAAACTAAACTGTTGTAGTTGAATATGAATATCGGATTATACTAATTAGTGACGATTATAAGGCAAAAAAAACAAACAAACAAAAACAAACATGGCACCAAAATTGTAATTCAAAACCTGCTTGATCTAAAACGTGTATTTAATCGCAGCAACTCAAGGCACACCTCCAGGACCTACGCTACCCGTCTTCACTACGTATCCAAGAGTTTATCTTGACCAGTACCTTCTGCTAACTCTTCCTCTACGAACCAAACTAACTCACTTTAAAAAAACAAAAACATGTGAATGGAGAACCTTTCATGGATAGAGAAAAAAGACTTCCACTACAGCAGCAAATCTATCTGTGATCAACTGTGACATACCATAACAGTGCATTGACCCTCCTGAGAAAAAAACCCTAAACATTTCCTAAACAAATATAGAACATTAGTCTAACAGGAGGCGAATCGGGAGGATTGAAGTGACGTGGTCTTAGGGTGGAGGTTCCCCCCGCAGCCGCTGATCTGAGACCAGGTTAGCCTCTTGAGTATCCTGAGCTAAACCATGAGCAGTAAAATGTTTGAAAAGCGGTCTCAGAGCAGCGTCCGGGATCAACCTCGTCCCACTCTCAGATCCCCAGTGTTAACTCTTCTAGTCACAGATGCAGGTCAGTGTTTGTGGTTCTGGCCTGGCGGTGGCTGGGCTCGGCTGACAGCGCCGCCCCCCTGGTCACGGAGGGGAGTGCAGCCCGGGTTCAGAGCTTCTCTTGGCATTAGTGAAAAGTGTGGAGAGAACTGGAAGGAAGCACGGAGGGGGACCAGTGAATAGAGGTAATATCCATTCTCCCTCTGTGGCAGAGGAGTGTTAGGGCAAAGGTGGCAAATCGGAGGGGAGACAGCCGTCAGGAGGGAGGGAGGGAGGGAGGGAGGGAGACGTCCATTCTCCCTTTGGTATAGTTTGGGTAGAGAAGGGGAGGTGAGAGGAGTGGGAGGAGAGCTGGTGTATCCATTAGCCCTAAATTACCTAGAGTTAATGGAGGGAGGTGCAGAGGGAGGGAGAGAGGAGGGGGAGGGAGAGAGATGACTCAGCCCCGAACATTTAACTCTCCTCAAAGTCCTGAGACGAGGACTCCAGTTTGCTTTTCTTGCTGGGCGGGGCCTCCTCCTCTAGGTCCTGGGAGGGGGGGACAAAAAAAACACATGAGAAATAGTCCTTAATAATCAGGGTTCATACAGAGTAAAATTCAAGCACTTTCGAGGTACCTAAACCGAACACTTCCAGACTCTCGAAGCCTTCATCCTCACATCTAAATCGTTACTGTAAATGCAACTGCAAAATTAAAGTTTACAGAATCCCTTTACACCCACAGCAACCACTTTATTTATTTTACCAGCTGTTCACATGAACTTTGATTGGATGTATTGATCAGGATTATTTAAAGCTTCCTAATTTCCAGAGTGAGGGATCAACAGAGGAACACAAGAACTTTCCTTTATGATGTTGAAAATCAGGCATTTTTCAAGGAGCATGTGCGAATTCAAGCATATTCCTAACCTTGAAAACATAAGGGTTAAAATTAAGCATTTTCCAAACTTTCAAGACTTTGTACGAACCCTGAAATAATACACACTTCTTTTGTGATAGTATACACTTTATACCCGTGTGTCCTAACTGAGGACGACACGATACGAAACTAATTCAAGTTTTTTGTTGACGTGTCTGTTGTGTCTGACTGTTGGTATTGTTGTCTGTGATTGTATTTTACTGTTTGAGTTTGTTGCCATTTCTTGTTCCACTGATACCGTGTGATTTTAATTTTCTGTGAATCAAACCAAGACCTTTCAAAAACTTTTAAGGTTAGCAAACTCTCTGTGGAAGCTAACTGGGGATTCAAAGAAGGAACTAAGAAGATTTAAAGGATTTAGGCCTGCTGGTGTTTGTGTAGAGATAAATACAACTTTACATGTATAAAACAAAAGGTACATTGTGACACTCTGAAGGACAGCTGGTCCCTGCAGTCAGTCCTGTTGTTATTCAAGGTCCTACTGTATCTATGTGGCTATAAATATCCATTCAGCATTCACTGAGTGCCTCGGGGCAACGCATGTTATGGCTGTGGTTGTAGAGGTGAAGTCAGCATGGGAGCAGCAGGTCCAGAGAAAAGTTTAAAAAAGAAAAACGTTGATAAATTGGATTTTGGGGTTTTATTTGTCCTGGTCAGTCTGTCTCTGAGACTTCTGCCTCCAAACCAAAACAACGGACACTTCGAACTCTGCAACAGAAACGGTCCACCAGCGTCCCACACTGGTATTTTTGCTTATTGTGATGTCATTTCCTAAATTATCTTAAAATGCTTCATATCACTAAAATCTGCACAACCTAAAAGGCTGTAAGTCAATAAACCAGAATGACTGAAACTGTCATAAATTAATACAGTGCCGCCGCGCGTTGTCTCTACGTTTTGCACCGCACTGCACGTAACGTAATGACATCATCAACCTGCGACACGAGCGTACAACGAGATGAGGCGAAAGACAGAAGTCTTAGCTTTCAGCTGCAAAAACAATGAACACTCTAGCTGTTATGGTTTTTATTTTATATCAGTTTAAACAGGATTATGCAAACAAACAGCAGTGTCTCTTGTCCTGATTACTGCAGATATTCCACAGACCTCACTGTCAGCACTTTGTGTTTTCTGTGGATTATCCAGAATAATTAGGCCGTTTTTCAAGACAGAGATGTTGATTTTGATTTTTAAGTTTAACAGAAATATCAGCGTTTGATAAGTCAGGTCCTGGACACATAAAACTAAGAGTACCTGCATGGCTAGATACCATTAGAGGGAACGAGTGTTCTTTTGTACTTTGGGTGGACCGACTGTTTAAAGGTTCAGGACGAACAAACCGATGAGCTGTGTGTAGCGTGAAGACGTGTTCGTACCTGAGTGGCTTTGCTGTCTGAAGAGTCCTTCTCCCCCGAGGACAGGCTGTCTCTCTTGGCACTTTGTGCTCTCTCTGAGGTCTCTGATGACGAGGCGGTCTTACCTGAGGAGGGGAACACATCAGAACATGAGCACATTTCTTCAGCTGGCAGTGAATACAGAGCAGGACTGAACCATGTGTTGTTTTCTGACACTTTAATGACACAGTGTGGTTGTGTGAAGTAACTGCACGGTAACGCAGGCTGACTGGAAGCGGATGTGAACATCATTTAACCCGGCTGAGACATCCTGGACTCGACTCAAGGTCAGTTTAGTTTGAAAACACAATAAAAGGTCGAGTTAGAGGCTTCACAGTAGAGCTGAAACGAGATATAGTTTCCACCTCCTCAAATGTGAATATTTGCTGGTTTTCTTTGTCTTTAATAGTTCATTAAATGTTTTATTTGGATTTTAGACTGCTGCTCGGCCTCTGGGAAATGTGATGGGCATATTTTTACTTTTTTCAGATGTTTATAAACCAAACAATGAATAAATGGGAATACGTAACATTGCTTTGGCTTCATCTGTCTGTTGACAGACTGCAGGCGTCAGTGTTTGTTACGTGTGTTTGTTATGTTGCTGGTGCAACATGTGGCACCTGGTGCCCGACAGTGAGCGGCGTATAAGGGGCCAGAGCCGTCTCTTTTTGCTCAGGAGACTAAGATCTTTTGGAGTGCAGGGTGCGCTCCTGAGGACTTTCTATGACTCTGTGGTGGCATCAGCTGTCTTGTATGGGGTGACCTGTTGGGCCAGTGGCATCTCTTCCAGGGATAGGAAGAGACTGGACAGACTGATTAAGAAGGCCAGCTCTGTCCTTGGATGCCCTCTGGACCCAGTGGAGGTGGTGGGAGGCAGGAGAATGGTGGCCAAGCTATCATCACTACTGGAGAACACTTCCCACCCCCTACATGTCACTCTTTCAGCACTGGGCAGCTCCTTCAGCGACCGGCTGCTCCACCCGCGGTGTCTGAAGGAGAGGTACCGTAGGTCCTTCCTGCCTGCTGCTGTCAGACTCTATAATCAGTACAACTCCCGGTAATCTACACTTGACTGTCAATAAGCAGACTATTCACTACTTTACTTCATCTGCTGCTGTGCATTATCTTCATACATATATTGTATTCATGATGTTATCTACTTCATATGTTGCTGTGAAATATTTTTCATATACATGTATATTATATATGTGCAATATTTTTATCTTATCTATTTGTTCATACTTACAACTGCACTCAGTCACTCTATTATTTATTTCTGTCTATACTGTGTATAGGACTATTTTTCTATTTTTCTATTTATTTTATTGTATTTCTATATATGACACTTTTGCTGGCTGCTGCAACGCTAAAAATTTCCCCGCTGTGGGACAATAAAGGCTCATCTCATCTTATCTTATCTTATCTTATCTTATAACTAAACTACATATAAAAACAAAAACAGGAAATGGCTCATCATCCATCTGATGAGCTGCTACGCTACCACCTGCTAGCTGACAGTGAGGTGTGTGTGTGTGTGTGTCTGACCCCTCTTGCTGTCCGGGCTCTGGTCAGCCTTGGCCTCGCTGCTGTCGCGGTGAGACGTGGCGGTGGGCTCTGGGGTGGGGCTGGTGCTACAACTGTTTTCCTGTTTCACTGGAGACGAGTCGGCGATGGAGCTCTGGTTGCTGTTGTCATCTAGCAGAGACAGAGAGAGAGAATGAGTCACGTTAGTTGGACAGACATTGATCTTAAACACAAAACATACCTTTACATGGTTTTGTATTCAATTGTTAGTATAAGGATGACTTTAGTATGTGTATTTTCATAGAGATGCATAAAAACCCCTCAGCTTCATCGGGTACAAATGACTCAAAACGCAAGAACTTTGGCCAATAACAGGTTTCAGAAAGTCAAATTTCACACTTTTAAATGCTACAGGGAATTCACTTCAGTACAGAAGAACTGGAGGGTCTCAAGCTGTAAAGCCTCAGACAAGAAAGGATGTGGCTGCATTTTAAAAAAGCAACAGATTCAACAAAATACAATAAAACTGAATAATTCTACTCACTGTAGGATACATCTTGTTATATTCTATATTTTTCTTATTGTCAATAAATCCCATGAAAAGACAAAAACCAACATTGAAAAAAATAGTCCGCAACAAATGCACTATTTCCTCCTGTTTATTTGATAAAAACTACAGCTCTTTTAGGAAATTACTGAGCCTTTTTCAAACATGAAACTATATATTTGTGACCGTTTTTTAAGATCTTCAGTAGGAACCAATGGGCTACAGACAGGAAGTGAGACAGGATTGACACAATCTTGGATTTGGACTTTTCATGGGATTTGTTGACAATAAGAAAAATACAGAATATAACCAGCCGTGTCCTTTAAGGCTCTCAGTACCTACCATGCATGTCCATCATCCCTGGAGAGGAGCTGTTCTCTGGAGTCGTCAACTCTGAGCCGTATTTCTCATCTTTGCCCTTCTTCTTATTCTTGTTCTTCTACATCGAGAGAAAAAAAGTGCAGCGTTCAAACACACAATAGCTCCATTCAATAGCAATCAACATGTAATAATGTGATTTAAAAAACAACAAAACAACAACAGTGGAGCTTAGAAAGTGTGTCCAGGAAACAAAGGGTGAATTTTGTCTTTTGTCTTCAGCGTTTGATATACAGCGCCTGTTGAAAACATGCGGTTACATTGTGCGTTTTGGGGTTTACTGCTAATAAACAAAAATAAATATCACTTAAGAGGCCGAACTCACGTCATCTGATTTGGGCTCCGTCACTGGCACCCACTTGTAGATGCGAAGGGACGTGTCTCCAACAGTCACCCATTTCTTCTCCCTGTGTTGGAGCGGAAAGCAAGCTGACTCAAAAAGCTCCAGACATTATTCTTATTATACACTTCGAATTTAAGACACTGTGACATAATGTAAAGCGAAGAACTACAGTCATTCTATAAATTATACTGTATAAATATTAGGGTTCCAGGTGAGCTATTATACTGATATTCTTGATTTTTCAATTAATAAAGTTACCCTTTAATCTACAAAATGTCAGACAATAGTTAAAAATGGCCATCACAATTTCCCAGAGCCAATTATTACATTGTCAAATTACTTCTTTTGTCTGACCAACAGCCCAAAACCCAAATATATATTCAATTTAAAATGATATAAAGCAGAGAAGAGCAGATAATTATCATATTTTTGCTTAACAAGTTTCTTAAATCTGTCTGTGAATGCAAAATATTGTGATCAACACAGCAGGAAACATATCATGTTATAATAAATAGACTCTGAATCCCAAAGACTCATTACGTCTCTCAATACAATTACGCTACGGCAGATAAAATACATTTAAAGACATCACTTTGCGCTTTAGGAAATTGTGATTGTATTATTTCATTGTTTTCTGACATTTTATAGACTAAAACGTGTAATTGAGAAAATAATCTGCAGATTTAATGATAATGAAAATACTTGATGGTTGCAGCCCAGAATCATTTGGTATTAAAAATGTCAGAAAATAGCAAAAAACAACAACAAATGTCCTTCACAATTGATATGTTTAAATGTCTTTAAATTATCACAAGAGCTGCTGATTATTTGTTATAATTAACTAATCATTTTAGCTCTAACATTATGATTTAGAGACATAGGCACATTAAAAATAACAACAGGGATAATGTTAAAGTTACAACACACAGTATAATATATAATCAACACAGGAAATCTGTTTAGGGCTGCAACTAATGAATATTTTAATTATTGATTCATCTGCAGATTATTTGCTCGAGTGATTGGTCTATAAAATGTAAGTAAATATAGTCATCACAATTTACTTAAGCCTATGTTGTTTGGTTAGAGAGAGTTATAGAGTTATAAGAGTAAGAAAACCAGATAATATTCACACTGGTGAAGCTGACACCTGGGATGTTTTGGCATTTTTGCTTTAAAAATGGCTTAAACAGTTGATTAATTATCAAAACTGTTGAATACGTTTCTGTGGGTCAACTAATTGACTACCCAATCGATTAGCTGTTTGATCTCTAAGCAGTGGTGGAGGAAGCATTAAGTTAATTTAATTAAGTAAAAGTAGCAATGTAAAAACACTGTAAAAATTCTCAGTTACGAGTAAAAGTCCTGCATTGAAAATGTCACATAAGTAAAAGTACGCAAGTAGTATTATTAGCAAAATGTACTAAAGCATCAAAGTACTCATAATTCAGTAAAATTACCTCTGTGTTATACTGTTGGATATAATATTATTGTATTATTATCACAGCTAGTTTAAATTAATGTGCAAGTGGCATTTAGTTGGTTAAGGTGGAGCAAATTTTAACTATTGTATATAATGTTGGGTACTTAACACTTCATATTTCATATATATATATATATATATATATATATATATATATTTATTTCAATACATTTACATGTTTTTCTATGAATAATCTTAATATGAAAACTACAGCTGTTAAATAAATGTAGTGGAGTTGAAAATACAATATTTACCTCTGAAATGTAACATAGTGAACTTTAAGTATAAAGTAGCATGAAATGGAAATACTAAAGTACAATTATGTTAAAATTGTATTTAAGTACAGTACTTGAGTAAAAGTCACTTTAAAGTAACTTTTTAGGTAGTAGCAAACAGTTCTTGTTACAAACGTATAAAGATACAAAAATAAATAAATAAATAAACAAACCACCGGAAAAAAAATTGATTAAAATTTTATGTCGTCTTTGTACCCAAAAGCGTAAAATTCAGTTTGACAATCAACTAAAAAGCGCGACAGTCACATTAACGTTGTCGTCAAGATCCACCAACTTTAACTGACTTTGACCCGGGGACGTTAGATTAAACCACCTGATAAAAAACAAACAAACAAACAAACACACACACACCACATAAATCCTGCCACCGGGCGGGGTTACATGCCTACATCGTCTGAAAACACAACATATTCTCGACACGAACGCGTTTTATTTGACCCGTTAAATGCGGACGAACCCGTCTTCTCGTGTTGAACGTTAAGACCGAGTCACTACGCGTTCAGCCGTAGCCTACTTCCCTCTCCCAACCCCCACCGCGCCTCGTTCTCGGTCGGACCCAAAGGGCGACTCAAAGCGCTTAATTTAAAACTCCAGACGGACTAAACTACTCCGACTCAAGAGCGCCGTCGTCAAATTGTTTCCAAGCCGAGAGTTATTGGACGTTTCGGTCCTAAAACCGCCGCCCGAGCCTCGAGCTCGGGCGGCGGGCAGCAATGGCTTCATGTGACTGCATCGAAATGGCTTCTGGGTTCAACCCTCGCCGTTAAAACCAGCGAGAGAAACGACACCGGGTTCGTGTTGTGTGTTTTTTGACGGACGACGGACGGGGTGGTTCGCCGCGCTGGTGCGCCCCGGTGCACCCGAGCTGCAAGTACATCTGCCGTGAATCCCGTTCAGAGAAACTGTCCTTTTTTTCCTTCCCAGCTTCATCCCTCACTCCCGTCTCCGTCCCTCTCCTCCCCCAACAAGCGAGCCTTTCTCGTGTTAGATAACGAAGCCCGCTTTTTCTTTTTTTCTTTTTTTTTTGGTCCTCTTTTTCCCCTCTTACCATTTTCGTACTTTCTCAATAGCGGCCATGACCCTCTTGATGTCATCCTTCGCCCTGCTCCGGGTCTCAGCTCGGACCGACCTGCCCGACATTGCCGCGGTGGGTATAATATTTTTAAAGCTCGCCGGCAGTTCAGACACAATGCAAACAGTAGAGCGCACAGAGGAGCCACTGCGCATGCGTGGAGCTGATGTAGCAGGGAGAGGGGAGCCTGGCTGCAGCTGCACTACGAGCAGAGATCCGAGCAGGAGAACAAAGAGGCTGCAGACAGGCATGGACGAAGTATTCAGACTCTTTACTGACGTAAAAGTACTAATACCACGCTGTAAAAATACTCCATTACGAGTAAATGAAAATGTTAACTTGAGTAAATGTACAAGAGGCTGCAAACAGGCATGGACGAAGTATTCAGACTCTTTGCTGAAGTAAAAGTACTAATACCACGCTGTAAAAATACTCCATTACGAGTAAATGAAAATGTTAACTTGAGTAAATGTACAAGAGGCTGCAGACAGGCATGGACGAAGTATTCAGACTCTTTACTGACGTAAAAGTACTAATACCACGCTGTAAAAATACTCCATTACGAGTAAATGAAAATGTTAACTTGAGTAAATGTACAAGAGGCTGCAGACAGGCATGGACGAAGTATTCAGACTCTTTACTGACGTAAAAGTACTAATACCACGCTGTAAAAATACTCCATTACAAGTAAATGAAAATGTTAACTTGAGTAAATGTACAAGAGGCTGCAAACAGGCATGGACGAAGTATTCAGACTCTTTGCTGAAGTAAAAGTACTAATACTCCATTACGAGTAAATGAAAATGTTGACTTAAGTAAATGTACAAGAGGCTGCAGACAGGCATGGACGAAGTATTCAGACTCTTTACTGAAGTAAAAGTACTAATACTCCATTACGAGTAAATGAAAATGTTAACTTGAGTAAATGTACAAGAGGCTGCAGACAGGCATGGACGAAGTATTCAGACTCTTTACTGAAGTAAAAGTACTAATACCACGCTGTAAAAATACTCCATTACGAGTAAATGAAAATGTTAACTTGAGTAAATGTACAAGAGGCTGCAGACAGGCATGGACGAAGTATTCAGACTCTTTACTGACGTAAAAGTACTAATACCACGCTGTAAAAATACTCCATTACAAGTAAATGAAAATGTTAACTTGAGTAAATGTACAAGAGGCTGCAAACAGGCATGGACGAAGTATTCAGACTCTTAGCTGAAGTAAAAGTACTAATACTCCATTACGAGTAAATGAAAATGTTAACTTGAGTAAATGTACAAGAGGCTGCAGACAGGCATGGACGAAGTATTCAGACTCTTTGCTGAAGTAAAAGTACTAATACTCCATTACGAGTAAATGAAAATGTTAACTTGAGTAAATGTACAAGAGGCTGCACACAGGCATGGACGAAGTATTCAGACTCTTTTCTGAAGTAAAAGTACTAATACCACGCTGTAAAAATACTCCATTACGAGTAAATGAAAATGTTAACTTGAGTAAATGTACAAGAGGCTGCAAACAGGCATGGACGAAGTATTCAGACTCTTTGCTGAAGTAAAAGTACTAATACCACGCTGTAAAAATGCTCCATTACGAGTAAATGAAAATGTTAACTTGAGTAAATGTACAAGAGGCTGCAGACAGGCATGGACGAAGTATTCAGACTCTTTACTGAAGTAAAAGTACTAATACCACGCTGTAAAAATACTCCATTACTAGTAAATGAAAATGTTAACTTGAGTAAATGTACAAGAGGCTGCAAACAGGCATGGACGAAGTATTCAGACTCTTTACTGAAGTAAAAGTACTAATACCACGCTGTAAAAATACTCCATTACGAGTAAATGTACAAGAGGCTGCAAACAGGCATGGACGAAGTATTCAGACTCTTTGCTGAAGTAAAAGTACTAATACCACGCTGTAAAAATACTCCATTACGAGTAAATGAAAATGTTAACTTGAGTAAATGTACAAGAGGCTGCAAACAGGCATGGACGAAGTATTCAGACTCTTTGCTGAAGTAAAAGTACTAATACTACGCTGTAAAAATACTCCATTACGAGTAAATGTACAAGAGGCTGCAAACAGGCATGGACGAAGTATTCAGACTCTTTGCTGAAGTAAAAGTACTAATACCACGCTGTAAAAATACTCCATTACGAGTAAATGAAAATGTTAACTTGAGTAAATGTACAAGAGGCTGCAGACAGGCATGGACGAAGTATTCAGACTCTTTACTGAAGTAAAAGTACTAAAACCACGCTGTAAAAATACTCCATTACGAGTAAATGAAAATGTTGACTTGAGTAAATGTACAAGAGGCTGCAAACAGGCATGGACGAAGTATTCAGACTCTTTGCTGAAGTAAAAGTACTAATACCACGCTGTAAAAATACTCCATTACGAGTAAATGAAAATGTTAACTTGAGTAAATGTACAAGAGGCTGCAGACAGGCATGGACGAAGTATTCAGACTCTTTGCTGAAGTAAAAGTACTAATACTCCATTACGAGTAAATGAAAATGTTAACTTGAGTAAATGTACAAGAGGCTGCAAACAGGCATGGACGAAGTATTCAGACTCTTTGCTGAAGTAAAAGTACTAATACTCCATTACGAGTAAATGAAAATGTTGACTTAAGTAAATGTACAAGAGGCTGCAGACAGGCATGGACGAAGTATTCAGACTCTTTACTGACGTAAAAGTACTAATACCACGCTGTAAAAATACTCCATTACGAGTAAATGAAAATGTTAACTTGAGTAAATGTACAAGAGGCTGCAAACAGGCATGGACGAAGTATTCAGACTCTTTGCTGAAGTAAAAGTACTAATACCACGCTGTAAAAATGCTCCATTACGAGTAAATGAAAATGTTAACTTGAGTAAATGTACAAGAGGCTGCAGACAGGCATGGACGAAGTATTCAGACTCTTTACTGAAGTAAAAGTACTAATACCACGCTGTAAAAATACTCCATTACGAGTAAATGAAAATGTTAACTTGACTAAATGTACAAGAGGCTGCAAACAGGCATGGACGAAGTATTCAGACTCTTTACTGAAGTAAAAGTACTAATACCACGCTGTAAAAATACTCCATTACGAGTAAATGAAAATGTTAACTTGAGTAAATGTACAAGAGGCTGCAGACAGGCATGGACGAAGTATTCAGACTCTTTGCTGAAGTAAAAGTACTAATACTCCATTACTAGTAAATGAAAATGTT
>SEMN01001401.1:0-61293 GCA_005408345.1 Macquaria australasica
AAAGGCTAGGGGCAACAAATGGCGTCTGTCCCTGCAGAGCTTTCACTGTGGCTTTAAGAAACAATCTTTTTCACTGGGAATTAAAGAAAGGTAGTTATATAAGCTGGACAGCAGGTGCTACTCAGATACTTCTGTCCTTGTAAGGATTCAGATTGAAGTTGAAATAATTTGCACTGATCCAGTCTGGGCCTCTCTGTTAACAATCCTTATTAGTCAAAACACAGTCAAATGTATGATACTGAGGACATGTGAAAGGGAGGCAACCTGTTCTAACTGGTCAAAGCAGCATTTCGCATATGGACCACAACAATACTGGCATCATCCTACTATCATTCTACATTGTACTGGCAGAAAACACATCACTCAATGACAGTGATATTCAGTGTGATTTGATTTTAATTGGATTTGATTCTCTCATAAACAACATACACATAACACATTTGCCCAAATATTCACAAAACAAAAAAGATGAAATCCACAGATTCAGCCCAACAGGCTGTAAATAGCATATAACACAAAAAAAGGTGTTAAGCGTACAACTGAAAAAAAAACAGTAACAGTTAATAGAAATACTTTCCATAGTGATCTGAGTGACCCAAATCATGATAACAACAAAGATCACTGTGCCTCCGCTATATATAAGACTTAAGTGAAAGTTGTGACATGCAGATTTATAATTATTGTAGGTACAAATAGTACATTTTTACTAAAATATGATTTTTTTCACCCACCTTTCCTCTTTCTATTATCTTTAATACAATTTTTTACACCTCTTTTTGACAACTGTAAGAGGTCTCACGTCATAAGGTAAACTGTTCCAAGCTGGCCCCCATACATCGAATAGATTTAGATCCAAAATAACCAGATCTATGATTTTGAGTGAATTATGACTACGCCTATTGCTCAAACACCTATAAATAGCCTGGTGACTGACCATTTAGGCATTTATACACATGACCTGCTGTTAAATAATTAACCCTGTTAACAATGTTTGACCATTTTAATGATTTAAAATGTCCTATACTTAGGACTCTTCATTGCAAACATAAATGTAATGTATCATTTTATTTTGTACAATCTGTAAGTGAACCTGTTGTTGCTTATAGAAACACCATGGTAAAACAAATGACAAGTTAGATGAAAGACTGTCGTTATGAAATGATTCAAAGAGGCAAATCTCCAACTCAGAATGCCTATACTCAACTTTTCACCTTTCACACATTCAACATTTTGCACCTTTTAATATAATGCAAATACCAGGACCTTCAGTGCATACATTATATGTGGCTCCAGTGAAAAATGAATAGCGAAACCTGGGAGAATTTATAAAGTCTGTCAAAATCTACCCTCTTAGCCACACAGGACTTCTCCATCACTATTGTGGTGCCACTTTTTATGCCCTGTAACTAATAGGCCACCGGGTGTGAGCCACACAGGTACCCTGGTGCTATAAAGAGACTGTACAGGAGTGATGTGGGGTTGCTTCAAAGGGACGAGGCGAAGGCGGTGGAGTATATGGCATGGAAAAAGTCAGCAAGAAAAGAAAACCCTCTTCTGAACAAGGACATAATCGTTTGGAGGACTCCAGCACGTAACTTAAATAATACATTTCAGGTTTTGATATAACTATTACTGCCTGCGAAGAGCTCTTTGATGTTAATTGAAACCACTGGGCAGCAATCTGCTTTATAGCACTGACAAATAACAGTTTCCTAGGGCTAAGCATTGAAGGTTAGCAAGCAGGGAAGGCACATACTTGCTCCATATGCTCATTCGATATAAATAAAAATCAAAAAAGAGCTTGTCTTCACGGACGCAGCACAATATGCTGAGGATAGTTCCTGGCCGAAGTTGTGGTGAGTGAAAAATGCTGTTTACAATTCTAGCAGTACCTTCACCAGAGGTCCCGTGTGGTGCAGGACAAAGCTTGACTGTATTGTTTTCTGTTTTCCCTGTAGTTTGCCTCCTCTCTCATACAGAAACCACAGCTTAACTTGATAACGTAATAATAAAATCTAGGTGGCCCAACAGAAACTCCTGCATCGGAAAGATATCATTATTCACAAAGAAGCCTGTCTCTTGTATTTCAGATTTTTCAGGCCATACAATAGTTTGAAGCATGGGGGAGAGATGATTGCAGGGCTGTGGGCTCTGGTTTTAATACAGACACAACACAATGGTCTCTGTCTTCCTTTACTGTGCTTTAGTACATTCTGGCACCGTGCTCTTCTCATCTTTTATTCTTCCCCAGTTTTTTCAGATGCTCATTATATCACAAAAAGGAGCCTTGTCAAAGGGTCATCCGGATCTGATGCAATGCACAATAACAGAAAACATACAACCATCGTGAGCGCAAACACATTGGCCAGACTAGTAGAGAGGGCTATATGATGATAGAAGAAGTTCAAAGTGATTTTTTTCCCCCTCCATCCCATATGATACCACATCAGAGTGTGTACAGGGATGACCTTGCCTTATGCTGAACCCCGCAGGTCAGACATGAGAGGAGAGGTGCCTACTTTAGAGCCTGATTCACTGTAGGACAAATGACAGGCATTGTTGAGGAAGGTAATTGGCTTGTCTCCATTTAGAGCCTGTACATTATGATTGTTCACAGAGCCTCAGATCTGACCATTGTGCAAAATAGATCCAGGAAACTTTCTCCTCTTTGACATGTTCCCCATCACAATGATTGACAGTGAGAACATATGAATGACATAGCTAGACGCATTCCCTAAAGTAACACGCTGTAATCATGGATTGGGTTTATGGTTTGAATGGAGTGGTGTAGATTTAAAAAAAAGATTGTGACATCAGCAGAAAAAAATAAAGCATTTATAACTTTGTAGCGACCTCCTGGAGTCATAACTCCCTTAAAACTGAAACTTCTTATTGTTACACATCGGTTTTTGCACAAATGACATATACCGTGTCAGTCAGTAAGATTTAAAGGTGTTGGTAGGCACATTTTGTTATTTTTGGACAGAGCCAGGCTAGCTGTTTCCCCCTGTTTACAGTGTTTATGCTAAACTAAGCTAACTGGCTGCTGGCTGTAGCCTTAAATTTACTGGACAGATATGAGAACGATAACGATCTTCTCATCTAACTCTTGGCAAGAAAGCATATTCCTTTAAAGCAAAGCGATTTTCTGTCTCATAAACTGCATTACAGTTTTAATAAGGTAACTTTATTAAAATACATTTTAAAGCAATGCACCTAATTATGATCAATACGACATGATTTGAATGGTTTATATACTTTGTGAATAATTTAATAGGGCCCACTGTGCACATGTGATATTTCAGCCATGGGGGCTGTGAGGACTTTGACACCATTCCACCAATGGGCCACCAACGATGGAGTTAAAAACCAAGCTTCTGCAGGGATTGTTGGACAAGGTATGTGGCCTGTCTGCCATTAAAGGCCCTATACACTATGTTCACTCAGAGCCCAAGATCTGACAGACTCAGCCAGAAAAAGTCAGGCAGGGAACCCTCTGTTCCTTGAAATGTTAACCATAAAGATGATTGACAGTGTGAATATGTGAATGATAGTTTGACGCATAAAAGGAACACAACGTAACGATGGATCAGGGTGATGGAGGTTGGATGAAGGCGGATTTTGACATCATACGATAAAAAAAAGAAATTATTTACAACATCATAAGATTTTTTCCATGATAGTAGCTCTAAAAAGGCACTATAGGCTGACATATGTTAATGTGAAAAAAACGCATATATGCATGCACATGGATCTAGTTTTCAGAAAATGATTCCAAGGATATTTTTCAAACATATCCTCCCCTTGGAAGGCCAGGGCAGAGGAGAGGAAATGTAGGTTATAAATAGGAATCAAAAGAACCCCCTCAGTTTATTAGTAAGGGATGCCAGAGACACCGACATCTTTGAAAGTGGGAGAGCTTTTGAGCATTTTACAAGACAGGTGAAAGAAACATGTGTGTTAAATCACTGTACCCGGCTCACTTGGGTCAGCTCTACCATAAAAGAAAAGAGATTACAAAGGAAACTAATGAAGACACTGATCAAAGTCTGTAATGGTAATATGTAACAGGTGTTACAGACCCCTGCAATCCGCCCCTGCACCACCCTCCCACCACCGCCGCTGATCCAATCCATGAAACTCTCTCATGTATTTCACATGTGCTTTGTTAGGAACAATGGACAGAACACATTTCAGCACTATTCAGAACATGTTATGAGCAGTGTCGATGAACTCTTGGAGGGTGCTTCAACTGTGGGTGATGCACAAAGGCAGCCGCATAGACGCTGTGTGTTTATGGTGCGCTCTCGTGATCGGTAGTGAGTTGAAAAGGGCTGACATGGTTGAAGCCCACACCGGCAGAAAAGCACCTGGATTTGAGATGCATGCAAGAGTTGAAAGAAGGTTGGCGGGACTTGAATTGGAGCACGTTCAAAGCATGATTGCTATTTTTACACATAGTCTAAGATGAAAGTGGCACTGCTTTTGATTTACGAAAAGGGCGAAGCATATGGAATATCCATGTTGAAGACCAGGATATTTTGAAGAAATTATTTAGAATGTGTTTTATTTAAACACCTTTCCTCAAAAATGTAAAACATCAAAATATTGCTGAACTGCAGTACAACTACCACCACTACTAGGTTACTATTATTTTTATTATTATTACTATTATATTAATACTTCTACTACTGCTACAACAACAACAACAACAACTACTACTACTACTACTACTACTACTACTAATAATAATGATAATGATGATGATGTTGATGATAATGGTAGGTGTAGTTGTAGTTGCTTTTGTTCTTACATATCTGTTTCATATTTTTTCTTTTTAATGTCACAGCCATTTTAAGGCTGTGACATACATGTCATCGCTATACTAGCGATGACATGTATAGCCGCATGTCATCATTCAACCGCTGGCTGTCGAGGTGGTGTCCAGGTAATGATGTGGGCTTTGTAGATAATTGGCGGACTTTCTGGAGAAGACCTGGTCTGATTAGGAGAGATGGCATTCATCCCACTTTGGATGGAGCCGCTCTCATATCTAGAAATCTGGCCGAGTTTATTAGTGGCCCAAAGCTATGACAACTCAGAGTTCAGACCATAGACTTAATACAGTCTGTGGTCCAGACCAGGAGGCAGAGTTGCAGTCCTACACGCTTCTCTGCGCTTCCATTAGAGCAGTTACCCACCCTAAACTCCACAGAGAGGTTGTCTGCCCCCAGACCACTTAAATTATTTAAATCAAAAGTAAACAGAAGAAGAGTTACACATAAAAACCTAATAAAAAGTAAAACCTCCACTGCAACAGTACAACAAAATAGGAGAATTAAATGTGGACTCTTAAACATCAGATCTCTCTCATCTAAAGTTGTTCTAGTAAACGATCTAATATCAGATCATAATATTGATTTATTTTGTCTTACTGAAACCTGGCTGTGTCACGATGAATATGTTAGCCTAAATGAATCCACTCCCCCAGTCACATTAATACTCACATTCCTCAAGGCTCAGGCTGAGGAGGTGGAGTTGCAGCCATCTTCGACTCAAGCCTATTAATCAAACCCAAACCTAAACTAAATTATAACTCGTTCGAAGCCTTGTTCTTAGCCTTTCACACCCAACATGGAAAACAGTACAGCCAATTCTATTTGTTATAGTGTACCGAGCTCCTGGACCGTATTCTGAATTTTTATCTGAATTCTCAGAGTTCTTATCAGGCTTAGTCCTTAAAACAGATAAAATAATTATTGTAGGTGATTTTAATATTCATGTGGATGTAGAAAATGATAGCCTTAGTGCTGCGTTTATCTCATTATTAGATTCGATTGGCTTCAGTCAGAGTGTACATAAACCCACTCACTGTTTTAACCACACCCTCGACCTTGTTCTTGTTTATGGGATTGAAATTGAACATCTAATAGTCTTTCCACAGAATTCTTTTTATCAGACCATTTTTTATTAACTTTTGAATTCCTATTGCTGGACTACACGCCATTGGGCAAACATTCCTACACTAGATGTCTATCTGATAGTGCTGTAGCTAAATTTAAGGAAGTGATTCCATCGGCATTAAATTCAGTTCCATGTCTCAATGTAACAGATGGCTCCTATGCTAACTTTAGTCCCTCCCAAATTGATCATCTTGTTGATAGTGCTGCAGGCTCTACGAATAACACTCGACTCTATCGCCCCTCTAAAAAAGAAGATAAAAAAACAGAGGAGGTTAGCTCCATGGTATAACCCGCAAACCCGCAAATTAAAACAAACATCGCTAAAACTTGAAAGGAAGTGGCGTTCCACCAATCTGGAAGAATCACGTTTAGCCTGGCAAGATAGTCTTAAAATTTATAGGAAGGCCCTCCGTAATGCCAGAGCAGCCTACTACTCATCATTAATAGAGGAAAATAAGAACAACCCTAGGTTTCTGTTCAGCACTGTAGCCAGGCTGACAGAGAGTCACAGCTCTGTTGAGCTGTATTCCTAGACCTCAGTAGTAATGACTTCATGAGCTTCTTTAATGATAAAATTCTAACTATTAGAGACAAAATTCAGCACCTCCTGCCCTCAGTTGGTACAGACTTATCTTCAAACACAGGAACCTTAGAAACAACTGTAAAACCTGTACATTTAGACTGCTTTTCTCCCATCAACCGTAATCAATTAACTTCCATGATTTCCTCATCTAAGCCATCAACGTGTCTCTTAGACCCCGTCCCAACTAGGCTGCTTAAAGAAATTTTACCCTTAGTTAGCACTTATTTACTAGATATGATCAATCTGTCCTTATTAAAAGGCTATGTGCCACAGTCCTTTAAAGTAGCTGTAATTAAGCCTCTTCTTAAAAAGCCCACTCTTGATCCAGGGATTTTGTCAAATTATAGACCTATATCTAACCCTCCTTTTCTCTCTAAGGTCCTTGAGAAAGCAGTCGCCAATCAGTTGTGTGACTTTCTACACAACAACAAGCTGTTTGAGGATTTTCAGTCAGGATTTAGAGTGCATCATAGCACAGAGACAGCACTGGTGAAAGTTACAAATGACCTTCTAATTGCATCAGACAAAGGACTTGTCTCTGTACTTGTCTTACTAGATCTTAGTGCTGCATTCGATACCATTGACCATCACATTCTATTACAGAGACTAGAACATTTTATTGGCATTAAAGGTACTGCACTAAGCTGGTTTAAATCCTATTTATCAGATCGATATCAGTATGTTTCCCATACCATCAATGGCATTGATGTTAACACCAACAGAAACAACACTAAGAGCAACACCATAATAGCAACACTAATAACAACAGCAACAACAGCAATAGCAGCAGCAGGTGCAGAGCAGGAGCACGGGGGCAGCAGGCGGCAGCAACCACAGACCCAGACTCTACAGCTCCGGAGGCAGAAATACCTGCAGAAAGCAACAGAAGGGGAGAGAGAGAGAGAGAGAGAAGAGCACACTACGGAAGATATATATATATATATATATATATATATATATATATATATATATATATATATATATATATATATATGAATATTTACAGTATATACAGAAAGTATACATAAAGTGCAGAATGTGCGGGTTGAATGTACAATAGTGCAATGGTATTATTAGTGCAAGCAGATTAAAAGAGAGTACTTAATAGTGCAGTGATGTCAATTCAAGTCAATTCAGTTCGGTCCAGGGGGGTTGGTAAGTGTGTGTGTGTGTGTGTGTGTGTGTGTGTGTGTGTGTGTGTGTGTGTGTGTTGGGGGGGGGGGGCAGAGTTCAGCAGCGAGACAGCTGATGAGAAAAAAACTTTTCCTGAACCTGGTGGTTTTGGTCCGGGACTCCTGTAGCGCCTCCCAGAAGGCAGGAGGGCAAACAGTTCGTGTGCTGGGTGGCAGGAGTCTTTGCTGATGTTCTTTGCTCTCCTGAGACAACGCTTCCTGTAGATGTCCTCAATAGCAGGAATTGAGGCTCCAGCGATGCGCTGGGCGGTTTTCACCACCCTCTGCAGTGCCTTCCGGTCCGAGACAGAGCAATTCCCATACCAAACTGTAATGCAGTTGGTTAGGATGCTCTCGATGGTGCAACGGTAGAAGTTCACCAGGGTGTCTGAGGAGAGGTGGTATTCCACACCTTTTCAATCATGATCACTTCTGTGGACATCTTTTGCATCATGTTCAGTGCCACCTTTAAGCTTTAACACAGATCTTTAAGATTTAAGTTCCTTAAGGTGCAACTGACGTGCCGTTGTGCCCCCAAGCCAAATGAACTCCCAGTTCTACATTCAACTGGATGTTACTTGTAAATGACCTTAACTGTTTCTTGAAGGCGCAAGGTTTCTGGTGACTGAATAGACCCCAAGTAGCACATTATCATTACCTTTCAAGATGCTCAGAGGCCACCTTTGGATGAAACTGACAGGTTTAGAATCCAAAAATGTTGTGTCATGGATGGATTGGGGTTTACAGTGCACTCTTGAGGATGAACTTTTTCATACACAAATGCTGGTAGGATCCTTTTAAGACCCGGAGGGTTGGTGACCACAGGAATCTCTCCTATTACACATTAATTCAATACAGTACAAGGTCTATATGTTGTAACTTAGTACAAATAGTAAATTTGGGAGTTTAAATGTTAACAATATAGGAGTCAAGTCAAGTATTTATAGTCCAATATCACAAATCACAAATTTGCCTCAGGGGGCACTACAATCTGTATAGCATACAACACCCTCTGTCCTTAGACCCTCAATTCAGATAATGAAAAAGTGGGGAAAAAATTGAAGAAAGCTCAGGAAGAACAGCAGAGGAGGGATCCCTCTCCCAGGATGGACAGAAAGGAAAAAGATGTCGTGTGTACAGAATAGACCAACATAGTAAAATTACAGTATGGACAATCAGGATGACAAAATTATAAATAGAAATATTTATTTGTTAAAAACAAACACTGCCATCTGGTGGAAGAATCAATTAATTGCAGGAACATTAACCACACATCACACATATGAAAGTTCAAAGCCATGTCACGGGCACGCCGTTCAACTTAATGGAAAGCTTTTAGCAACTATTCATGCCCAAGGTGTCTAGAGGGCATAGGCCAAGTGGATCCAATAAAATCTGTAGGACTACTTTGCAAAAGTAGGAGGCCTGGAAATGGCCAAAATAGCCCTAACAATGAACAGTTTATTAAACATAAGTTGACTTCCTGTTGGGTTTAGGGCATGGCTCCAAGAGGCTTTTTTTAAGTGTGGACATGACGCATATGCCAGCCGAATTTCATAAATTTACGTCAAATTTTTTTTTGGGGGGGGGGGCTTTGATTTTGAAAATTGGGAGGGGGCGCTATTGAGCCGTTTTTGCCACGCCCATGTCCTTGACCCATATCATACAAGATAATACATCCCTCCTGACGTGTGTGGCAAGTTTCATGAGATTTCAAGCATCTTTAGCCCCTCAAAAAACTGCTTCCTGTTTCATGGCGAAGAACGCGTTGTCACAGCAACGCCGCTTGATGAAAACTCACAATCTTCACAGTGAAGCATCATGAAGTTCTTAAAACTAGGCTGAGTGAATTTGAGCTAGGAGTACTGATTAAAAGTATGGGGCCTGTAACTTCCTGTCGTCAATAGGTGGCGCTATGACTTTGATTCAAAATTGACCCCTACATGTGTTCAGGCCGGGAATCTCATCAAACCTGAGGAATATGAAAAAGATCTGATCATTTGGAGCCGAGTTACAACAGTTTGAATTTTTATGATGGAGCATTGACATTCGCCGTGCCGCCATGACCACGCCCTTTGGTGAAAACTCACAGTTTTCACTGTGAAGCATCATCAACGTCTTTAGGCTTTACTGGCCAATTTTGAGGTTGTTCTGCTCAACCCACTCAGAGGTGCATGTCAGACTATAAGGCGTGTCATTTCCTGCCGTCGCTAGGTGGCGCTATGACTGTGGCTGAAAATGAGCATATAGGGGGTCATGAAACGTGGTAAGTTTGGGGCCTGTAGGACAATGTACAGTCCAGTTATAGACCACTTCATGTTTGGCGGCGAAACACCAAACTTCCACGCCGCGTCACAGGCATGCCTTTCAACTTAATGGAAAGCTTTTAGTATCTTTTCATGCCCAAGGTGTTGAGAGGCCATAGGCCAAGTTTGAAGTGGATCCGATAAAATCTGTAGGACAAGTTTACAAAAGTAGGAGGCCTGGAAATGGCCAAAATAGCCCTAAAAATGAACAGTTTATTAAAAATAGCCGACCTCCTGTTGGGTTTAGGGGAGGGGTCCCAGAGGCTTTGTTGTAAGTGTGGACATGATACACATGCATACCAAATTTGGTACATGTAGGTGAAACGTGCCGCAGGGGCTAGTGTGTTAAAGGTCTGTAGGTGGCGCTACTGAGCCCATTTTGCCACACCCATGTGCAACAACCATAAAATATGTAAATTTTCACCACTTCTGACGCATGTGCAAAATTTCATGAGTTTTCGGGCACGTTTAGCCCCTCAAAAATGCAATTCATTTGTTGAAATAATAATAATAAGAATCCTTAGAAATACAATAGGGTCCTACGCACTTTCAGTGCTCGGGCCCTAAATATAAAGTTGTGAACCGTAACTTTGCCCTCAGCCAAACCAATTTGCCTGAGAATAAATAATAGATTTGGACTCTGAGACCAATAATCGCCCTTTAGATATACCCAAAACGAATTATATCTTATGTTTAACCACTACAGAGACATCAGAGCCAGTGGCAAATTTCGAAAGGACTTGCCAAGATAGGGTGGTTCTCAGCGGGGTACCATAACCTGCCCGGTTATCTTGATAGCTAGTAAGGCATGCTGGCTGTCCTGCTAGCGGGACCTCACATCTCCAAAACAGCTAAGCAAATTTTCAAGTAGGCTCTATCTTGATATATTGACCACAAATTTGAAGTTTAAACAACTAAATTCTCTAAATTAAAACTACATTCCATGACACAACAACACTGCCATTGTTGCTGGTTGGTGCAATGAAATGCATTCTGGGATACTCCCAAGTCCACACAAGTCACCTCTCGATGCATCCTCGATAAAACGGGCGGAGCAAGAACACATCCGTGCATTTGGACTGTACGTGGCTAGATGTGGACTTTGAATTGGAACAGTAATTTGGGCACCAGTGGCGTGTCCAGACTTTTTTTACTGGGGTGGCCCAAGTGGGGCACTGACTTATGCAGGGGTGGTCTAGTGGACTAAGAGCAAGATTAAGAGACTAGATCTATGAAGAACTTGTGCTATTCTAAACAAGTTTTTGCTCTTGTAAACAATTTAATCATCTTTGGAGGGGCCTGACCCTTAGGTTGGGAACCAATGGATTAAACCAGCTAACTGTATATAAAGTAGTTCAAACTAGCTCCCCCTCCAGCTACAACAGTAACATGCTGCTTACACACTCATGTTTCAGTATTAATGATCAAATTATGTCATGTATAATAATATATCAGTCAGAGGCACGAAACCACTACTTCAAGCTGATATACTTAGCCTATATAATACTGTACTATTACTTAAGTAAGTACTTGTGAGTATTTGTACATTACTGTATAGGTACTTTTACTTAGTAGTAAAGGATCTGAGTACTTCTACCACTGTTTACAAATAGCCTAATGTTACATTCCTGTGTTTAAAGTTTATTTATAAAATTAAATAGACCTACCAATCACAACACAACACAGTGGCACCATACAAATGCAAAGCATCGTTAACAATAACCCGTCTTGATGACAGGTTTGCTAGCAAGCTGAGATGACAGACCTGCACCACGTTATCATGAACATCGAACGAGACGGGGGGAAATGTCTTAGCTTACTAACGTTACACAGCTAAAAAGTTTTTAACCACAGTAGCAGATGTATCAAAAATTCTACTCACATCTTTTCAGCGACAAGTAGCGCCTGGAATCTCCAGAGACAATGACTTCAAACTGTGTTGTCCGCTCCGCGCCAAACTCTTTTTTCCGAAGTTTCAAGAACTTCTTTATCCGCATTTCAAATCAAAATCCTTCTCTGAGTTTTTTGTAGACTAGAAAGCAAGTTCGGTTTCTCGCCAAGCTGTTCAAACTAGGTCCCGCCTCTGACTGGGCAGTAAGCCAGTCATAGTTTAGAATAGCAGGGTGACACCTCTGTTGGGCACAAAAAAGAAGTGAAGAATGTCAAGAGAACAGCGAGGAGTCTTTTGGCCTCTATGTTGCCGTTGACTAGCAGTGGTGTTCTCACAACTTACCACTTGAATGCTAAGCATATCGTGTACACAAAGTCCCATGTCATAACCACGAGCTCACGAGTTTCATTTGACCATATAACGTTACAACCGTATCTGGCCTATTTTACATGATGGCCTATTTTAGCTGACTTCTCCCATATGAAAAATATGGATCCGGGAGGATGTCGAGGATGTAGGAGCAATGCTGATAGAGATCAAAACTATGTCTTCATTTCACTGTTACCAGTATCAGTAACATTGGAGAGAAAAAAGCAACCTTGCTCAGTAAGCAGAAGCAGGCTTGTAGTATTATTGGGATGTGATGTTTTTGAATATAACCATATCCAGATGTGTAATATGTATCCACAGAAGGCAACTGTGGAGCTCTGGGTATATCCTGCAGGGCCCACATATATTTCACATTAGATGTTTCATCCCCTGGAAAAATCACTCTCATTTTGAAACAGGATATAGAGGAATAGGGATGTAGTGGAGAGTGAACCCAGTTCATCCCTCTATTTATTTGCATAGTGCTTTGAGACTGCTGATGTTGCGGTGGCTCATGCTCACCTTTCTTTTTATTTAGCACTATAGCATGGTTCTGTACACATATGAAAGAAATCTAAGTAGTATTTTCCTATCACATTTTTATGACTGTATTGCAAGGGCGTAGGTTTCGTTTCAACATTGGGGGGGGACACATATTAAGAAAGTTTTGAGCATCACAAACTTCATTTCCTCCATTCTGTGAATTGTTATGCATTAAGTGATGCCTTTTCTGTATCAATTTAGGGTGGAAATGTCTTTATTCATATTTAGGTTCCAGGTGACAATTCAAAATATAATGGATTATACTGCAGTAAGGCTCTTAGGCATTCTGTATTGTAACTATTTTAGGAAACTATTTTAGGAATTTGAGATCAATGCATGCAAGTAAAATAAAAGTGATGAAAAAGTAATAAAATAGATTTAAAAGTCATAATAATAAAAACAATAAAGAAAAATTAAGAAAATAAACAGAGTTAAATAAAAGCTAGACTAAGAACTAGATAAAATAGATTTAAAAGACAAAAATAATAATAATACAAAATAAATAAATAAATAAAATGAGTAAGATAATAACAATAACAAAAATAAAAATTAATCAATTAATAATAATAAAATAACAGAAAATAAAATGGAATAGAATTTCACCACATAAATACGTAAAAGTAGTAATGTCTATAAAACATTCTTAATCAAAAGCCAGGCTGAAGAGGTAGGTTTTAAGTTAGGTTTCCAGCTGCCCTGAGATCCTCAGGCGGACTGTTCCAGCGGCTCTGAGCATAAATGCTAAAAGCTGCCTCACCAAAGTTTTTTGTCCTGCATTTTGGAACAACTAGCAGACTCGTGCCAGAGGACCTGAGGGGCCGTACTGGTTCATACACTGTAAGCATGTGAAATATATATGCCGGTGCAAGACCATGAAGTGCTTTAAAAACAATTTAAAGAATTTAAAAATCAATACAGAAACTGACAGACAGCCAATGTAAGCACTTTAAAATGGGCGTAATGTGTTCTCTCCTTCTGGTCCTGGTCAGCACTCGGGCCGCAGAGTTCTGAATCAGCTGCAGCTGATTTATACCTTTTTTGAGTAGACCAGATAGGAGAGCATTACAGTAGTCTAGCCTGTTCAATATAAAAGCGTGCATTAGTCTCTCTGTGTCACTCCGAAAGAGAATTGGTCACACTTTAGCAAGTCAAAGACCACACCAAGGTTTCTTGCTTGTTGGCTTGGGGTAAGTCCAAGGGAATTTAATTTTGCGATCGGTTTCTCTCTCTG
Source organism: Macquaria australasica (assembly GCA_005408345.1). Taxonomy (NCBI): domain Eukaryota; kingdom Metazoa; phylum Chordata; class Actinopteri; order Centrarchiformes; family Percichthyidae; genus Macquaria; species Macquaria australasica. The sequence goes on from SEMN01001401.1 coordinate 14,059, forward strand.
AGCTTTAGAACCTACGACTAAAATTTCAGTTTTATCCCAGTTGAGCTGTAAAAAGTTTTGTGACATCCAGACGTTAATATCTAAAATACATTTAAAAGGGGAATCAATTGGTTCTGTGTCATCAGGAGACACAGCCACATACAGTTGTGTGTCATCAGCATAACTATGGAAAGAGATGCTGTGTCTCCTGATGACATCACAGATGGGTAACATATATAGATTAAATAGAAGTGGCCCTAAAATCAATCCTTGGGGAACCCCACAGGTTATTTTGGAGGTTTTGGAGAAGTTATCATCAATTACAACAAAGAACTCTCTGCCAGAAAGATAAGAGGAGAACCAGTTAAAAACAGTACCCGACAGTCCAATGTGATTCCTCAGTCTTTTTAAAAGAATTTTGTGATCAGCTGTATCAAAAGCAGCGCTCAGATCAAGTAGTACCAACACCGAAGGTTTATTGTCATCTAGATGTATCCTGATGTCATTGACTACTTTTACTAGGGCTGTTTCAGTGCTATGATTTGCCCGAAAACCTGATTGAAACATTACGAACTTATTGTGTGAGTTAATAAAATTGTTTAATTGAGTGTAGACCAGTTTTTCTAAAATTTTACTTAAAAATGGAAGATTGGAGATTGGTCTGTAGTTGTTTGGTATCGAGGGATCAAGGCTACTTTTTTTTAAAAAGAGGCTTCACAAGTGCAGTCTTGAATGCTGTGGGGAATACGCCTTGTTGCAACAACTGATTAAAGATTGTAAGGACCTCCTCAGATAGTGAATTAAAAACATTTTTAAAAAAGGAGGTTGGGATTGGGTCATGGGTGCATGTGGAGGACTTCAGTGTTGTTACCACTTCTCTGAGCATTTCAGCATCAACCAGGCTAAAACTGTCCAGCAGGGCTTCACACTGTATGCTGGATGTTTCTTCAGTTGTGATGGCATTGTGTAGCTGACAGATATTAGACCTGATGTTGGCTGTCTTCTCTTTGAAGTATTGCGCAAATTCATCACATTTATGAGTGATAAGATGGTTGCTATGGTGTGCAATAGGGTTAATGAGGTGATCGATGGTGTTAAAAAGAACTCTAGGGTTGCTTATGTTAGAGTTTATCAGGTTAGAAAAATAAAATTGCCTTGCAGTCCAAATTGCTTTATTATAAATTTTTAATTTTCCCGGTAAAATCTCTTTATGCACATGTAATTTAGTTTTTCGTAAATATAAAGAGTCGGTCTAGACCTGCTCTATATGAAAAAGTGTCCTGAGATAACTTTGTTATGATATGGCGCTATATAAATAAAACTGAATTGAATTGAATTGTTCCCATCACCCTGTGTGACTCCCCAGTCAGCACTGTGGAGTCCTTTCACTTCCTGGGCACCATCATCAGCCAGGACCTCAAGTGGGAGCTGAACATCACCAAGAAAGCCCAGCAGAGGATGCACTTCCTGCGGCAGCTGAAGAAATTCAACCTGCCAAAGACAATGATGGTGCGTGTTACACCGCCATCATTGAGTCCATCCTTACCTCCTACCATAGCCATCTGGTATGCTGCTGCCACTGCCAAGGACAAGGGCAGACTGCAGCATATCATTCGCTCTGCAGAGAAGGTGATTGGCTGCAATCTGCCTTCCCTGACCTGTACGCTGCCAGGACCCTGAGGCGTGCAGGAAAGATTGTGGCTGACCCCTCTCAGCCCGGTCACAAACTCTTTGAAACACTCAATCAGGACCAAAACCTCACGCCATCCCTCAGTTAATATTTTGCACATTCTGCACAAAATGTACAGCTCTTATTTTTCATATTATTGTAGGTTTTTTCTAATTTTATCTTATTCTATTTTATTTTATATTTCTCCACATTTTTTTATTGCTAATTTCTCTATTTTATATTTGTATGTACTTGCTTTTTAGTGGCTTTATTTTAAATATCTGTATATATTTATGCACCAATACACCAAAGCTAATTCCTTGTATGTGAAAACCTACTTGGCAATAAATCTAATTCTGATTCTGATGTAACATGCAACAGAGTGAGTTCCATTAAGAATCGCTACTGACAAATCAAGCCACAAATAACTTGCCTGGACATGGAGATTTACTCAAACATTTACTGTTATTGACTCTTCTTTGAGCCCATACATATGTTCATAGTGGCAGGGTGGTTGAGGGGGAATTCCACAAAGGCCCTGAACCAGTCTGGGTGCGGGCCTGGCTCATTAGTGTGACAGAGCTGGGCAGCAGAAGTAGGCGGAGAGGCGCTGCGACCTGGACCGCTGCTTCTCCTTCCCGCCCCCGGGATATCCATTCATCCACCCGGATAAAAACTCCATCTCTCCTGTTGACAGTGTTACAACATGTGAAAGACAGCCAGTGAGGGTTTCGACGAGCAGTTCTTTGGGGAATTGAACGGGAGACGATCAGCAAACTATAGAGGGAGCTCCCAAACTCTCTGCAGCGGCGGATACGATGAGTAACGTCTGCCTCACTCTTCAGGGTAAATCCGAGTCATTTCACTTTCGAGGGAAAAGAAGAATGTTGCACCAGAATTCTACATATGCCACATAGGAGTTCGTCTAACTTTGGTCTTGTTAGTTGTGTTTATTTTAAGCAACCACTTGTATGAAAGCACAGATAACTTGCGCTTTGATCATCTCTGCAGCATGCTTTTCTCTTCTCCTCTTGCAGTGCTGCTACTGTGCGGATTCCTCAGGGCGCAGCAGCAGCTGCTACCCGGGTCCTGCAACTTCGAGCTGGGCACCTGTGGCTACACATCAGATCCAGAGTATGGCAGCTGGAGCATGAATGAAGAAGGTAGTGTCATCATAACCTCTACTTACTTACAGAAATAAACATACTTATAATAATAATACTGCAGTGTTACTCATACTGCCATTTAAATATACCATGATGAAATCCACCCATTTTTAAAGCGTATGTAGGCCCTAAGGCCTGTAGGCTACTGTAAGTGACTGGTGTAGAACCAGACAACAGATATTCTGTAACCGCTCATAAGTCAAATGTTAGACATGTAGAACTATATAGAAAATTAAAAAGTAAAATTAAATGTACACTCACTGATTTGGCCAGTCAGACCGTGGCCACTGCAAGTCCAGGTAGAGCTGGCCTGAGTCAGATGTAAGAATGTACAGTGAATTATTGCTTGAGTGTTTTTATTGTTAATATAAGCAATGAAGACAACATGAGGTGAAAGTGGTAAAAAGTAACCAAAAACCAGTATACAAGACATTTGAACTAGGTCAGTGGTTCGTGACCTTTCCTGATGTGCATTGAATGACCTGTGACCCCTCATCAGGGCCATAACTGCCGCAGAGGACACAGAGGTTATTTTTTCTGGGAATTTGGGGATTTCCGCTCTGGCCTAAGTGGCGCCTTAGCAAGATCTAACAATGCACCATGTCCACCTTTATTTTATAATTATAAAAATATTGCTCACAATAGTTGGTGGGGTTAGCTCCAGTACCCAATCACATTAACTCGTTAACCATTTCAAATCAGCAGACAGTGTAATGAGCTGAGGGGAGAGTTCACACTGACTTTCTGGGGGAAACTGTGGTTCTCTGGGAGGCAAAAATATATGTTACCCCATATATTAATATACAGCACTGCACATGTATTATACAGAGCCAACATATGCTTTCAAGGGCAGATGATGTTGAATTGATATTTCAGGAGAGACTGTCACTGTGCATAATGTGCATGAAGTTAGTTTAGGAACAATTAGGACCACACTTTAAGAATGTGTTTCGATTATAACTGTCTGATATATATTTCCTTTTAATGGTTGATTAAAAATGTTGTATTCAGTTAGTCACATCAGGACATGTACTTGTCAGGGTCCGTACAAAGTCTTGAAAGTTTGGAATATGCTTAATTTTAACCGTTATGTTTTCAAGGTTAGGAATATGCTTGAATTTGAATATACTCCTTGAAAAATGCTTGATTTTGAACATAATCTGTTGTTTCATCATCTACACAATCAACTCATGGAAACCAAAAATCTTTTAATATTTGAAATGAAACGATCCCATCGTCATATTTGTTGTTTCCCGTCATTTATAGTAATAATTTAGATGTGATGATAAAGGCTTTGAGAGTCTGGAAATTTTTGGTTTAGGTACCTTGAAAGTGCTTTAAGGGGCTTAAATTTTTCTCTTAAAAAGCTTTACGAACCCTGACTTGTGTGCAATAATATCTCTACTGTAATGAGAAATGCAATTGTCTTGAATCTCATATGATACATAAACTATGCAGTACATCACAAGAAAAAAGCTGATTAGAATAAAGTCTGAAAAATAAGTAACCTTTTGAGTAGCAGATTTTTTAAATTATTATTTTCTAACCCAATAATCATCTGGCGACCATCTGTGGGGGTTTAGACCCCTGATTTGGAACTCCTGAACTAGATAACCACATAAATGTTGTATTCCAAAAAACACCAGGTTTACAGTTACAGTTACAGTACAGATCTGGGATACCATTGGTTAATTGGTGATTATTAATAAAGCAATGAAAAGTTACTTGGCACCCTGAGCCATCTTTTAATTAATAGATGTGCTGTTGTAATGTCCTGGTATTCTCTTTTGAGCTCCATTTTTTAGCCTGTATTTGTTTACATTTAGTCAGACTCTCCCAATTAAAGTATGCAGAATGAGCTGTTAGCAGCTCCTGTTTGCAGTGTATCCATGGATGTACAGACAACTACCACTGGATTACTTTGATACTGAAGAAAACTTGGGATGATTCTCAGGCAAGTTCTGCAGCGTCTTTTTTTCTATGATTTCTAAGTGGATTTCTGGACGTTTATTCTGGATGGACATCCTCGGGAAGTGTAAGTCTGAAAAATCAATATGTGTTTCATGTCTTTGTGTTGAGATTTGACAGTCATGACTCAGAGAAGGAGTACACTTTTTAATGTGAGACATTAAAGAGGAAGTGGTTGAATAATAACACATTGTAACAGATTGCTGCAGGCTTGCATTTCCACTTTCATAGTCATGAATTTTCCAAGTTGAATCAGATTCTTTTCTGTATGTTTTTCTTCTTTCACTTAGTAGTGGCCCTCACAGTGTGGTCACTTTTAACTGCACTGTTGTCCTGAGGATGGTGTAGATTGCCATGTGTCTCCTCTGATACACATAGTATCAGCTGCTTCTTTTTCAGTAGAAGTCACTTTTCAACATTTAACTGACAATTAAATGATCCCTCACTGGCTTCCTACTTGCCAACATTACCAATAGCATTTTTATAGGGTGTCTGGCTGTTCCACACCATTCAAAACAACATCTGCAAAACCACTAATTATAAATGATGAATGGAACTACTAATCTCACAAAGGCTGGACTAGAGAAGGATGTTGACCACAACTTCTAATCTGAGTTGCTCCTCTGCTGTCTCGCTGTGTCATGTGCTATCCAACCTGTTGTCATGTCACTTTTGCTGCTTATTTTTTATATTTGGAGTCATGTGAGCCAAGTAAAATGGATTCCTTACTGTTAGAGTATCGTGTGCTTACAAGCGATTGAAATACTTTTTATAAGCTTCTCTTCAGTATGTGCAGTTGTCAGATGTGTATTTGAACAATGTCTAATGTGGGCTATTACGGAAATGTAAACTGGATGTTTATCCTCTGAGTTCATTAGAAAGGGAAAGGTGCTGTAGCTGTGTAGTTGTCACACTCATGATGTCATTGGATTGGTGTGTGTGTGTGTGTGTGTGGGTGGGCAGGAAAAAGAGATATTAACAGACACAGAAAAACAAGCACTTCTGAACTGCTACTATACACTTTCGAGTAATGGATGGGGCCCTTATTTATCTCAGCTGGGATTATTTGAAACAGGCTCATATTGGAGGCAGGCCTTTATTTCATTTTTTCTGTTTTATACATATATTCGATTGTATTTTAGGAAGAAGCCTATTTGTTTTCTGATCTGCTTCTGTTTAAATTTACTGTTTGATGATTGCTGTTCTTCCATGTTTACCTTTTGTCTTCAGTATAACGTCCATTTCCACAGCACTAATTCCATCAGCACAACAACAGAGTCATGTCATACTCACCGCTCTGCTGCTCTCACTTTCTCTTTTGAACACAAATACCCAGTTCAATAATTATTTCCGATCACTTTTATTTTGCTGGTCTTTTGATCAATGTTAAGTCACAGTCAATAAAACTCAACACTTCCTGCACAGATGTTCACAGAAAGTGTCTTCTAGTGGCTCAAAGGGCATAACGTGTACCTTACTTAGTAGGCTTTTAGTTTGAAACATGCAGGAAGTGTTACACTTTAAGATAGTATCTTAACACTGAGCAAAAGAACGATAAAGTAGATTAGATTGGTCATGCTTCGGCTGGAGCACCCCGCCCCTCTGTGCCCTGGAGTAATTACCCTGATGCTTCCCACCTGTGTCTTGTTTGCACCTTTCCCTTCTGTGTATATAGTCTCACTTCTCCCTAGTGTGGCTGCCAGTTCGTCTTTGTCCTCTCAGCCAAGCGTTCCAGGCCTTTCTTGAATATTGTTCCCTAGTGACCTGTGGGAGTTTATTTTTCTTAGTTGCCTCTCTTAGCCTTTCTCTTGCGAAGCGATTTTTGTTCTGATAAAGCTGCCTAGCATCCAGCGTTTTTGTTTAAAATAAATTCTTGTTTTTTACCTCCTATGTTTTTTGTGGTCTGCTTCTGAGTCCGTGCCTCACGTTCTTACTTGTGAAAAGATTGGCATTAATTAGTAAATTAAATCAATATTTGTGTTACAAAGTAAAACTGAGAGCAGCAGAGTGGTGAGTATGACATTACTCTTGTTGTACTGAATAACTTGGTACTGTGAAAATGGACATGTTTACCAATGTTAGCCATTATAGTGGTACAGTAATTCCATCCCCTCTGAATGTTTTTATTTACAATTTTTGTTGCCAGGCCTTTATTGATGAACTGTTTTTATTTGTCTTAATTATTTGAGACTTTTTCTTTTTGCACACAAAAGCATTTAAACATTTTTTGAAATAATACTTGTGCAGTTACATTTAACACTTCAGACATTTAACACAGTCTGTGCAGTGTGGTGGCACTGAGACTCTTTAAATGGGTCAAACACACTGGAATGCCAAACCAAAATATTCCTGCCAGGCAGGTATCAGGTGGACTTCTTTAATTTTGGGGTTAAGAGACAAAAGTGACGTGATACAAATAGTTGAAAACTGGGTGAAACCAGAGTGGGAAAGAGTTGGTGAATTTGGTGCTGTGAAAGAATCCAGTCTGGACAGGCTGTTTGAAATGTGCTCATTCACGCGTACATGTTCAGATTCACTTGAAACACAACCACCCAGACGCCACAACTATAGCTTATTTCATATTGGATTCAGAGGAAAGTGGGTATGTGCCACTCTGCCTAATCATTACAGCTTTACAGTACTGTTAGCAGACATAGTCAAACCAGGATCAGTGCTGATTCATTATTACGAAATCTGTGGCTGTAGTGCACAAAGCAAGAGTATGGGGGAGTGGCTACTCAGTGTATCTTCATCATTAGCGAAGTGAAACTAATTACAAGTGTAATTCATATCGCCAGGCAGAGGGAGGTCAGGTGACACTGACCAGAGCTGTATACAGATGTGACATGGGATATTTTTGAAATACTAAATAATTTTCTCATAAAATTATGACTTAATTCGCACAAAAGCAGTTTTACTCAAATACCTTCATGGCATATTTTTTTGGTAAAATTAGCACTTATAGTAGAAATATTACAGTTTTACATTGAAAATCTCAACTTTATTCTCATAACATCATAACTTCATTCTTGTGAAATTATAATTATTTTGGTAAAATTACAAAGTTATTATCATAGTATTATCACTTTTAATAAAGTTACAACTTGATCTCATAATATTATGACTTTTTTTCTGACAAAACTCCCGAAATTTCAGATTAATTTTTTTCCTCCAACAGTGGCCGAAATAGTGTATCGTAATCATGTCATCATTTTCTTCGAATTAGAGAGGCTTTTTTTCATTTTTATTTGAGTTCTGAAATGTGATACCTAGGCTATTTAAGTTGACCTGGCCTGAAACTCTAATGTATGTAATGAATTATTTGGTAAAAGATGAGTTGATTGAATTAGATTTTGAAATTTTACAGTGAGATGTGCTGAATTTTGATCTCCTGCTTTATAGAAGTGTGTCACTGCATTCCACATGCCAAGCCAGACATTCCGATCAACTCCCCTTTTTGTCTCGTTTTCCACCAGCTGCTCCATTGTGTGCATCAAGCCACAGAGTGTCCCAAAGCAGCTCCCTCTGTTTATGATAATCTGTCAGCACAGTTTATGTTCCCACTGTTAAGATAAGTGGTGGTACTCTAAATTGTGTGTGCCATCTCTCTTCCAGCCAAACCTTTAGTTCTCAGTGTATACTCACTATAGCTAGTACGCTGCATGTTCATTGTGACAGTGAAAACAGAGCTCTACCCTAAACAGAAGCTTCAGCAGAGACCCAGCGTGGTGTGCACTAAACCACTAACCAGACTGAGATGGAATGAGCTCTAGCCACCAGCCCGGACTTGGAGATGGTGATAGACTACACCCACTGTGGCAATAAATAGGCTCATAAAAAAGAAGACGGGACCATGGTGGTGTTTTCTGTTTGGTTGCCATGACTATGTGGGCTTGAGCTGAGGAAGCTGCACCAAAAAAAAGAACCCAAGGCAGAGTTTGTGGTTAAAACCAGGATGGATGTCCTAGGTGATTATATTCACTAAACAGAGACATCAGAGACAAAGACTTCAAGCTGTGCTGGACAAGGATAAACAGAAAGACAGGGATGGATGGAGTGAGGTGGAGAGTTGTCAGGGCCTCACTGCTGTCCCACAGACCACCACGACGAATACCCCTTATATCTCTCTCTCTCTCTCTCTGGACTGTTTAGAGCTTTTCCCGGCCAGTTTCTGACTTCAGATATGTTGACAACTTAAGGTGAAAAGTTCTGCTAATATTAGCAGCACTTAAGTCTGTAGAATACTCCATAAACACTCCTCCTCTCCTCTTCTCCTACCCTTCTCTTCCTCTCTTCTCTTCTCCTCAACTCCTGCCTGTCGCAACTGAACAAAAGTTTAATTTGCAAGCGCGAACAGTAGCCCATATTGTGTGGCTGGAAATGCTGGATTCTTGCAGTAAATGATAATGACATTGGAACTGAAGTACACAATGCCCAGTTAGTGGAGCCGAAATGTTGATGTTGCTGATATTAGCCAATTTTAGTTTGGTGTCTGTGTATATGTCAGCTGCATTGTGTCATCATTCCATAAATTGTCCACCAGAGAGTAGTTTATTTTTACACTGTAAAATGTCCCACATTGCACACACTTTGCACAGTGTGTAAATCTGATGTTTTTACAAAATTGATGATCAAAGGCACTAAAATGTAGGCTATGAGTTAAGTGTGAGGTGGCAGCTCTGTTCCTACTACTGTAACAAGTATTGTGTGTGTATCCAAATGTATCCTGTTACATCTTATTCCTCTGTGCAAGTACAAATAACACTGCTGGTTTGAATGTTTATGATAATATAATTAACGTTTGATATTAAGTGAAATTAAATGTGTAAGAGGCATCATTATACAATCTGGCTTCAATTCACCACCTCACCATTTGTGTCCCCAATTTCCCCTGTCTCCAAAATGTTCATACGGATGGGTCAGAGTTTACTTACAGGTGCTCACATTCTCCCATCAAGTTTGTTTTTATAGAGCACAACCTTTTGCGTGGGAAGTGGCGTACGGCTCTTTTAGGCCCCGTTTTGTATGTACACAGCGGTTATAAATGAGACCCCAAGACTGCTCTGGAGGTCAGCCCAGAGGTTGGCGACGTAGATGGAACCACTCTGGGGGGGTCAGCCGGGAGGCTTAGGACAGAGACCCTGAGACCGGTCCGTTGGTGGAGCTGCTCAGAGGGGCGGAGGTCAGGAAAGGTGGCTGGCAACTGATGATCCAGCTGTAGGTTGGGTGCAGGACAGGCAGGAGAGCAGAGCAGGAGACCAGCGGCAGGAGTGCAGAGCCGGCTTCAGCAGTGGTCAGTGGCTGGGATCAGGGCAGGGAGATGACTGAACAGCAGAGACGGCGACTGGAGGTCCGGCTGGGCATCAGCAGTGGTGGTCGACTGGGGTTCTGTGGTGTTGGGCAGCTGAGACAGCCAATGGCGTTGGGAGCCGTAGAGACCACACCTTCTCCTGGGGACTCCATGGTACCCCCTGAAAATGGCCAGACGAGTCCTTTCCAAAGGTGACCGCTGGACATCATGATGGCTCCTTGACTGTTCCATCAAAGGCTCATGGGATTCAGGGAATGCAGGATTGGGGCAGACAGGTGACAGACTAGCCAGCTCAGGGCAGACAGGCTGCAGGCTAATGAACCCGAGGCTAATTGACTGGAGTGAAGACTGGAGGCTAGCAGGCAGGGGTGCAGGCTGGACAGTAGCAGGCCGGGGTGAAGGCACGTACAGATAGGTAGACAGGTTCCGGTATAGGGATACAGGCAGGCAGGTTCAGGTACGGGTATGGTGGCAAGAACAATGGCAACTTTGATGGTCTGGCAGGGTGGGGTGGTCTATGAACTGAGAGGCTGATGAGGGAATGAGATGCAGGTGAGGAGGTGGGCGGGGATTTTCAAGGTCTGCACTGCGTAAGCTCATAACATTAATTTAACACAGACAAAATTTGACTTATTCATGGAATTTTCAAAAGGCTACACAATTTATAAAACACAGCTGTATGGTTTGCATAATGGGCATCTGTCTCTTTAAGATCCTTCAAGATTCTCAGGCTCAGATCAGTGATGCCAGATTCAGTCAGTGAGTAACATGGCCAGTGTATGACTGAAAGAGGGATCCAGTCACATCAGTTCCTTGATCAGTACATCTGCAGAATTATATTGTCTCTTCTGCATACACTGATATTAGTGTAGACACAGTCCACAATGTGGACTGTGTCTACACTGTGGCTCACTGTGGCTCACTGTTTGAGCAAATCACTGCTCAAACTCTTCTCCTGCTAGTAAGATTCTCGATGGACTGATTTGCCCAAATAAGGGATCCCAGATACAACTGTAAATCCCCCTGCCTTCCCTCCCCATCCTGATTTAGAACTGAGGGCACTTAAACAAGCTCTCCATAAACAGTGTTTATATCCACTAAATTGCCTATCTGCTCTCTCAGACCTGCATGAATGGGTAAAAAGACTCAGCTGTGACATAAAGGGAAGATGGAAACTCTATCTTAGGGTTACAGTCATTACTAATTTGCTTCAGAAAATACATCATTGTCTCTCTCCTGTGCTCCAGTGGTGCACTTGGTCAGCGCTCTGTACTTAAATGACAGTACAGTGTAGAGCAATGCTGAAGTTGTGAGTTCATATCTCACCTGGTGCAGTCTTTGCACATTTACCATGGGAATTAATAACTAAGAACTTTGTATTCTTAGTAAGCATCCTCTCTGCGACAGCACTGCCTTTAACTCCCTCCATGTCTTCAGACGCTTCCTGTATTAGATTATTGTGAATTGAACGGTTGTCCATTCAGTATGAGTTTCATTTTATGTCATAGTTGTGTATCACTGACTCTGCCAAGCGATTCTTGAACTCAAAGACAAGCCTGTCAAGCAGATTTGTTGTGGAGCTCAAATGCATGTTGCTGTTGCAGTAAATAGACAGGTTTATCATTTTACCATCAAGCATGTTTGCGCAGTCAGGACGCATTGGTACTTATGCTAAAAAAATGCTATAATCTATTTACATTATAGCTTATAGCATTTTTAACATCTAAAGTGGCACAGGGTCTCCCTGGTTAGCACCTCAGAGCATGAAGGTCCTGGGTGTGAATCCCTTGTGTCTGCATGGGTTTTCTCCCACAGTCTAAAGACATGCAGGCTAGGTGAGTTAGAAACATTTCAGTAAGAAACAGTGACACAGGTGAAAGGCCCCTTATTGAATAGCTTCATAGATGGCATTGTGGTCCAGCCACTGACCTCCCATGAAATAAAACATCTGGTGATGTTTTAAGATGTTTTTAAAATGAGAGTGGTTGTTGCTAATAATCTCTTTTTTTCATAATCACAATTAATTATCTTATTATCTGGAGAGCACAAATGGCTTATAATGACAATTTTATATGCCTACTTTCTATGTCATTTAGAAAATACTTGCTATTATGGTCTCTCCTGGGTCTGTCAAGGCTGAGTCTTTCTGATGAAACTGATTTTGATAGGCCAGGAAGCACAGATAATGATTATAGATAATGACACGTTCAATTCCTGAAAAAACAATAGCTGAATTATCTAGATATGAACAAAATCTGAATATAAATATGATAACCTTCAGTTATCTATAGATAATGTAAAAAATATCCATGGGAAGATCATTTGTCTAACAATGCACCCACAACCACAACAGCTCTCAGGCTGTATAATATTCATACTGTACATGAATATGATATATCTTCATTTTGTTGTCATAGGGCATTTGATAACAGTGGACTCAGCTTTCTTACACAACCAGGAGCAGGCAGTTCTTATCAGTCCAGTTCTGGACCAGCAGGACTGGAGCTGTGTGAGGCTGGTGTACCAGATCACTGGACGGGGTTCCCTGATGCTCCACCTCAGACCAGACAGCGATAACTTTGACTACCGACTCTGGACTGCCAACAAAACCTCTGACAGCTGGCTCATCGCTAGTGTGGACTTACCCAACACCACAATCCCCTATCAGGTAGGAATAGCAGTAAATACTTTTCACTCTGACTTAATATGGTGAATTGTAAAGTGTGGGATAGGAATAGGCTGGGATAGGCGTCCCCCGCGACTCTGATAAGAATTGCCTGTTTTCAGAAAAATGTGAATTCATTGAAAGATTTAGTTTTCTTTCACCCAATCCTGATCCTTCTTCATCCCTCCTGATCAGTGCACCTGTAGTCGGGTCAGTATGTCTACCGCTAGTGCTGAAGATCTTAGAAAATGGTACAGAGTCAAAACTGCTCTCCATGTGCATTTGTTTTTAATTGCCTGTCTGATTATATTTTAACCTACTGTAACAATTTCCTTGGCAATCTGACATATTATTATTGGTCTCTTAAATCACACTTCTTCACTACACTACTACAGGGTAACTGCAGCCAGTCTAATAATCCTGCTTTTGTTGCCAAAGTTTCTACAGGAGTATCTTTCCCAAGAACTCAGAAACCTTACTTGTTTGTGACCACAGGAACCTGGGTCTAGATTCACTTCCTCAGCCATACTTCCTGGTGCCAAAAAAGTCTGTCTGCTCTGAGGGTAGTGATTTCTAGTGGAGAGACCTGCACAGCGGTTGTGGACTTGAGTACAGTATTCACTGCAGTTGATTTTAATTCAAAGTGAAGTGGGTAGATCTAATTACATTCCAGAGCAATGTTTGCAATACAAGCTTTTATCACTTTGAAAAACATATCCAAAGTAAGATGCCTCTTTAGTGTCACCATGTGAGGCATGAACAAGGCATTTATTTTTCAGTCGGTTAGAATACTGCAGGGCTCTGCTCACTGTTTTACCAAAGAAGACTGGAGGCCAATCACAGCCTTCTGATTGTTTCAGGGGTTAAATAAACGGTTAGTGAAGCTGCTTTTATTTTAAATGGAATACTGTACCAGATTGCAGTAGATACACAAATCATTCAGAGGAGGGTTAGAGAAAATGTTTTAATTTTTTCCCCTGCGCTTTCATTAACTGTGTCATCATGGTGGTTGTGTTAATATTTGTAATTTCATTGTTTTTAATTGTTTGATAATGGATGCCTGTATGTAGCATATATGCTTTTAATGTTCTCTGTATTTCTGTAAAGCAGATTGTTTCCTTTTAGAATGACGTGTTATAAAAATAAAGCTTTGCTCACTAATCTAAATTTAAAGAAAGCTGACCCTCCTTAAATACAGAGTGAGTTTGAGGCCAAGGCCCACAAGCAATGATGTCATCTAAACCTCTTTCTAAATAAAACTAGCTTCCTTATTGTTAACCAGAGCACTAACCTCTTCTATAGCGGACTTCTTTGGAAGGAGCGATTCTTCAAATGAATATACAGAACCTGAGAAAGAGTAAACGGTATAACAAGGTATTCACTGAAAACTCCAAAATGTCAGACTTAGTGGCCATTTGCATTTTAAAGACATGATGACTATGTAAGGGGTGTGTTGGTTCAGGCCATGCCCATATGTTTATGTGTGTTTCTAAGAAATATGAACATATCAGACCCATTCTAAAGCCACAGCAGTGGTTACCAGTAAGTCAGAGAATTGATTTTAAAATACTGCTACTGCTCTACAAATCACTCACTGGACAAGGACCAAATGATATCTCTGACATGCCTTCTCCATTATGAACCTTCTAGAACACTCTGTTCCTCTGGTCAACAAAAAACACGGACGCTGCATTTTGTCAGTATGCTACACATACTTGGAACATGACCTTATACTTGATTAACTTGATGACCTTATAGGCACTGTCCAATTTGACCATAACTTAAAACCTACCTTTTCACTGTTGCTTATAATTGATATTGATATATAATATTTTGATGTTTAAATTCTTATTATTGTTATTATTATTATTTTAAATCCTCTGTGTATGTCACCAGTCAACAGAGTAGTGATGGTTGGTAGGTGGTTATACTTTGGCTTCTACCTAACGCACACCCCTCACCCACCTCCCACCCTAAAATACATGACAAAGATTTAATGTGGAATGTGACTCACTACATTTAATCAAGTACTGTACTTAAGTACAACTTCAAAGTATATTTCCTTCAGAGTAATGCAGATGGAAATATTGTATGTTTTACTATATTTACTATATTTTTTACAGATTAAGATTTTACATACAAAACATATGCAGTGTTATAGTTTAACTGCCCAACAGTAAAGTAGTTAAAACCAGCTCCATCTCAGTCAACTAGAACAAGAAAATGCTGCCTCTAATAATAATAATAATATCATATAGAATAGTAGCCTATAAAACTCACAGGGCTCACTTTTCTGAGTTATGAATTATGAGTAACCTACTTTTACCTTTGATACTTTAAGTATATTTTGCTGACATTGTTAATGCACAGCTTTTACTTGTAATGGAGTGTCTTTATATTGCAGTATTGCTACTTTCAGGATCTCTAAACTCTATCTCACCACTTATCAACACCCCCCCCCACAACTTCTGTCTCATCGTCCCATGTGTAGTTGACACCACAGATTACATAAAAGACTGGTACATATATGACTGCAGCCTTACTCTGCAAGATCTTCACTGATCTGTGGTTATTTTAAGGTCCTCCTGCCCTGATGTGGGTATATGACCTGTGTATACACACCACTACACCTCTGTCCCTTGTGTGTGTGTTCTATATCTGTGCTGCTTGTTCTTGCACAGCTGATTTTACATTTTGTCTTAAACTGTTGAGGCCACTTGGGTTTTTAAATGTGCTATATAAATAAAGTGGTGAATCATGAGTGCACACGAGTACTTTATGAGAAAACATGTACGTGTATGAATGTGCAATGTGCCCTGAATCATGCCCCATAGAGATGGCTTGACATGACATTGATGTAATGTGATGTGAATTTTATGTGATGTGACATGATTTTGGTGTCATGTACTATAGATCCAATCCGATGTAATATGATATAAATGGGACATGACGTGAAGTGACATTGGTGTGACATAGAGACTGAGCGCAACGCGTCATACTCTGAAAACCACGCCCACGTGCCTCACGCCTGTATCCACTTTTGTCTCCTTAAAAGCTCAGTTTTTTGGTTTGGCAGCTTATTAAAGCTTAGTTCTGTTTTCTTTACCCTGTTGGTAGTGCACCCCACCACACAGCAGCTTTTAGGCATTCGTCTGTTGTTTGCTAGCAGACCGAAATGACAAGAAGTCACCTTCACACAATGCAAAGTCAATAGAGAGCAATGAATTGTTTTCCCCTCTGGTGTGGGCAGGACTTAAATGCGCTCTGTCTCTATGATGTAGTGTTGCTGGCTGCCTTCTGTCCCAATTTGTTGTTAAGTCTCTTTTTTCTTCCACAGGTTTTGCTGGAAGGTCGACCTGAAAATGGCTATGGGAACAGTGTGGCCATCTTTGAAATTCACATTGTTACTGGTTACTGCATTGGTCAGTGTCAACATTATATCAAGTGAGATGTTTCAGCTTTGATGTATAGTCGGACATGAAACTGTATCTATTCATACAGAATATGTAAAATATGCTGTTGTTGTTACCAGAGTGTAATTTTGAGGAGCATCACCTGTGTGGCTACAGTAACAGCTGGAACCCAAATGTCAACTGGTACGTTGGGGGGAGTGTGGCTAGAGAGCCTGAGTCTAACCTGCTTGTAAACCACACCAACAATAACCAGAGAGGTATATGCGCGCGCGCGCACACACACACACACACACACACAAATATATATTTAAACACACACAATATATATATTCACATTCATAACCTGCTTCTGTAACTTCAGAAATTGAAGGCAACTTGTTTAGATTGTAGTCTGCCTGATGATAGCAAAACTGTCCTTGAAGGAATACAGTACCATGTTTAGATTATCAGACATTCTTCTGTCTTGAAAGGTGGCTCTGAAAAGTTTGTAACTTGCTCCTTCACAGAGAATGGGAGCTGAAGATAGATAGACACAGACAGACAGTGAGCTACCATACTCTAATGTATAGAACATACACTTTGCTTCTGCTTGGCAATATACTGTACATTAGCAATGTGTTAAGTTTGGATTCTCAACAGTTACAATGGATTCCAACAGCAGAACAAGTACAAATAAAGTATCAAAATGTCCATAGAAACTTTTTAACCATTACTGCAGCATAAACCACTTTTCCTCTGTTTGTTTCTATGATCAGTATATTCCAAACTGCCCAAACACAAAAATATGGCTAAATATAGAGCTTCCGTTTGTCACTAGTGTGGTTAGCTGTTTATGTCTGAAACTCCCAACCGATTATTATTGTGCAGCATGTTGGACAGCACTGACGTCTGACTGTTGCCTCTGACAGATCTGGCAGCGACAGTTTCCATTTTGCTCAAGATACGAGGAAACATACTTTAGGCTCATGGCTGCATCAGAACAGTGCACATGCATGGCTTGATTTCTTTTCAACACAATATAAATCATGTGACAGTACCAAGGCTATCACAGAGTGAACGTCAGCAGATGTCAGGAAAATTGTCACTCTTCAACATCTGCCTCTTTATAAAGATCACTGTGAACGTCCTCTGTTATAACACCTGACGGTGGAATATCACCTACTGTATTATCGTATAGTCATCCATCTCCATGGCTGTCAAGTTGACGTGACTGCCTCTCACCTAAGTCATGCACTACGTTGCTTTAGTAAGACATTTTCTTGTCTTTTAACTTCATGTCAAATAATACTTCTTTATTTATACTTCTGCCACAGTACGGCTCTGTGATGGCACATCAGAACAGTGCACATGCAGCTGTAGTAATACTTTCTCTTTTGTTTGATCCCCTAATATCACTACTTACACTGTTACATTGGTTCTGTTTCTGTCTGCTGACGGCAAGACTGTCAGAGCTCCATGCTGTGAAGCTCTTTGTTTTTATTCTTTGGTAACATTTTTGTGAATGAAACAACACAAATGGAGCAGAACAGGCACTGTAGCCTTATATAGGAATTTGGGTTTGTCAGTTGTGCTAATGATCAAATCTCACGAACATGCACCTCCTCATGAACAGGTGGCGTTCATCAACAAGTTTGTGCAGTTAAGCGGGTTTGTATCATGGACAAAATTAAGAAATGTTTAAGATAAAAATATTCTTGCATGATGCCCGATGTCTTATCTCAAGTTATCAGTCACAGTTTCCAGCACTGCAGCATTGTGGTGATTCTGAAACTGAGGATTTTAGCTTTTTCTGTAAGACTTGGTTTTGTTGACATGAGCACTTCTCTGTAAGATGACTCGTGTTTTATTAAACCAAGTGTTATCATCATTGAAGTTCTTTGTGCTGCATTTAAATAAACTTAAACTTAAATTTGAACTAGGCAAAATATTCTCACTTTTAACAGTTCCAACAGTTTATAGTCTACCAGTTTGAAACATCCAGGATCCAGCTGCATATAAAGTTGAAGAGAGCAAGGCTCTGTAGTCACTTTACATGGATTGATGGTTCTGGAGGCAGAATCAGTAATCAGGAAGGTGTGCTGGCCAGTGAAAAGCTGCTGTATTGTTTGGTTGCAATGAAGACCTACAGGTTTGGACCTCTGTGGCTTGTGGTTATCCATTTGTGCTTTATATGCTGAAAAGGAACAACATAGTCAGTGCTCATTGCAGTCTGTAAAGAAAACATCTGTTTAATCTCCAAACACTGATGGAGGTGTGTGTGAATCACTATACATGAGTCACCGTAACAATCCACAATGTCTTTTCCATTTGCACAGTCTTATGACAACTTGTAAAACCACACACATCCTATAACTGTGACTGTATCAGCCCATAACCATGTACCATGAGCTCATCAATATCTTCCACTGCTCCAGGCCACTACATGTATGTGGACTCTGTGTACGCCAAGCACTTCCAGGAAGTGGCCAAGCTGACCTCCCCCATGACTACGGTGCCCATGGCCGGCTGCCTGACCTTTTACTACCACCGAGACCAAGAGAGGGGAAACATCTTTTCAGTTTTCACCAGAGACCAGCTGGGCCACTATGAGGAGATCTGGAGGCCAGAGGTGTATGCTACCACTGGCTGGACTCTGGTCAGCATTGACATCAAGGCCCCACACCCCCTAGAGGTCAGTACTGGAGCTAGCATGCACAATTATAGTGAGTAGGTCAGCTTCATATGATGATTGGAGTGAAATGAATGAAAACACACGTCAATTAAAAAACCAGTGGTCTGCTGTGGAAAAAGGTTGCATGGGTTTTCTTTAGGTTAATTCCAGTTTGTTACAAATCAGGTCCATCCTATTTTAGTAGCTTTGTCAATCATTTCTGTCAGTTATGATAGAAATGAGTTTATAGCTGACATCTAGAAACATCTGGTGACATCAATTCATCAAGTCCAATGGGTCAAGAAACACAAGCAGTCAGACAATCAGACAGAGCAGTTAATTCAGATGATCTAAACCACTTTATCTGGAGGTCAAACAGAAAGTGAGCACAGTTCAAATAAATAATCCCTCACTATACAGGAGAACTGTGGGAGCACACTACAGTAAGTACTGTAGGTCAGAGTTGTGACACTACAATTGTAGCCGAAAATATCACGGGAAATGGTATTATCACAATGTTTGTCTAACTTTCCTGTAATACTGCTAAATGACTTTGCACCCAGGTTGCCTTGGATCTTATCATACCTAACAAACACTGAACAGTGAACTGTATACTGCAACTTTGATGCAAAAGCATGAACATAAAATACACTTAAAAACACCATCAATATGAGCAGGTTGGTTGTTCTTTGAATGCAGGATGGTGTCTGCGTGTCTTAGACTTTATGCATCTGTTCATGTGCATCATACGTGTTCTGATTTCTTTTGAGTGTTAATGCTTAAAATAACATTTCAAAGGCTCAAAAACTCAGAACATAATAGCAATGGACTATATGGACTGTGTAATGTGAGCAGTATGTCATGGTCAGTACCTTAACTAACTTGCTAACTTAACTATAGTATACTATATAGTATTATAGTAAAGATACAGATGACAGTTGTCATTATAGCTGAGAAATCAAACTTTCACCTCAAACAGCTGAAGACACTTTAAAAAAGTAATTGTTGTGATTTGAAAATTGCACTTCATCATTCATTCAATCATTGATGATTGCTGGAAGCGCTCTCTCATTTCAACAGCTTATAACTGTAACTCTGAGGCCCCACCACATCCTCCACCCTGACTCCCAGCACCGATGCCCCTCAGGGCTGTCTACGTTACAGTTTATTCATTTCATCTACATTAGTTTTTGTTATATGTCTTAGATTCTTTTTTTTTACTTGCCTGAATTTCTTTTTACACATTTTGTATGAGCATTGTTCGAGGGAGCCTGAGAACAACAAATTTCATTGCCAACAACTACTTCACTGTAATTGTTGTGCATATGACAAATAAAGGGCTTGAACTTGAATTGACAGTATGGCAGAGTATTGTAAATACTGTGAATGAGCTGTTTTTTACTCTTAGCTTTCAATAGTGTGTTTCTGCTTAGTTGGTTTGTGAGTGAAAGTTGCTGCTCATTTTCTTTGTAATTAAGTTATTTCAAGTGTTTCTATGTTATTAGTCCAGTGTACTTTTCAGACATGCCAAATGGTGTACAGGCAGAATATTAATATAAAGAACATGGTACTTCTCTTTCTTATTGTTGTGTTGTGTGCAGCTAAGTAGACAGACATTCACATTCACTCACTCCTCTGTGGCTTTCCACTGCTCTTTCAAATGTGTATTCTTTCCTATGATTCCACGGTTTCCTTTCTTTGTGCTTTCAGCCAGAACACTTCCTACAGCCTGCTGCTGTTGCTGTGGAAAGAAGCTTACGTAACTTTACTAACTGGGTCGGTTCCTCTGTCCAGTCGAGCCAAGAGTCATACAGAGCTTTTCCATCAGGCAGCGCTCCGCTGACTAACCCATGTTCCTGAATTTACCCAACACTGATGTCACTGTCTGGTTTCTACAGCTGTCTCATCTATCAGTATTTAACAACTCCTTTAATAATTCACAGAGCATGTTCTCAGGATTAATAGGTCAAAATCATACATTGCATTAACCATCTGTTAATATTTGCTGTCTATGTCTGTGCATTTTACCAGGTGGTGTTTGAGGTGGCTTTTAACAGTGCCAGAGGTGGATATGTCGCCATAGATGACATCTCCTTTTCCCCCGAATTCTGCCATACTGACACAGGTGAGAGAAGACATCTAGATTTTAGGGGGGTAAAGGTTGACCACACAGACTGTGGACTGAAGTCTGAAGTCTCATTAACCCAACCCACCAACTAGACGCTGCAATGTTATTTACACCTCACAATGCAAAAGTGTTGGACTTATGGAAGAGTATACTAACAATGTTGTTGTTAGTATTATAGCTAGGAAGTTTAGGCTCAGAGATTCTCAACAATTTCCCCCACCAAGCCCTCTGGGTGTTAAGGCTAGCACATGTCCTGGCTGCTGCGTTGGGTTCTTCCAATAACACTGACAACTACTGCAAGTATGTTTTATGGCTTTTATTGAACATTACTCGAACTGCATTCAGACAGTAGCTTAATCATGACTGCTCTTCAGCTTGGTAACCCTGAGCGTGACCCTGGACTCTCCAGCATGTTGATATAGGATGTCACGCGTAACTTAGAGTACACCACACTTCTCTTTCCTAGAAATAATGTGAACTTCTAACTTAATAATTTTTATGTCTAGCTTCACAAAGGTTTATTGCAACCAAAACATTTCACATTATATGATATAACTTCAATTAACCCAATCATTTTCTTTCACAGGTTATAGAACATCCTTCCTACACATAAAACTGAGACTTATCATTACTCTTACTCTTAGGTTACATTTGTTTTCTCTTTTTTTCACAGGTAATTTAACAAATCAGGCACACCTTTTTTTTTTCCACAGGTCAAGTCTCTTTGGTTTGATAACTTCTCTGCAGATCTAGTTCTGACAGTTACAGGTGTGACCTGTGGAATCTTTAAGAGACATGGTTGAAGTGTCCCTTGTGGTGTTGTGATTGTCCAACTCAGTAGTACTTGCTTGTTGTGTTTCACACAGCTGCTGTCTCTGTGGCTAGCTGTAGCAGTACCTCCTGAGCATACCTCGGGTCTTGGCGTAGGAAGTGGAGATGTCACTGTGCCTGTTGTCTTGGTCTCTGTGGTCCACACTTGGTCTCCAGGTTGCCAGGTTGGAAAGATTTGTCACCCTGTGTCTGGTCGTAGTTGCTTGTGTCCATCCACCTCCTCTTTCTTTACTTGTGCTGAACTCTCCGCTGGTCTGGGGTATCTGGCTCCAACATTCCTGCAATGTTGGAATGTTGGAGCTATGTTCCTCATAGCAGATGGGACAACAAGCCTAGTGCCCCATACAGTCCATTGCGTGTGCTGAGAACTCTGTCTGTCCAGTATGGTCTTACCATCGCATCCAGTCTGTTGCGATCCAGCCAGCCCTCTGTGCAGTACTTCAATACACGCACTGTCAGTGCTCAACTGCCGCCGCAGCTCCCTCAGGTAAGCATCACTTGCAGGAAGGTTTTCCATTACACAGTCCACATAGTTGTTTGTCTCCTCCATCAGCCCGTCACCTGCTATGGCTCTGCCACCCTTCAGTGATGCTCGTGACAGCGTGTCTGCTGTTGTGAGGCTCTTCCCTGGACCATGTGCGATGGTGTAAGAGTACCTCTTTTTTTGTGATCAATTGCTTATTGAGATAATGCAAAACAAAATTGTAGATCACAAAGCACACAGGGAAATCCACTCTGGGAACAGGAGTTAGTCAGCAGAAATGAAAAAAAGACTTGATAAAAAAACAAGATAAAATAGTAATAATAAGAGTACCTCAGAGGTGTAAGGGTATCTCACGAGCCGCATCGAGTGCTTGTCCTCTCAGCAGGCTCAAGAGTTTGTGGTCCATTTTGAGTTCAAAGTCTAGACCGATTATGAAGTCGCTGAACCTCTCACATGCCCACGTCAGGGCCAGGGCCTCCTTCTCCACTTGTGCATAGCGTTGCTTGGAGAAACTTCACCTTGTGCTTACTGGACTCACATTTGGCCATGTTCAGTAAAATGCCCCCCTTCTGTGCTCTCTCCAGGACCGTGTGCACCCTGGCATCTTGCTCTGCCTGCGTCAAACCCCAAATGAGGATGTCGTCAATGTGACAAACGACTCTGTCAAGGCCTTCCGCCACGTCCATCACCATCCAGTTCTAAAAGTGCTCTGGGGCTGAGGCAATTCTGAATGGGAGATGGTTGAAGTAGTAGCGCCCAAATAGTGCGATGAAGGTGATGTAGTGTGCACATTCTCTTGACAGTGGGATCTGCCAGAATCCCAAGTTGGTGTTGATTTTGGTGAAGATCATTGCACCTGACACTGCATCAATGGGTGTCAAAGCATCAGGCTTGAGTTTGATTGTGTACAGTTGCAGTATTAAGCTCATCACACAGCTTTGGGTAGGTTTGCTTTACAGTCTCTAAGTCAATGCTGTCTACTCTAGCCACTGACCTGACTCTCACTGAAGCTGGTCTGCTCAACAGCACTGTGTTCAGGTGTTTTACCACATACATATCCTCGGTGGCGCTCTCTTCACCACACTGCAGCACTTCCATGGCCACGGTGAGCGGATTTTGTCCTGGCCCAAACAGTGCTTTGTTCCCTGGAGAGAGGCTGTACGTGCCACCTTGTGTTATTTTTCTGTACACCTGCTCCGGTATCACAGTAACATCGGCCCCTTCGATCTTGAAAGTCTTCTTTGCGTGCCTCACCCCAATGTCCACAGTTCATTCGTCCTTGCCTGCATCCACTGTGCCTGTCCTCTGCCATGATGTGTACAAAATGGAAAGTGTGTGTTCTCTGATAAATTTTATAAAAAATCTTCCTATTAGATTCTGATATGGCTTGTGTACAAGTGGAGCTTTCTCTGCATTGAACACATAAAAATTAAATTGATATTGCCTTACTCATCAAACTATTTTTAACACAGCAAATGAGTGATATTTTAAGTATAAAGTGTAAATATTCTCAGAAGTAGTCTCAGAAGTAATTAGAGTTTTGTACACTGCTGCATACAGCTTCCTCTAAACATGAAAATGAATGGCCATGTAGTTTTCTTTTGGCATCACTGGGCAAAAATGCCATATTAACCATGCAGCATATTGTAATTCAAGTGGTCTGAGAGCAAACCTCTACTTTAGCCCCCCCTCTTGCCTCTGTTTTCAGGCTTCAGAAAATCTATCCCGTGACGGTAGACTTTAGCCTATCACAGGTTATTTCAGAGAGACGGTGTGTTCGTATTGGCTAAGCTACAAGAGCAGATGTGTGTACACGTCCCTTCAGACGGTGAAAACCTGATTCAGTGGAGGAAAATCCTGAAACTTGTGATAAATTTCCAACACCTCCTTTGCCTACAGCGGTTCAAAACAACACATCACAGCTCCACACGGAGCTTCAGGCTCATTACGTTCAATGCCATGGTGCTCGTAACGACGAGTGGCAAAGAGGCATGATAACAAACAGTGGGGAATAACGTTTGAAGGGGGGCAGTGGTGTGTGTGTGGTGTACTAGCCTCTCTTCCCGCTGCTGGACGGCGCTACAGCTGCCTCTGGAGCCTGGGGCGCTCTGCTCTGCAGCCGCAAAGCGCTGGAGGGGCGTCTTTGAGAAAACAGGTCGCGGCGGGAAGGACCGCAGTCTCTGTGAGGCTCACGCCGTGGAGAGCGAGCCCTACGAGGGATACAGTTTCACTGGGGAACCGACTCCTTCTGCTGCCGGTCGAAGTTGTGGGTTTGGTGGGAGGGGCTTAGCGGAGTGATATGAGGCAGCAGAGAGAGAGGAGGTAGGTTTTGCCTATGTTGCACAGATTCTGCCTACTGCAGCTTTAAATCTATGGAAGATGTTATACAATAATATTCTTTTACTCCAGCATCCTAACCCTAACCCCCCGTTCCTATTTTGCGCAATGCAGACTTTTCATATCACTGACCACTGTTAACAATACAGGTTCATATTGGAGATGCTCTGTTTTGTGTTTCAGAGCCGACCTTTGACCCCTCTATAGCCAACTGTGACTTCGAGAATGGGCTGTGTCTGTACTATCAAGAGAGAGCAGAGATTAAGGTGTGGAGCAGAGTTTCAGTCAAGCCTAATGCCTACAGGATAGGAGACCATACCATAGGAACAGGTGAGTCACACTGCACCACAGACTCCAACACCTAGTACTTCTCAGTGACAACACTGAGACTTTCTGGATTATTTAAATGTCTGGTGTGTGTGACAAAATGAATATTACAAAAAGAAAAACTTAACGAGTTGTAACCTGGGGCCTCCTATAACCTGAACCTTGTGAGGCTCTGGTAAGAGGCTCTCCTTTGCATTTGCACTGTATTTCACAAATGGAAACATTTTAGATATACACCATTAAAAGTCAAAAGTGGGATCCACTATGTCATTTTCATGGTCTGTTTGGTAGGAGAGTGAAGTGAGCAGTTGTGGGACAGACAGTCATGGAAGAAGTGGAGATGATTTTGTTATTGTTTTGCGTTTGTGGTTCCGTTGAATCCAGGCCTGTGCTGGGGCCAGCACAAGCTGGCCCGTGGCCCAAAACAACATTCAGCACAACAAACCACTTCATAGTATTTCAGTTTGCTTCATTGTGTGCATTGTGATCCTTTAATTCAATTCAATTAAATTCAGCTTATTTATATCGCCATATCATAACAAAGTTATCTCAGGGCACTTTTTCATATAGAGCAGGTCTAGACCGACTCTTTTATATTTACAGAGACCCAACAATTCCCAACAATTATTGTTTCACCTATTAAAATATTTCTCTGCACTGTTTGTGTGTTTTTAAGGCATTAGTTTTCCTGATCTCTTTTTTGTTTGTTTAGTTTATTTGACATTAAATCACACAGAGAAACAAAAGGGTAAAGGATAGCACAGTAGGGTCTAAGACTTAACTTCTTTTGCGGTTCCCATGTAAAGCTAGCAAAGATGCAGGAGTCCAGGTGACTAGGCGATATAATGAAGATATGGCAGATATGGCAATATAAGTGAAGTTATAAGATGGTGGTTACTTTTGTTGTGTTTGTTGTAGTTGTCCTTCTTGAGATGTGACGACACATCTGCGTAGCAATGTCGCTGACCTCTGAAAGTACCTGGAACTTAGATTTAGTATCATCTCCTGAGTAGTGTCCTAATTCAGTTCCAGGAACTTGTCCCCAAATCAGGTGGAGAACAGAGGAAACAAAAGCAGAACCCGCGATTATGGATAAACGTTTCATTACATTTTGTTAAGTTCATGAACTGAGAAACGGCTAGGTACTTCATTCCAATTAAAAATGGCATGGGAAATTGGGAAAATGGACAATCATTTTTCAGCAAAAATTGGTTAATGTGTGGATCATTGTCTTCCAAAATAAAGCTGTGGTGCAAATCATTATGCAAGGAAAGCATGGTGGCCTGGTTTTCAGTATCTCCAATATCCACCCGAGTTCATAGTAGTAACAACATAATACTGTATATTACTTCAGAGTGTTGTACTGAAATGTGAATTTTGTGAAATTGTTCCACTCTTAGTATATGTGTTCCTTGCAACTATACACCCATGGAAGAATATCAGTTTCCTCACTTGCAGCCCCATGATGGACAGGGTATTTTACTTTGCACCATGTATCATTGTAATTAAACGCATTGTAGTTAAACTAACATGCTCATGTTCTTTGTCTTATCTTTCTCAGGCTGTTTTCTCCTGGCAAACACTCGTTTCACTTCGAGGCCTGGTTATGTGGGTCGGCTTCATGGTCCCTTTTTACCGGGGAACCACAAATACTGCCTGAGGTTTTACTACATGCTTCATGGATTTAGAAATGTAGACAATGCTCTAGGTCTTTACATTTATGATGAGAACAATGTGGCCCTTGAGAAGGTGTGGAGCCTGGCTGACACTTCCAGGGCTGTATGGACTGAGGTGGAGATCACCTACATGAAGCCCATGCTTTCCAAGGTATGAAGGACTAGATGGGTGATGTATGTGGAGGTTGATGCTTTTGAATGACATGAAGGCAATGCAAGGCAGCTTTATTTCTACAGCACATCAAACATATAGAGCATTAGAGTTACTTTTAGAAACAAGGAGTAATAAAAACCAGAATAAAAACAATTAAAATAGAATAAAATAAGATTTTTAAAAAATTGATGAAATGAAATAAATTTTGATGAAATGAAATAAAATATCCATCCATTCCATTTTCTATACCGCTTATCCTCTTAGAGGGTCGCAGGGGGCTGGAGCCAATCCCAGCTGACATTGGGCGAGAGGCGGGGTACACCCAGGACTGGTCGCCAGTCAATCACAGGGCTGACACATAGAGACACATTCACACTCACAGTCACACCTACGGACAATTTAGAATCACCAATTAACTGTTTGCATGTTCTCCCCGTGTCCGCGTGGGTTCTCTCCAGGCACTCCGGCTTCCTCCCACCATCCAAAGACATGCAAGTTAGGTTAATTGGAAATAAAATATATAAAATTAAATAAAATACAATTGGAATAGATCAGTTACAGAGCAGTAATAAGTTGTAAGTTGCCCCAAATGTAACAAAGGAAATAAAAGTGCAGTAGAGAAACCAGTCAATCAAAGGCACAGGAGAACAGAGTTTTTAATTTGGATTTGAAAGTGGCTAATGTTGGGGCGTATTTGAGATCATCAGAAATTGGTTCCATCTGTGTGCAGCATCATAGCTAAAAGCAGCTTCACCCTGTTTGGTTCTGACTCAAGGTTCTACCAGCTGACTGCTTCGTAAATATCAAAGGATCCTACTGGGTTTATATTCTTCAAGCAGATCAGAAATGTATTTTGGCCCAAGATTATTGAGTGATTCATAAACTAGCAGCAGCACTTTAAAATCAATTCTGTGAGTAACTGGAAGCCAGTGTTCAATTCTCTTGGTTGAGCTGAAGTTGTCTGACAGTCTTTTTAGGAAGACCAGACAAGAGGCCGTTACAATAGTCCACTCTGCTGGAAATGAAGGCCTGAATGAGTTCCTCTAAATCTGGTCTGGACATGAGACCTCTAATTCTTGGTATTTGTTTGAGAAGATAAAATGCTGATTTAGTTATTGCCTTGATGTGGCTACTGAAGCTCAGGTCTGAGTCTGTTAAAACACCAAGATTCCTTACTTGGGTTTTATAGCTCTGGAATCAAACTGAGCAATAACTTTCATTCTTTCTTCCTTGTTGCCAAATACAATGATTTCTTTCTTGTCTTTATTTAATTGAAGGAAATGTAACTGCATCCAATTATTTACTTGCTCTGAGCATTGTGGGTGATTCTAAGGGACCATAGTCACTTGGTGAAAGAGCTAAGTAAATCTGAGTGTCATCTGCATAGATGTGATAAGCAACGTTATAGTCATGTATGATTTGACCAAGAGGAAGCATGTACAGGTTGACTAATAGGGGCCCAAGAATCAAACCCTGAGGGACTCCACATGTCATGGTGATCTGCTTAGATTTATGGTCACCAGTGGCAGCAGCATGCCTCTGCCTTCAAGATATGATATGAACCAACTGAGGACTGTAAGCCTACCCACTTTTCCAGTCTGTCAAGAAGTATTTCATGGTCCACTGTATCAAAGGCTGCACTAAGGTCAAGCACCACTAAAACTGATGATTTACCTGAGTCAGTATTCAGACGAATATCATTCAGCACCTTTATCAGTGCGGTTTCAGTACTGTGATGTTGTCTGAAGCCAGATTGAAAACTGTCAAAAGGCCATTTACATTTAAAAAGTTATTGAGTTGAATCAAAACAGCTTTCTCAATATTTTTTTTAATAAAGGGAAGATTAGAGATGGATCTGTATTCAACATTGAAGGATCCAGGTTGCCTTTCTTTAGAAAGGGCTTAACAACTGCAGTTTTCAGTGATTTTGGAAAAATGTCTGATAGGAGTGAGCCATTCATTTCCAAACAACTGAAAACATTTTTGAAACAGCTGGTTGGCAGGGTGTCAAAACAGCAGGTAGTTAAATTAAGATGTGTCTCTATTTCCCCTGGAGTTTTAGTATTGATAGCATTGAATGTTGACAATCCAGCCAAATTGTTTCTGTGCAGTTGCAGCAGTGGTCTGGTTCCATTGTTTGACATGGAGGAATTTATGGCCACTGATATGTTTGATTTTTTTCACTAGAAAAAGATGCAAACTCATTACACTTACTGAGAGATAGGAAGTCCAGGGGCTGATCGTGTTGGGGCAATTAGTGAGCTTCTCAACAGTGGTGAACAAGGCATGCATGCTGTTGATATTCCTGTTGATGGTGTTAGAGAAAAAGGCTTGCCTAGCCTTCCATCCACCCATCGATCCATTTTCTTCCGCTTATCTGGGGCCGGGTCGCGGTGGCAGCAGGTTAAGCAGGGTTGTCCAGACGTCCCTCTCCTCGGCAACGCTTTCCAGCTCCTCCTGGGGGACCCCAAGGCGTTCCCAGGCCAGATGAGATATATAATCCCTCCAGCGTGTTCTGGGTCTGCCCTGGGGCCTCCTACCAGTTGGACGTGCCCGGAAAACCTCCAAAGGGAGGCATCCAGGAGGCATCCTAATCAGATGCCCGAACCACCTCAACTGGCTCCTTTCAATGCGAAGGAGCAGCGGCTCTACTCCGAGCTCCCTCCGGATGTCCGAGCTCCTTTCCCTATCTCTAAGGGTGAGCCCAGCCACCCTACGGAGGAAACTCATTTTGGCCGCTTGTATCCGCGATCTCATTCTTTCGGTCACTACCCAAAGCTCATGACCATAGGTGAGGGTTGGAACGTAGATCGACTGGTAAATCGACAGCTTTGCCTTCCGGCTCAGCTCCCTCTTCACCACCACGGTCCGGTACAACGCCCGCATTACTGCTGATGCTGCACCGATCCGCCTGTCCATCTCACGCTCCATCTTACCATCACTCGCGAACAAGACCCCGAGATACTTGAACTCCCCCGTCTGGGGCAGTAACTCACCTCCAACCCAAGGTGGAGGTGCCTAGCCTTCCTTATTTCAGAATTGTAAATATGAAGCCTCTTTTTATAAATGTTGTAGTGAACCTGAAGATTACTTTTTCTCCATTTGCACTTAGGTTTCCCACATTCTCTTTTGTGACTTGTGACAGCTGGGTTTTTCTCCACAGTGCTTTCTGCTTGCCAGAGATGGTACAATAGCATCAATAACTTTTAGAGCTTTACAGTCAAAATTATCAGAGCGAATCAACATGTCTGTTGTTAAGCCTATTGTCATGGACATAGCTTCTATAAAAAGACAACTAGTATGCTTGTTAATATACCTCTTTTTAAAGAGAATGGAAAGACAGGCTGATGGATGGACGAATGGATGGATGAGAGATGAATATATGGAATGATGAATGGACTAGAATGATAAATGGATAAATGGTTGAATAGCAGTATTCAGTCTTTTTCTCTGTTTCCCAGGTTGTGTTTGTCAGCATATGTAAGAACTTCTGGGAATGTGGCCTGGTAGCCATCGATGACATCACTTTCAGCCTGGGGGACTGTCACATCACAGCAGGTAAATCAATAAAGGAGTATATAGTGAGATTGTCAAATTATTAGGCTGATCAATCAATACAAATTATTAGCCATCAAGTCCCCGCCAATGGGATTCCTGCCCACCAGCACAAACCTGACTGTTCCTTTACTTCCTGTAATACTTGAAACTGATCTGCTGTCAGAAATCTCCCAAAATGACCATGTTTTGTCTTTTAACATTGGATTACATGGTGCATTGTTTTCTGTCAATAACTTGTGTGTGTGTGAAGGCAATTCAAATCAAGAGCGGTAATGGGGGACTCTGCCATTTACAATAAAAACTACTTTATAGAGAGATAATTACTGAATGTAAATACACTGAATGGCTATTGCTGAAATAATGTCAACCATAAATAGTATCAAAAGCAGGGTTGGATTTCATGAAGATCTTAAGGATTGTAACTTTAAGGTACATTATACGGCCAGAAATATGTGGACACCACTCCACACCCATTGCTAAGTGGTGCATAAAATGAAGCATACAACCATGGAATTGCCATTGACAAACATTTGCTGTAGTATGGGTTGTACCAAAGAGCTCTGTGATTTTCACTGTCGCCCTGTCTTGAGATGCCATCCTTCCTAAGGAAGTTTGTCAAAATCCTGCTGTATTGGATTTGTGCCATTCAACTGCAAGTACTGCTATTGTGTAGTGGAACCTTCTAGGAGCAACAACAGTTGCACAAGCTCACAGAATGGGACCAATGAATGCTGAAATAGTAGTAAATTAGTTAAGATAGAATAGATCTAGGGTGGATGGAGTAAGGTTTCGCGCCATTGACATCGGACATTGCCGCCCCTTTTTACAGAAGACTACAAAGCAAGAAGACACCCTAAGATCAATCGCTTAACCCTTCCTCTCTTACGCTTGCTCTCTGCTGTTATCTCTTGACTCTTACAACTCTTTGATTGACTGCTCTGCCTCGTCCTGGGCGGCTTGGCTCTGCGCTTTAGAGCCTATACAGAGCGGTCCCAGAAGATTGCCCGTCAGTGGCATCCAAGCCGCACAGGACATGCTGAAGGCCCTCTGCCTCATCTAGTCAACTTTGAAAGTAAGAACTGTCTGAAAGAAGACTGTTCCACCTCTGTGTTCTAACACAACAAAAGTTAGAACTGAAGAAACTCTGAATCCTGCACACTCCAGCCAAGTGGGGTGTGTGAAGATGTTATCATTCCTCTGCCTGCTGACAGAGAGAGAAACCTCCGATTCAAGCCAAATCGCAACGTGGGATGGAAATCGCCCCGAAAATGCTTCGGACTGGCGTCTCTAACCGAGTCAGCACATGGGGACAAGCACACCCGAGGAGGCCCGAACGCTCCAGAACGGGCCCACAGGAGAAATGTCTCCCTCCTCCCTTCCAGAGCAACCTCTCTCCTGGCTATCTGAAGTATCAGGTGAAACTTTACTTTTCCTGTGATATGGGGGTTGATGCTATAGATTACCTAAAGTAATTTAGTGTTAGATCATCTTAGTGGTTTCCTGTGTTTATAAAAGATAACACAGCTTTCAGGATGATTACTCACTGCGTCACCCGGTATAAAATGGTCCTCTTTTCATGCATTAATTGTTCATTGCTGTATTAATTGGATTCATTCGTGGTTGCATTTATTCATTCATTTGTCTGTCTAGTAGTTACAGTTGTGTGCATAGTTAGTAGTTTAATAAACCTTTCATTTATAAAGAACTTGATTATTATGTGGTTTGTGTGTATTAAGTATTAAGGTCACCGTACACAAGTCAAGAACTCTGTAACAACCTTTAGACTGAGACTGAATTAATTAATTGACTATCTTTTTCCCTTTTTCAAGGGTGGTGCCCCGAGGTGAATTTAATGGTAGTTAAATTCTGTTATTTAATATTAATATTGATTATTTCTGATAGCTGAAGTTGAGTGTCATATCTCTACTTCAATTTGTACACGTGTATTAAGGCCCATGTATTTGGTGCTGCTGTTTAAGACTAATGCCGCAACAAAGACCTGTATCTAATATAAGCCTGCTTCAAAAGGCCTGGTGCCCTCTGTTGTTGAGGTAATTAAAGGGGGGCCCAGCCACTATTTGAGAATTTATGAAACTTGTCGTGTATGTTCAGGACATAGTGCAGGATGTCTCCACTGAGTTTAATCAGGATTGCTCAAAGACAACTTGAGTTATGAGCCAATATGTGATGGACCACATCCATGCACACTAATGAATATGACACTTCAGATTTTTGTTAATACTTTCCCCTAGAGCATGTGCACCAGAATTGGTGAAATTCTGTCCACTGGTTTTGGTGATACACCAAAGTTTCTGCTTTTTGGCCGTTAATTATAGCGCCACCATCTGGCCAGTTGGGTTCATATTTCTTATGAAGCATTTGCAATTAATTTCTAGTTATGGGGCCAAGTTTCATGTCTTTTTCCAACTCACGACACATTGAGCGACGGCATAAGACAAATAGTAATAAATCACACTTACAAACTCAATAGGGTTCTACCCCTTCGGGGTCTGAACCTTAAGAAATTGTCTTGACTGGGTTGTCATATTCTGCATTTCTGCTTAATGCTTGCTGCTCCTCTAGTTACAGCAATGACAATATGCAATAGCGCATATAAAAAGTGGCAACAGCCTACAGTTTAGCTTACAATGCCATCTTTTCTGCGCCTGAATGAGTGTGGACACTTGGAGGACACTGGACAGGTAAGAGAGTGACTGGCGAACAGGCTAAACCACTGTAAGATGGTTGGGTGGATGGATGGATGGAGGACACAAGGAGCAGGGTATAGGTTGAGCCCTTGATATTTGTTTTTAATAGTTGATTTGTGTGGTTTGTTTGGTGGACGCAAAAAAGGTAAAGAATCTGGCTCCGCTTGTAAGCATGGAAGCATTTGTTGGGTGACTAACGCGGCATGTTAGTCACCCAAGTCGCCCGGTTTATATGTGCTCATCGGGGGCGAGCGCCCATTTTTTCGGTAGGCTTAAATCCATAGGGGTGATCGCGCAGGGCAAGGAAAGTGCCCGAGTTATCTTTAGATAGATGGAGGTGGGATCAGGAGGAAGCTGTTGAATTAGTGTGTATTGCATTTGCTCATTTCAAATATTTAATGATAATTTATTAAGCCTGCTGACTCTGAATTAAGCTTTGTGGCTGGTGGGGGTCCGCATGTGTGCCCTCTATTGTCCGGCCGCCACAGCATAGAGACGAAGGTGTATCCACTGGGATTACATTTTCACCTCTGCACAGAGACACTGACAAAGGGAGAACATGCAGACTGCGAAAAGACACGGGAATGTCTAAGCCTCATGCATATAAGATACTGTATGTAAAACAAAAGGCACCACATGTTTAAAGGATCCAATGTGTGTATTGGGTGACTATAGTTAAAACAAAGCAATGAAAGACATCACTCAAAGCAAGTCTGTAAATAATGTTCTGTTTTAGTGGACAGCATAATTCAGCCATGATGGTACTTGAATGTTTAACTTCTTAACTTTATATGGAGAAACCAAGTCAACACATCTGTGGTAGGGACAATGAGGACTGGCTCCTCAGTATTATATTGCATTTCTACAGCAGTTCATAGCAAGTTCCCCCAGGAAACTGGCTAGCAGAGGTGGTAAGCTCTGACTGTGACTCACAGCACTAGTTTTCCCAACTTGTTTTTTCCTGATCTGATTAATTACTGTGAAATTAAGGTGTAACATACACCCCCCGATTCAGCTAGAACCCTCTCTCTCAGCAAATTTAAAAAATGCATCAAGTGAGGGAACGACTGTAGGAGGCGTGGCCATGTTAGCGGATGGGAACTGAAAAATCAAAGTACACGTCAAATCATCCATCCATCCATTTTCTTCCGCTTATCCGGGCCCGGGTCGCGGTGGCAGCAGGTTAAGCAGGGTTGCCCAGACGTCCCTCTCCCCGGCAACGCTTTCCAGCTCCTCTTGGGGGACCCCAAGGCGTTCCCAGGCCAGATGAGATATATAATCCCTCCAGCGTGTTCTCGGAAAACCTCCAAAGGGAGGCATCCAGGAGGCATCCTAATCAGATGCCTGAACCACCTCAACTGGCTCCTTTCAATGCGAAGGAGCAGCGGCTCTACTCCGAGCTCCCTCCGGATGTCCGAGCTCCTTTCCCTATCTCTAAGGGTGAGCCCAGCCACCCTGCGGAGGAAATTCATTTCGGCCGCTTGTATCCGCGATCTCATTCTTTCGGTCACTACCCAAAGCTCATGACCATAGGTGAGGGTTGGAACGTAGATCGACTGGTAAATCGAAAGCTTTGCCTTCCGGCTCAGCTCCCTCTTCACCACCACGGTCCGGTACAACGCCCGCATTACTGCTGATGCTGCACCGATCCGCCTGTCCATCTCACGCTCCATCTTACCATCACTCGTGAACAAGACCCCGAGATACTTGAACTCCCCCGTCTGGGGCAGTAACTCACCTCCAACCCAAGGGGGCAGTCCACCGTTTTCCGGCTGAGAACCATGGCCTCGGACTTGGAGGTGCTGACTCTCATCCCAGCCGCTTCACACTCAGCTGCAAACCGCCCCAGTGCATGCTGAAGGTCACAGCCCGATGAAGCCAACAGAACCACATCGTCCGCAAAGAGCAGAGATGCTATTCTGAGACCACCAAATGTCAAATCAATTTTTTTCAAAAATGGTTTCTGTCATTTTAGGTAGTTCTTATCACGCTGATGTTTGTTCAAGTGTTAATATTTCTGATAAGTTTGGCTTTAATTAATCATTTGATGCTATAAAAAGGGGGTGAGATGTCATGATTGACAGCTGTGAGTGTACTCACGATTGGTTCAGGCGGGTGCATAGATGGGAACTCGATACTGCGCAGACTCTGGCTCCACATGACGTCACCAGCGCAAGATGGCAGCTCCCGTATCTGGGATATTTTGGCTTCATTTTTGTACAGTGGGAGGAAGTGGAGAAGCATCGTCCATCTTTATATACAGTCTGTGGTCAGGAGACATGGGGTAGACTGACTGACACTGATTAGAGTCTTTTTTTATACAAATGTCATGACATAGACAGGTCCTAACCAGTTGACTCTGTCAGCATTGGCCTTGCAGGTTCAGGGCTGATTTGAAACAGTAGGTGGTGTGTTGAGCCATTTTCAACCCATGAAATACAGATTTTTATACATTTGGTAAGAAATGTCAATATTAACACCAACATTGATGTGTTTTATCACAGTACAGTCATATCATTTAGTTTACAGCTCAAAAAAACAGATTTAAGTGTGCAGTACCTCTTTAATATCGATCAGTCTCCTGCTGAGCTGAATCAGACTGATCCTGACACACGTCACAAGATAATGGTTGAAACAATCCCATAACTCATTAAATACTTTACCTTTGCTGTATGATGTAGCATCACTGTTCGTTTTCTTTTAAGATTAAAATGCCTAATATCACATTTCATGAAAATGTAATAGTGGAGGCACTCTTCAGGCAGGGCGCCTTATTATAAAATGTGTGAAAAGCTGTGACATGTTAACAGAAGTTGATTATGTATTCAGCAGGATTTACATAGTCAGTTTTGCGTGAACAATTCTCTGTAGAAAATAACCCAGATGGGATTTACACAAGCTACAAGGAAGGTTGTGGTTGGAAAACAAATGTGATATCACAAACTCAGAGCTCAGCAAGAGAATACAGACAAAACAATACAAGACACAAACAAATACAATAACGCACCATAAAACAAGAAGCACCAGATCATTCATGACTACGTGACTGATCCCTCTTTAAAAACTTTCTGTTTGAGTTTAAAATGATTGAGTTCTGTAGGTAAGGAATTACATGTTAATCCCCCAAACAGAAAAAGCCATTTGTCCAAATTGAGGATTCATGCAAGGGCACCTTACAGTTCCCGTTGGATGCTCCATGTGTTACTGAGCCAAAAGCACTTAGTGGAACCATAAGGTCACAGAGCACCTCGGGGTTAAATAAGTTTAAGATTAGCAAATTTAATATAATGATCAAAACGTAACGTATTTAATTTCATAAGAACATGGCAATGATGTGATCTTATCGGTTTCTTGTCCAAAATTTTAATTGCTCGATTGTATATCATCATAAGAGGCTTGGTTATTGTAGCTGCTGCTTGTGACCAAGAAGTTACACAATAACTTAAATGTGAAAAGATCATAGAGTGCATGAAACTATTTGCAGCATGAAATGGTAGGCAGCCTCTAATAAGTCTAAATGTATGTAAGTTTGCTTTTGCAACCCTGCTCACCATTTTAACCTGCTTCTCAAATTTTAGGTGGGAATCTAATACAAGGCCGAGATATTTTACCTCTGAGACCTGTTTAATACACTGCCCATTAATCTTTAGATTTAACACATTTGCTTCTATTGAGGGCTGAGCCCTGGTATGGCTATATATAACTAAAAACTGATCTTATAGTAATCAATGCACACAATATCTGATTATTTTGTAACATAAAACTAACTGGTGTTGTGGTTTGTAATAATTAAAGGGGTGCTCTTGTGATGTAGTATTGCCTCACAAGAATGATCAAAATCGTAATCAGAGCTTCAAGTTTCAAAAAATGCTTGATCCCACATTTCTCATAATGCAACTCACTAGCGTCCTTTCATTAGCTAGCTGAAGCTTCAAGACAACCCTGACGACATCATCAGGTTATTTTCTCAGGCTTGACAAAGCTTCTCCAGAACCCCAGTAGACATTATACAACTGTTTTCACAGGCTGACTTGTACTAACCATGAGGAGTAAACTGAACTTAATGTATAAAATCAGTGGAGTCTCTCTTTGAACTTGATTTTAAGCTTGACGTTCATTAAAACCATTACAGGCAACTGCACTTACTGAGTGTTTGGCTGCATTTATCTCAGTATACAGTGATGTCTCCACATCCACCTGCTATGTAGCCTTGACTGTCCTTGTTCACCTTATGCACTGACTGTATGTGTTTGCTCCACAGGCTCCCTCCCAGGCCAGTGTAACTTTGAAAATGGAGTCTGTGGCTACATCCAGGATAAGAAAGAAGACAAAGCCGACTGGCTGCGAGTCCGAGGACACACCCCCACCTCCTATACAGGGCCCAGAGGGGACCACACTACTGGGGTGGGTGAGTCATTTCCTCATTTCATTGCTTTATTCATTCATTCAGAGCTCATACTCCCACATGATGGCTGGATGGAACTCTGTGTGTGATGCAGGGCTGGAGTGGGACAAAATATCAGCCCTGGCATTTTGGCCCAGACCGGCCCACCACAACCGATCACACACCATCTATCTTCGCGCTCCCCTGAATATGTAGACCAACCAGCTGTGCCAAACCTGAAAACACTAAAGCCGTGTAATGAGTATGAGTCTGTCAGGTAAAGAAAAAAAAGATGAACATTTTTGTCAAAGTAATACATCAGTAAGATGCTAGAAATGATATTAATCAATCATCATCAGTCTTTTTATACATTTATATGAGATAAGATCAAATTTTTTCTATTGTATAAACATGCAGTCATTTCCCTGGTGCTTTTATTTTCAGTTGTACAAAACTGTAAGATTAGTTTATCAGAATGTGTAACTGTTACACTGCAACTCTGCACAATCCTGCTGAAACACTGGATTTACATTTTTTTTTTTTATGTGTGAATTAAAATGTATATTTGGAAAATGTGAATATTTCATAATGAATGTAATTAAAAACAGAATTGTGAAGCCTGCCAAAAATGAACTTAATCTTTTAACTTTAGTGTTTGTTATAATTACGTCTTTTTTATTAATTAAGTCTTTATATGAACAAAATGACATCATCATGGCAGCCATTTAACATACAGTAAGAAAAGAGAATATACTTAGAAACTAATTATATAGGGTACGTTCATCTTAAATATTATATTATAGAAATATTACTGTTATAGGCTATCCACGTAAGATAAAGTATTTGGGTATGAAAACCCGCATTTTTAATTTAATCAAGTATCCTGTATCATAAATACGTCTGACATTTGTAACAAACCACACCACTTGAAAATGGATTGAAAATTCAGCGAGTTATGAATATTTTCATTTTGGATAGACCTCCTGACTTACATGCATTAGGAAGTGCGGCTTCCCTGTACCAATATGGCGGCCGTGTTGACGCTTCACTCCAATGAACAGCAGCGGCCATTGTGGTAGTCTATCGTATATATAACGTTTTGTACATTTGGCCCGCAATTTCTCTGTGCCTCCCTTGCATTTTATCTTGTCCATTTTGGTGGCCTAGTCTTTTTTTTACAGATGCACATGTGCTGTTTAATGAAGGCACTGAGCCTAGTGGTCCAGCCCAGTGTCAATTAAGAAAAAACAGTCTATGATCTACCGGTTTTATGGGGACGGTCAGACAAAACAAAAAATATATATACAGTTGTGTCGGCCCAAAAGGCACGTCGGCCCGCCGGGAAAGTGCCCGGTCTGCCAGATGGGCCAGTCCAGCCCTGGTGTGATGTGAAACGTAAAGAATTATTGTATCATCCCACCGTTTAAGATTCTAATCTCAGGAATTCAGACTTTGACAATCTAATTCTGCTTAAGATGTCCAAATATTGGAGTTGTTGGCTGTTGGATGTTTGACAATCTAAATCTGCTTAAGATGTCCAAATATTGGAGCTGTTGGATGTTGATACTGTTCTGGTCTCATTTACACAGTATTTTGTTCTTCTTTGTGTGTTGTATTTTTACAGCTGAAATAAAAATTCTCCACTGAGATCAATGAAGTTCCAGACTGTAAAGTGTCTGTGTTCTTCCTCCAGGTTACTTCATGTACATTGAGGCGTCACTCATGCGTCCGGGTCACAAAGCTCGGCTACTGACCTCTGACCTGCGGGGCTCCTCGACCCCTCAGTGTTTGATCTTCTACTACCACATGTATGGATCTGGCACCGGCATACTGAGCGTGCTTCTGCGCCACGGCAGCAGAGAGCGGGACACGCTGCTGTGGAGACGGCGTGGTGAGCAGAGCATCAGCTGGATGAGGGCAATGGTGGACTACCACTGTGACGTCCGACACCAGGTACATCAATGTGCAGATTATAGGAGTTACAGATTGGCTCCTAATATAGAGAA
This sequence comes from Macquaria australasica, assembly GCA_005408345.1. Lineage (NCBI taxonomy): Eukaryota > Metazoa > Chordata > Actinopteri > Centrarchiformes > Percichthyidae > Macquaria > Macquaria australasica. Next base: position 53,473 of record SEMN01001401.1, read on the forward strand.
AACACCAATAAATACCAAAGAACAGCTAGTAGCTTCCCTTGTCTACTCATCATCAAATGAATCTTGCTAATGCAGACTGTGTGGTTCAACAAGCTTTAGCCGGCAGAGTTGTAACTCATGGAGTACTTAACTTAAAGCTTTTTGATGATATGCAAAAATCAAATTGACCTCTGTAATGGTATATGAATCCATATTGTTAGATACACCTGTGCATCAGATTCCCTGCCCTCACAGTGGGCTTCTTTTTAATTATTGGTACTGAATAATGAACAAAAACTTAAGAAAACAATCTCACCACAAGGTCTATTTAGTAGCTATTCTGAACCTTTCGATCATATCACACAATGTTGATCAGCACATGGAGGCGGCTGTAATGTGAAATGTACATGTTCAAATTTCTTTAAGGGCTTCTCATCCATGTTGGATTAAAAGCTGAGAGTCAAAGTTCATTCTTAACCTTTGAAGCAGCAGTTGACAAAACAATCTTACTACAAAACATCCCAGATTATGACTCATAGTAAAATTTAGAATAACTTAATTCATATAGAACCTTTCTGTGTTTACAATAAAAACAAATAATAAAAGTAAATCAAATCCAAAACACAAGATATAAAACAAGATTAAATCATTTTTAATGATTACAACAAATGCCATCAGTTCAGAAAAGTGAGTCTTAAGGAGAGATTTAAGAGGTCACTGAGTTTGCCTGCCTGAGATCTTCAGGCAGGGAGTTCCACAGCTGAGGGGCCCGGACAGCAAAGGCCCCGTCACCTTTAGTTTAGAGCCCTGCTGGAGGATCTCAAGCAGTGATCAGGCTCACAGGGAGTTAACAGATCACAGATCTAGGCAGGAGTCTGACCACTCAAGGCTTTATAAACAAGCAGTACAATATTAAAATCAATTCTAAAACTCACAGGTAACCAGTGAAGGGCAGGTTGGTGTGATGTGGTGTGAAAATATCCGGACCAACTGTCTGAAATACAGCTTTTAAAAAAAAAAAAGTGGGAATGCAGTCAGAAGGGCAGGTGGATGATTTTGAAAGTGCAACAATGCGTTCCAGGGATGACAGAGAGAGAGTTATTCAGTAGTTAAGAACCCTTTTAGATATTTGTGTTCAAAAATAGAAAATTAAAGTAAAAAAATCTCTTGTAGTTGTCAAAATTAGTATGAAGAGATTAAAAGAACATTTGTTATCTCATTTTATCTGTGGGACAATAAAGTATGAATTATTAAACATCTGCTCTAATATCAGAGTTGTTTTCTCTATCTGAGACAGGCGGATACTCGCTTAATTACATTTCTTTAAACTGCTCGGTGGAACAACACTTCTTCAGCTTTCTCGGTTACAAATGAAGCTACCCTTAGCACACGCTGAGAGACAGTGACTGGTTGTTACTATGGGTTAGATGTGACTGGTTGTTGTACTCTCAGGTGCATTAAATGGCTACACTACAAACATACCACACCATATTCTGTGTTCCGTAATTTTCACTTAATTGCCCAGCTGCCAACTTAACAGCCTTTCGTGGATGCCATTAGATTTTCAAACACTCTTTCACTGAACATTGTTTAGCATTCTTAATAATGTGCCCGAAGTTAAATAACAATTGAAAGAAAAATTGAAAAATTGAAAAGTCAAAATAAATCAGGTCCATAATACATTGGTCCCACACACTGTTCTGTGGCTAGTGGACAGCACACTCAATTTCACATAGTTTATGGTTACATAGTCACATAGTTTGTGTTTCCTGCAGATTATATTTGAAGCCATCCGAGGCCCATCACTACGAAGTGATACTGCTATTGATGACGTCCGTTTTAAAAGGGGACCATGTGAAGGTTAGTATAATGCACAGTCTAAAAATCCTGCCTATTAAACAGCTGTTGTTGTGTCTCTACTTGTGTCTCACTGTCACCTCTCTGTCAGATTAATGCTGACATAGTATTACTGTACACAAGAGCAAAATTCTAATTCTTTTTCTTTTAAAACCAGACTTTGTTATGCTATTTGTACAATGTCAGTGTTGAAGCAATATTATATACGTTGTTTTATGAGTAGAACTATAATATCTGTGTTGTCTTGTCCTCCTCTTCAGATCCTGGTGACATCACTCCATACTCAGGCTTCTCAGAGTATTTCAATGAGATTGAGAACTGAGACTGGCAGGAAATCTTACTATATAAATGCTTGGTAAATTTTCAGAGTTACGCAGGGTGACTGGTTCAGAAGCGTGAATGTGAACAATCCACCAAGACAATTTACAAAGTTGTAGAGCAATGCTTATGTTATAGCTATCTGTCTTCACTTCCCAGTCCAGCAATTTCTGTTTTTGTAATTTAATTCTCAGTGTTTCTCTGATCACACTGCAAGATAATGGAATGGTACTACATGCTGGAGAATGGTCATGAGTTCTCCTTGTGACAATATCCAATTACATCTCACAACAGTCACAACCACAATCCAGTGTAAGGTCTGTTGACACTATGCACAAAATGCCATACAAATATTTGCCAGATATGCCATAGATCAATGAAAATAGCTATTTCAGTTACAAAGCACTGCTCTGTCATTTTCATTCAGAGCTCAGGTATAGTGAACTAATTTATGAATGCACACAGACAATAGAAATGCTTCTTTGGGCAGATTGACTTCTGAAAGGAAACCCAGAATTGTGGAATGTCTGTGATGACATCGTCTAAGGCCAAACATCCTCTATAAGATTTTTCCTCTTATGCCTGATGATCATTTACTTCTTAACACTGGAACAGTAGTACTGGAAGAGAGTTAGTAAATGACAAGTTTACAGTCTGTGAGCTCACATACTTGTTCAAAAATCATGTATGTTTTGGTACAGGTGTGGTCTCACTCAAGTGTTGAAACTAAGGAGATAAGATAAGATAAGCCTTTATTGTCCCACAGCGGGGAAATTTTTAATTTTAGGACCCTCACTTCGAAAACAAACCTGAAACTTAACTTGTTATGGTCCTTTCATTGGGGTTACTTACTACATTAACAACAGAAAGAAGACTCAGCAACACTAAACACTGATGTGTCATTGGTAGAGACAGAGTGACACTATTAGGTCAGGCACTTTTGATAGAGATGGGACTTGCTCAAGATACAGATTCTGACTGTTTGACTACAGAGCCCTTTTGAGACACAACTTAAAGTAAAGTAAGAGTGACAGATTAAAATAAATTAAAAATAATGGTCAAAATAAAAGCAGCCAAGATATCCTAACTTTTAGTCCATAGGATAAGTCAAACTCCAAAAACACAGGATCCTACAGTACCCATAATGTAGCTCAGTATCTTTTCATTAGACCCGTCCTGCCTGGTGAACAGCCACATCTTTTAAACTTCATGCCCCCCAGTTTGTAATACAGTCTTTCTGTTATAAATGCTTTGTCTCCAAGCCCAAGCTGAGGTACTCAATGGCACCCTGTGGAGTTTTCTTATAAACAAAGAAACTTTCTGTTTACATTTAGCGTTATTTACCAAAATGCATTGTGTGTATCCTTGAGGTCTCATAAAACATCCTTGAAACCTTTAATTTGCATCTATGTTTACTTGCTAGTAGTCTTCTTGTTCACTGCCTTTGTTGGCACATTGCTGTGATTCTTGGCATGTTACTGCCACCTGTTGATCAGTGGAATAATGTGGGACCATTGGCAGGAGTGTGTATTCTGTTATGTATTTGCCTGTGCATGTGCATCCTCAGGAGAATTCATGAGAACAAACAAAACAGGGACCCACACATAAAAAATAGCTCCATATCAAACTCCACTGGGTACCTTTAAGTGATGTCATTCAAGTGATTTTTTTAGACTTGACCAAGTTCCTTCCAGACCCATAGGAGACACTACAAGTGTTTTCAGAGGCTGAGTGTCTAGTACACAAATCAGTGGAGTGGCCCTTTAAACCTCATCTGTCTGGCTGGGAGGGAGGTCACAGGCTTAAAAAAAACACTCAGGCACAGAGAGTTGAGCAGAACAGCTTGGTGTATCTGGGATGTCTGGTGCCAATGTGACACAAGCATGTGTGACTCTGTGCCCTACCCTAAAAGGTAGAAAATATTCACAGTAAACTTCAGAAAAAAAGCAAAGCGTGTCGTAAGAGAGGCCTGTATGCCAGGTGTCTTATACCAAAGGAAAACAATTGAAACATTTTAATATGAAACAGCAACAACGGCAAATTAAACACAGCAAAGGGAGCAGATCATAAAACAGGGAGGACACTTTATAAAAACAGATCACATATACTTGGAAGGCAGAGGGAATGAAGAAGAAAGGTTTGTTTGTGATAGTCTCGAATAAAGGCCAGCTTCTCTCTGCAGTCCAGTACAGCAGCAACTGTACTACTACTACTACTACTACTAGTACTACACAAAACTACACTTGAAAACAGCATACAGTGAACAAATACTACAATTGCTAAATCAGCTGTGTTGTATAAAATTACAAAAAACAAACATACAAGGGTACTATAGCTTAGCTGATATAAGGATTTTGTGACAACCCCACTTTAGGACAGACATTTGTATTAAAGGATATAGCTGCAATGTACTATATTTTTCTTACTATCAACAAATCCAATGAAAAGACCAAACCCAACAGTGTGTTAGTCTGTCTCTCAATACTTTCTACTACTCTGTGTGTGGCTTTCCACTCCAGTCCATTGGTTCCTACTGAAGACATAAATCTTAAAAAAAAAAGAAAAAAGATCATCTTCAAAAAAAAAGATCACAAATATATTATTTTTTTAAAAAGGCTCAGTAACTTCTTAAAAAAACTGTCACTGTAGTTTTTATCAATCGTTACTTATTTGGTGCTCTAGTGAATATTTGGGGCAGCAGGACGGTGTGTGTGGGACTGAGTCCAAATAAACTACAGTGTGTGTGTGTGTGTGTGTGTGTGTGTGTGTGTGTTCATGGTAATGAAGGAACATGTCACCCAGTGCAACAGTGTGGCTCACTGATGTGTTTTTAATAGTTTTTATGGCACAGAGGAAGAAGAGATATCACAACTCTTGTTAGTAGATACATTCATATTTGGTTTGGATATTTTTAAGGAGATTAAGGAGAAAAATATAGAATATTACCGACCTTATCCTACAAGGTACACATGATTTCCACACAGGAATTCATGAATTGGATGATAGTTGATTCCATCCCAAAGAGGGAGAGATAATACATTTTTCAGCTCAGGGAGGTCATAGTTAAGCCTAATTGGGCTTTATGAGTCAGAACTGGAAAATTGTATGGAAGAAAATAAGGCGTGAAACAAATATTTGCGCACATTGGTGCATAGCGGCACTGGGGCTTGACTGCTGCCATGTGGCTTGTCTGGGAGAAAACAAAGTACACAAAGCACACATCCACACAACACCATTAGGAATCATCAGTACACTTGCACTACTATCTTCGTGTAGCCTGGAGCTGTCGGTAAGCCAGCTTCTTAAACAAAAGGATTGGACATTCATTTTGAGAAATTAAAAAGTAAGATCTTATAGCCCTAGTAAACCTTTTTTATAATAATCCTTTTATTTGGACTTCCACTATTGCAGTTTGTTCATTAGCTCTGTTCTGTATATGTCTGGTTATACTATCAGGTGTTTGAATTTACAAATGGATTGTCCAACAGATGGGGATGTTGGGAAATGTCTCTTTTGTTGGGAACATACATAGCGCTTCAAAGGCACATGGCAAATGTTTAGCTATGGACAAGTTTCAATTTGGAATGCCAGTACATACAATTTTGCTGATATTTCTAACATATCTCATTTTAGAATATAACTACGGTTGTGTAGGTTATTTTTAATTAGGTTATTATACAATCTAGACAGATTTTGGCCACTTTTATTGGTAAATCATCAGTATCTTTTCAAGGCATGGATTCAGTAAGGTGCTGGAAACCTTGCCTAGACCTCTAAAATTTGCATTTCTTGTTTATCTCACCATTCTATTAACCCTAGACACTATAGTACATGAACCACCATGTGCACCAGTAAACATAGATCACACTTTTGCCCCTTAACCCCTTAATCACCAGGCCTCTGACTCAGGCCCTTTCTTGAAAATGACATGCCCAAAATGAAAAGAGTATATCTCTGAAACTACAAGGTCTATATGATAAAAAACGGTAAAACTCATTTACTTTCACTTTCACTTTTGTCAAAGAACGTAGCCTACAATGTTTTCGAACGTGAATGTACTGTTTTCGAATGTATAATGTTGCTACTGTGTGCTCTACGCTCTGCTGCATAATGATTTCAGCGAACTTGAACAATACTGTCTTGAACGCGCATCAATATCTCGGGAACTCGTTGGTCGATTTCGATGGGTAACCCCTCTATTGAAAGGCCAGGACCTCTAGAAAGTACTGCGTTTGGGTAAATCTGTGTCAATACTACGATTCAACCACTAAATGGAGACATAGATCGAGCTTCTTCTGGTCAAAACGGTATGTCACATGTTTAAATGCCCTGTGACGCGTTTGCATACACTGCCCCCATATAAGGGGGCTCTCGTGACTAGGAGGTTAAAGGATCATTTCGGTTTACTACAACTTGTGTTGTCTTATAGTTTGAGCAATTATTTCTATGATAGCCATGATCACATTGTACTCACGGAAGTACCCAATGAGCATCTTTTTGGCATGGAGTCTCATCTGGGGAATCTGGATTAACTTGGGCCACGGGCCGTAGTTTGGTAGTCTATCCATCTGTCCAACACTTTGATCCTGAGCAAGACATAGCAACAACGGCTGTCCAGATAACATGATATTTGGTATGGACGTTTATGGTCCTGATGACTTTTCTGATCTTTCTTTCTGAACTCCGGCATCAGGCCAAAACTTTCCCCTTGACCAACATTTTGGTACAGCATTTGTTTTGAAGCATTTTAACTTCTGTCATCTTGCATTCTTGTTATGTTTCAGTTCTATAGGTTACACGCAGGATACATATATATATATATCTATATATATATAATCTGAATGAAGTAAATCAAAAAATGAATTCTCCTCATCACTAGCATCACTAGCACGTATGGTAACTGCATGCACCTACTTTGCATTACACACATTGCATGTGTGTGAAAAATGCTTGATTTGAGGAACAAAGACGAAACAATGAATGAATAACACAAACTGGAAGCATAACCTAAGGAACGAGACAGGACATGACAGTAATTTTAATTTTGTGTCTTTATTATGCAATCAAAAAATATGTTTGAGAGCAAAATTATTGGCACTGCAATCAAAAATGGTTTAGTTTTGCTTGCGAATCTAAAAGTTTTGCTTCCGGTTCAGCTGAATTCCGTGGGCGGGACCTACGCTGGAAGACGCAAGACACGTTTCTATTGGCCAGTCTCGATCGGAGTGACAGCTTGGCAACATCCGCAGTCAGTTAACGAGAGAGGGTGTTTTGAACTCAATACGCATTTATGTTTCTTTACACATAACCACCGCCGTTTTAATGCACAGGCTTACCAGGGCTCAAGCCCCGTGGCCCGATGATGTGAAGGGGCCCACGAGGATCGGGGGGGAAGAATTCACAGGGGAGAAAAAAAAAAGCTTGACTTGGTACTCAGTCCCGACTGTCGTGCGTGTGTGTGTGTGTGTGTGTAAGCGCATATGCGCTCATTATATGTGAGAGAGATTGATATTGGCCTACAGTGAGCCGGCCTGTACCTTTTGGTGACAATTTCTGTATCCAGTGTGCAAAACACAGGGGTCCACGCTGTGCCAGCTGTGCGTAATATTACGCACTGGCTGTTGTGTACGTGTGTACACACACACACACACACACACACACACATAT
>SEMN01001402.1:0-61281 GCA_005408345.1 Macquaria australasica
AGAGACACGTTGATGGCTTAGATGAGGAAATCATGGAAGTTAGTTGATTAAGGTTGATGGGAGAAAAGCAGTCTAAATGTACAGGTTTTACAGTTGTTTCTAAGGTTCCTGTGTTTGAAGATAAGTCAGTACCAACTGAGGGCAGGAGGTGCTGAATTTTGTCTCTAATAGTTAGAATTTTATCATTAAAGAAGCTCATAAAGTCATTACTACTGGGGTCTATAGGAATATATGGCTCAACAGAGCTGTGACTCTCTGTCAGCCTGGCTACAGTGCTGAACAGAAACCTGGGGTTGTTCTTATTTTCCTCTATTAGTGATGAGTAGTAGGCTGCTCTGGCATTATGGAGGGCCTTCCTATAAATTTTAAGACTAACTTGCCAGGCTAAACGTGATTCTTCCAGATTGGTGGAACGCCATTTCCTTTCAAGTTTTTGCGATGTTTGTTTTAATTTGCGGGTTTGCGGGTTATACCATGAGCTAACCTCCTCTGTTTTATTATCTTCTTTTTTAGAGGGGCGATAGAGTCGAGTGTTATTAGTAGTGAGCCTGCAGCACTATCAACAAGATGATCAATTTGGGAGGGACTAAAGTTAGCATAGGAGTCATCTGTTACATTGAGACATGGAACTGAATTAAATGCCGATGGAATCACTTCCTTAAATTTAGCAACAGCACTATCAGATAGACATCTAGTGTAGGAATGTTTGCCTAATGGCATGTAGTCCAGTAATAGGAATTCAAAAGTTAATAGAAAATGGTCTGATAAAAAAGGATTCTGTGGAAAGACTATTAGATGTTCAATTTCAATGCCATAAACAAGAACAAGGTCGAGCGTGTGGTTAAAACAGTGAGTGGGTTTATGTACACTCTGACAGAAGCCAATCGAATCTAATAATGAGATAAACGCAGCACTAAGGCTATCATTTTCTACATCCACATGAATATTAAAATCACCTACAATAATTATTTTATCTGTTTTAAGGACTAAACCTGATAAGAACTCTGAGAATTCAGATAAAAATTCAGAATACGGTCCAGGAGCTCGGTACACTATAACAAATAGAATTGGCTGTAGTGTTTTCCAGGTTGGGTGTGAAAGGCTAAGAACAAGGCTTTCGAACGAGTTATAATTTAGTTTAGGTTTAGGTTTGATTAATAGGCTTGAGTCGAAGATGGCTGCAACTCCACCTCCTCGGCCTGTGCCTCGAGGAATGTGAATATTAATGTGACTGGGGGGAGTGGATTCATTTAGGCTAACATATTCATTGTGACACAGCCAGGTTTCAGTAAGACAAAATAAATCAATATTATGATCTGATATTAGATCGTTTACTAGAACAGCTTTAGATGAGAGAGATCTGATGTTTAAGAGTCCACATTTAATTCTCCTATTTTGTTGTACTGTTGCAGTGGTGGTTTTACTTTTTATTAGGTTTTTATGTGTAACTCCTCTTCTCTTTACTTTGGATTTAAATAATTCAAGTGGTCTGTTGGCAGACACCCTCTCTGTGGAGTTTAGGGTGGGTAACTGCTCTAATGGAAGCGCAGAGAAGCGTGTAGGACTGCAGCTCTGCTTCCTGGTCTGGACCACAGACTGTATTAAGTCTATGGTCTGAACTCTGAGCTGTCATGGCTTTGGGCCACTAATACATTCGGCCAGATTTCTAGATATGAGAGCGGCTCCATCCAAAGTGGGATGAATGCCATCTCTCCTAATCAGACCAGGTCTTCTCCAGAAAGTCTGCCAATTATCTACAAAGCCCACATCATTACCTGGACACCACCTCGACAACCAGCGGTTGAATGATGACATGCGGCTATACATGTCATCGCTAGTAAGATTAGGTAGGGGCCCAGAGAAAACTACGGAGTCCGACATTGTCTTTGCATATGTACACACCGACTCAACATTAATTTTCGTGACCTCCGATTGGCGCAATCGGGTGTCATTACCGCCGACGTGAATAACAATCTTAGCATATTTACGTTTATCCTTAGCCAGCAGTTTTAAATAGGATTCAACGTCGCCCGCTCTGGCCCCTGGGATGCATCTGACTGTGGCCGCTGGTGTCGCTAATTTCATGTTTCGCAAAATGGAGCTGCCAATAATCAGAGCTGGTTTCTCAGCGGGTGTGTCGCTGAGTGGAGAGAACCTGTTAGAAACGTGAACGGGTCGGTGGTGAACCGTGGGGTTTGGTTTAGGGCTATGCTTCTTTCGGACAGTCACCCAGCCTCCCTGGCTTCCCAGCTGCTCGGAAGTTGCCGGGAGACGGCTAGCAGAAGCTACCTCTGGTCGGCTCGCACCGGCTAGGAGCTGGCTAGCTACGGCTGACTGACTCTCCATGGTGCGGAGCCGCGATTCTAACTCACTGAGCCTCGCCTCCAACACAGTGAATAAACTACTAACTACTAATTTGTTACATGTACCATTATCGCTAAAGGAGGCAGAGGAGAAACTAAACATCTGACACACCGAGCAAGAGAGAGCAGGAGAGGGAGAAGGAGAGAGAGACGCCATCGCTAACTTAGCTAAAGTAGCAACTAACTAGCATGTAAACAACTGTGGGATTAGCGGAAAGTCGCTAACAGGAGAGAGATATGAGTGCTTAAACAGAGCTAGTGTATCCTTAAATGTATAGCGGGTAATTAACCGCTATAGTAAAGAAAATATCAAAATTAACTGGGTTTAGCTGGAGCAGCAAAATTTGCAACCAGTAACACAGAAACACCGGCAACCGGAAATGAGACAATACGTTCACCTGAGCACGTCAGCACGTCATAACACTGAACCTTTGACTGAAACATTTACAATAAAACATCAGATCCATTAAATTTGGGTTTACTGAGGCACGCCTTTATAAATCTGAGCTTTCTGTCAGTTTCTAGTCGTAATTACAACTCAGATGTTGATGCAAACGCTGTTTACAAGTCTGAAGGCCTCACAGCGCTGCTAGCGTGTAGCTGTAGATTATTTGTCTGATGTCAATGAGCTTAACAATAACTGGCTTACAGGTGCTGCAGCTCAGTGTTATACATAAAGGCCTAAAAATAGGATGTTTCAATCATGTTTAAGTTTGGCTGCATTTTACAGGAAAAAAAGATTAAAATCATGATTTGTCTCCAAAAAAACAGATTTTATTTTTTGGCCACATTGCTCAGTGCTAGTTAGCAGTTAGCTGTTAACTAGCAGTTAGCAGACTGAAACAAACTCTAACTCTGAGTTAAACACACTACACTCAGAAGGGAGAGCGGGTCGTCCACTAATCACAGGGTTTGATCCTCAGCTCCTCCTGTCTAAATATCCTTGAGCAAGACTGAACCCCAAATTGCTCCTGATGGTCAGACCAGCACTTTGCATGGTAGCTCGCTGCCATTGGCGTGTGTGTGTGTGTGTGTTACTGTGTGTTGTAAAGGGGCGGAGCATAGAGCTGAGGAATGTGAGAGACAGCTGTGAAATATGGCACGTATACCAGTGTGTAAACCCACCCCCCTATACATGCACACATATACCTAAATGTGCCTTTGTGTTTTTGGGGTTCCATTGATGTGAGTTAATCTGTCTGAAGGGTGAATGAATCTGACTGAACATGTTTAGCATTGATAAATTTAGCATCATGTTAGGAGGAAAGAGAACATACAGTAGAACAATGCAAGTTCCACATAGAGTTGTAAAATAATAGTAATAGCAAGTTTCATGTAACATTGACGTGGAATAAAGAGCGGTGCAGCAGCAAACACATCTGCTCTGTAAATCACGTGTTCTTTGTTCTCCTTTTGAGAAACAAATCAGAAACCAAAAGGGAGAAATGTATATTTTATATTTTTGTTTTCATGATGCCGCCCCATAGTTTTGTATTAATTCGACAGAATACCGTTAGGTTGTCTACATAGATGGAGATCTTACTTCGATACAGCCAATCAAATATTACATAAAGCAGTAATGTCAGCATTGTATCATAGGCAGAGCAGACGGTCACACCGAGCCAATCAGCAGCCTGCTACACAAGAGCCATAGACTGAAGAACAACCCACATTAGCTTCATGCTTCTCATTTAACTTACAAACATGAAAACACGTCTTGTCCTGCACTTCAGCTTGTTGAACAAACATTTGCCAGGGAAAAGTGCACTGCTAATGTCAGTTTGCAGGCTAGATAGCTAATTAACTGCTCAGCTGCAGCACATGAAACAGCATGTAAACGTACCTGCAAATGTCACTGGGGTCCAGATAGTTGCTGCTGTGGTTCTTACACTTAAATACCACTAACAACACACTGTCTGCCCATGACATGTTGTATAATCAGATCCAGTATTTCTGTCTCACTGTAGATGACAGTATATTCAGATCCAGTGTTTGTGTCTCACTGTAGATGACAGTATGTCTGGAGCGAGTGTCTCAGATGTCAATGACCGTCTTTCTGCTCTGGAGCTTCGTGTTCAGCAGCAGGAAGATGAGCTGACGGTGATGAAAGCTGCTCTTGCTGATGTCCTTCGCCGCCTTGCTGCTTCTGAAGTCTCTGCTGCCTCCTCAACCAAGAAACAACATGGAGGGAAAGGTAATGTTTACTTTTCATTTCTTCGTACTTGACCAGTCTGTTAAAACTTATTTTGACATTGCTGGATCCAGACATTGCTACAACATGAGAAAAACACTAAATTAAATCGTAACAGGTAAATATTAACTTAATATTAATGTATGTGTGTTTAAGACCTACTATGCTGGCTTACAAGCGAATGCACATCTTTGGTTAACCTTTGGTTAAAGTCAGTGTTCAGCTGGTTATATTCAGCCTTTAACCAGTCAGGTTCAGTTTTTTACTGGTTATGGTCAGTGTTAACAGCAGTGTGCCACCCCCTGCAGGCGGTGCAGCACTGCGTGAAGCCTACTCGATGTCCTGTATCGCTAACGGAGGAACATCTGGGCGAAAGAGAGACTCCACCTCTGTCACTAGGAAGGAAACGGTGTCATCCGCTGCCAAAAGGTAAAAACATACGCACAGACAGACACACACTCCATCAGTCTGAATTCAATCCAACAATGATTTTATTTGTAAGGGTTCATCTTGGGGTTATTTTTAGGTTGGTTATAGTTTTCTTGTTGTTGTTTTGAACACTTATGTATAAATCTGTCTGTCTGCTCACAGTTCAGTTAACTGTCAATGGTTTTTCTCCACAGCTCTTTGATTTCAGCCTCCAGAGTGTCTGCAGACTAGATCTAATTAATCTGGATCATGTAATTGATATAATCAATGACTCTGCTGTTTGTTTTGACTCAGTTTGTTTGAGGACATCTGCCCAGTGCTCTGACCTACCCAGTATAACCCAGTGGATTCAGTCAACAGCCTGAGATTAGGTTGAATCACTGCAGTGAACACAATAAAATTAAATAGCAGCTGTACCAGCTGGCTCTCATTCACTGGAATTATTAAGTAGAGCACAGTAGAATCAGTAGAAATACAGTAAGAATCAGTGTGTTCTGGTCTCACGGTCCTGGTTTTGTTCACAGTGGAGCAGACAGGAAGAAGGAGGTCAGCAGCCAGCGGTCTCAGATGGCTTTGGTGGTTTGCATCACTGCAGTAAACACAGTAGAATTTGTAGAAACACAGTAGTATCAGTTGATTTAGAGTAGAACCAGTACAAACGGTAGAATCAGTAGTTTGTGGTCTCTCACAGTCCTGGTTTTGTCCACAGTGGAGCAGACAGGAAGAAGGAAACCAGCAGCCAGCGGTCTCTGATGGAGGAGATCTTGGAGCGTGAGGAGCCTCCTCGCCAAAAGGACCTGTCCCCCTCTCCCTCCTCCTCCCCCCACCCTCCCCAGACCCCCCAGAGACCGGCCCAGTCCGCTGACAGCAGTAAAGGCCACGCCCCTCCCAAAAGGTTCCACTTTGTAATCTGTTGGCTGAATCTAACCTCACTTCCTGCTGACGCTGCTCTGACATCACTCTTTCAGTGATTACTAACCCTGCCCCTGTGGACCCACAGTCTTACCCTGTCCACACACACCTGAGTCAGGCTGAATGCACCTGATCCAGCTGTGGGTAGAACAGGGACAGAGGAAAACAAGCAGGACTGTGGCTCCTAAGGAGCAGGTCTGAGTGACCTCTTGGAGATCATGGAGTCTCCTGGAGTCCTGGAGCTTCCTGAGTCTTCCTGGAAATCCTGGTGTCTCACAGAGATCCTGGAGTCTTCTGAGACCTGCTGGAGTTTCCTGAGACCTCATGGAGATCCCCAAGCTTCCTATTTTCTCCTCCAGAGGCTGGAGCTTCCTGAGGCCTCCTGGAACTCCAGGAGGTGTCAGGAAAATCTGGAGCCTGTAGATCCCCCTTTCTCTTGGCTGGTAGAAAGCTCAGGCCAAGCTGTGTGTTTTTTATCCAAACTACTAACGTTTTCTCCTCCCACCTTCACCTGAGGACCTCCTCTTCCAGCAGACCTCATCTGCTTTGACTGGACTTTCCCGAGATCTCATGGAGATCCTAGAGCTTCCTGAGGCCTCCTGCAGATCCTGGAGTCTCCTGAGATCTTATGAAGGTCCTGGAGTTTCCAGAGGCATCTTGGGGATCCAGGTATCTCATGAGGCCTCTTTGGGATCCTAGAGTTTTATGAGGCATCTTGGAGATCCTGAAGTCTCAGGAGGCCTTGCCCTTTCTGGCTCCTCTTTGCTCCCTGCTGGTAGAAAGTTTAGGCTAGGTTGCGTGTTTTTTATCTAAACTACTAACAAGTTCTCCTCCCAGCTTCACCTGAGGACCTCCTCCTCTTCTTCCTCCTCTTCCTCCTCCTCAAGCAGGCCTCCTGCAGCCTGGGGCTTGAGTTTCTGATGTATTTCAGCTCACTAAACTCTTCTAGGGTCTTGTGTTTAACTTCGTCCTGCTGAGTTTCGTGTCTCTGGAGAAAGAAAACTTTAAGTCATTGAGATTTTTATCTTCAGCTCTTCTAACTAAATGATCATTTTAAATTGACATGTGGATAATGGTTGGGATGATGGTTTCTATGGAGATAAAGAACATAACACTGTGTCCTTGTCATCCATTGTAATCGCTGAACATAACATATAGAGTCTCTGAGTCAGGCAGTAAATCTTATTTACCTGCCTGGTTTGTTAGGTGACAAAGTCCTGAACTTAAAAGAATAAGTTCTCTTCGTCATTTGCTGTAAAGGAAACAAAGTTGTTAGACAGATAAGCTAAAATAAGTAAATTTCTTTATTTAACTGAAATGCAGAGAGGACCAGGTATTTATTTGGTCGGTGCTGTTAGCATCAACTCCAGTTTTTTTTCAAGCTGCTCAGTTTGACTCTTACTGAAGTTGTCATCAACAGCTGAAACACTGGAAGGATTCTCTGGTTATTAATCATGTTTACAGGCTTCAGAACTACACATCAATCAATAATCAACAAAAAAACTCCGATTCAGTCAAAAATGAAATACATTAAACTGATCTGGAGATGAAGCTCAGTGACTCACAGTGACTTCCTCCTGATGTTACAGCACTACTGTGATACTGACTGTTACTGTGTGTTCAGGGGACCCAGTGTGAAGCGGTCCTCAGGCATGGAGCGTTCTCAGAGCAGCACCTGGGACAGTTCAGAAGAAAACAGGAACAAACTGGTGAAAGCTGCGTCCACCTCTAAACTTCTCGCCAAAGTGGTCAAGAATGCTGACAGGTATATACACACACACACACACACTGTATGTATATATATATGCATATATACTGTCTATGTATATACACGTATATACTGTATATACTATATGCAGTCATGTGAACAGATAGGACACTCCAAAAGATAGGACACTCCAACATATATAAACATATGGACATTATCGGGAGATGGAGGTAATATAACTAAACAAATAAAACTGAAAACATTTCTTTTAAAAATGATTTGTAAAATGTAATTAATAGAAATGCAGTTTTCTTAAAACGTTAGAACACCCCCACATTTATTAGACATTTAGTTTGGTTTGGTCTTGATTGTTGAAGTGAGTGGTATCACCTTGACGAGATCAAAAGAGCTCTCTCTGGGATTTAAAAAGGTCTCCAAACAATTAGAAATTAGCCATTCCTCTGTCCGGAAATCATTTACATTTAAAACAACTGCCAACATGGTCAGGTCTGGCCGTCCTAGCAAGTTCAGCCCAAGAGCAGACCACAAGATGCTTAAAGAAGTCTCCAACAACCCTAAAATGTCATCTCGGGACCTACAGGTAGCTCCTGTCTGAATTGATGTCAAAGTACGTGCATTGACTGACTGACTGCACATGTTTGATTTTCATGGGAGGTGTGCAAGGAGGAAACCTGTCAAAAAAACTCCCATCAGGGCAAGACTAGATTTCAGATTTAGAGTGCTGTTTTCAAAATGAATCTGGCAACATTAGTGGAATCAATGACATGATCAGACTTTGTTACATAAACTCAGCAGGTTTGTGTTTTCATGTGGAATTTCATGATTTTCTGCAGAAAAGGCTTCCGATTTGTTGAGTAATTGTTGTTATGCTCGACTGTGATTGGCTCAGCTGTTTCAGAGCGATGAGACCATTGATGTGATTAGCTGAGAGTGAATGAGTGAAAGAATGGAGTTTTTATTATTGTGTTATGCATATAGCTGCAGTCAGCTGCCATAAATTTATATAAACCATTCAGAGAGAGAACAAACTTTAAAGTGCAGGCTGTACGCTGATACCGATATATCTGCAGCGGGATAATATCGACTTTGGAATGAAGAAGTTCAAAAATAGAGAAACAACTCCAACAGCTTTCACAATTCAAAAATGAATCACTGACAAAAACATTTTAATGGAGAAATCAGTGTTCTGTATAAATACTGATTCAGTTAAATCAGCTTTTAAAGTTAACAAACACATTAAAACCTACCAACAACTCTTTTATAGCATCAAAATTTGGACGGAACAAAATAAAACATTAGTCTGTTCATCTTCTGATTTATTGATTACTAAACCCTCTGATCAATATTTCCCTTCACTTAACTCCTTAAGATCAGAGAGCCAACACTCACACTCTCATCTGGTCTTTGTTCTTCCACCATTAAAATGTGAATTCAGAAACCAATAAAATACAATGAAGTTAACTTCAGAAGTTGACTTTTTTGTTTTTATTGTCTTATTATCAGTCATCTGTAAAACACTTTGAATTGCACTATTAAAAGTGCTATACTGATTGATTGTGTTTGTGATACAGTATTAAAGACTGTTGATCAATCAATCAGTGAGACATTTGTTTTCTCCTGTCTCGTTTCAGACACAAAGACCCGGTGGTCAGTCAAGGTAAATATATATTTATCCTCTTCTTCATCATGAAGGTACTATAGTCGTCGTCATCATTATTATTATTATTATTATCATCATCATCATCATCATCATCATGTGTAACAGCCAATAGGGAGCCAGAGCTGCCACTACCAGCAACACGGCGTCCAAGACATTTTAAAATATTTCAGCAGAAATCCTCTTTAGTTTGGTTTCCTGCAGTTTTTAAATGTTTGTTTCTCCTGTACTGACTCGGAGACTGTGATGTTGTCGTTGTTGTTGTTGTCGTCGCCATCATTGGTCTGAACCACGAAGCGAGATCAGCGGGTTATCCAGCTCTCGTTGGGCTTAACTCAGGTTTTCTGGATCACAAAGCTGGATAGATCACCATGGTAACTGGGGTAAATCACCATGGTAACTTATGCTGCAGGTTAACTACTGACCAATCAGATCACTGGAAACACAGTGACATCATTCCTACAGGATCCTCACAAGAGTTTAGAATAAAGGTGTGTAGATGTGATTATTGATCAGCAGAATCAGTTTGCTGTTCAGACTCTAAATACAAGATGAAGATTCAAACTGAGTTTTAAAAAAGTTTCTTTGATTCTGATTGTCGATGCGTTTACATCTTCTTCCATCACAGCAGCTCAGAACCTCATGATGATTAGAAATAAAAACCCTCTGTAGCTTTTATTAGAGACTGTTCATTATAAAAGTCACATTCTTCTCTCTGCTTTGGCAGCAGAAAGGCTTTTACATTAACTTCAATTAATATTAATTCTTAATATATTATTATTAATATATTGATGTATGTAATACATACATTAATACATACATATATTAATGTTTTTGCAGTTTATTATAATGTATCTATTTCACCTTGATGAAAATCACTTCCTGCTTTCGCTGTAACTGAATTATGTCATTGTACTTTAACAATAGTTCTGAGGATGTTTGTAGTTAATAACTCACATGAACACACTTGTAGCTGATCAGGAAACTCAGAGTGAGCTGGTCCAGTTAGAAACCAGTGTCATGATACCAGTTATTGTCAGGATCACTGGTGTTTGACTCAGTGAAGACATGTAGTCGAACGTGCTTCATGGTCCAGACCGGAGGCCTGGACTACAAAGTAGGATTTGGAGTTAGCGAGGTCACTTCAGGTTTAACTCTGGGTTTTCAGGGTTACGACGGTGGTTCACTTCTTACCGGGATACATCACCATGTTAACTTACGCTGCACGCCTAACAGATCAGGTATAACAGATCAGCACCACCTACTGACCAATCAATTCTCTTGGAAAATGACATCACCATTAGAAGATCCTGTGGAGCTTGGTGCGCAGATTGTGATAATTAGTATATTATACAGTTGTATTTTATTAGCAACCCAATAGTTTAACATTGACTCACTGACACGTAACCTGTACCAGTGTGGCCTGTTGGCCCGCTTAGCGTAACTGCGGTTGTTCGACTTAGTGAAGCCAGATAACGAACAGATGTCCTGGGTGTTGAACTTGCTTCATAGTACAGGCCTCTGGTCTCTCTGCTCCTTGTGGTTTATGTTGTTGTTGAGTGATGATGTCTTTGTCTCAAACCAGCCAAAATGTCGACCCGAGAGAAAAACAGCCAAGCTGGTAAGTCCCAGTGAGTCGTCAAAACGAGCTAGCAGGCTAACAACAGGCTAACATGCTAACAGCAGCTGAATGAGTGCTTCTTGTTTCTGCTCTGGACCAATCACATCTCTCTCTCTCTCTGCTTTACATCATCAGCCTCGCTCACCCACCTGCTCTCTCTCTCCTTCAGACTGATCAGGTGATGTTATACCTGTCTGTGGCTCTGCCCCATGCTCTCCTTTACCTCCATGTAAGGTTGAACAGGTGGTACCAGAAATTCTTTAACCTGACAAATTATTAAAGGACCAATCAGTGATACAAACAGAAGCCCTGCCCACCACCTAAATGTAAAGCACGTCATTGGACGCTGCTGTCACCCTCACATTGATTGACAGGCCATTTAACATCAATTTGAGATATTCAAGTTTCAAGTTCGTGTTTCCAGCCGTGATTCTATGGAGGTAAACAACGATATATCAGGTGTTTCTGTCTGATCTGCTTCACCTGCTTCACCTGCACGGCATCAACATTTCCTCACCTGCCCCTCACCTGTCTGTTTTGACAGATGGTTTTTGGCTCCATGTTTTCTTTTATTGAATCAGCAGAACCTTTGAGGTCTCAGAAACTGTTTGATGATCTGCACTCAGTTTGAAACAGACTGAGACCTTTAATGTTACCTGTTCTAACAGATCTCTTTAATCTCACTGGATGCGACCAACATAGTTCATCTATAAGAGAGACCTGACTGATAAATTATTGTCAGATTTAATCTCCTCAGTATCAGTGTGTCTGTGGTCTGATCAGTAAACATCAAAGGTATGTTTGAGAGCATTTAGAAACTGTTTTGTTAGAGTTCGTCCACCAGACACTTTTATTTTTGCACTGATCAGCCATGGATAGATAGCTGAACAGGCCTAATCCCCTGACCCACTTATGCCCCAGGCACAGAGTCTCTGTTTGAAAGTCCGACTCCAGTTAAAGTAGAGATGTTCTGATCCTGAATCTGATCAGTCTTTTAATATTGATTATCTGCAGCCAAATCCAGTTCAATATTTGTTTTTGTTTACAAAACACAGCCACATCTATTGTGGTAATGTGTGTCTTTCAGTCTTTGGCTCGATGTATCAGACCTGTCCATGATATCAGCTGATATTCCTTCAGCAGAGTCTTTAGCCATCATCAGCCACAGAGGTGGAATGTCTCTGGCTGTAATGTTGAGGAGAAGGTTTTAAATCAGCAGTGTTCTTTTGCTTTGTTTTCATGTTTTCCTGTCGGCGTCTGCTGTTTCAGAGGGGAATCACATTAAGATGTTCATGCGTGGTCGACCAATCACCATGTTCATCCCTTCAGATGTGGACAACTATGAGGACGTTCGGACAGAACTTCCTTCAGAACGACTCAAGCTAGAATGGGTGTATCCTTCACGCCGTACACAGGGGGCACCAGTAGAAGTCGTAGTAATAATCAATAATAGTAATAAAGATAGCACATTTCATAAAAGAAATGTTTTAAAGTGCTTCAAACCACATAAAATGTATTAGAAAAAGCAAGACAGCTTTATCAGCAGTTGAAAATTAAACATACATACACACAACTAAACATAATATTGATTGATAATAATAAGCTAAAGTGATTCTTAATTTGAAAAAACATTGCAGTTGTGATAAGACTGACATACTAAGCAAGTATGCATGGTGCATGGTGAAGCATGTATGCGTGTGAAACACAAAAATACAGCCAGCCAGGGAAAAGAGACTGAGATGATCTTGCAGGTCTGATTTATAGCCTCCTGAGCCCAGCCTGCTCAGGTGTGCTGCATCCCTAACAAGGTTGCAGCTCCGCCCATGAATTTCCTGGAGAGAAAAGGAAAGACACAGCCAAAAAGGATGGACAAGGGGCCAACCCTGAGGCCGTCACAAGTATAATGTGCTGACATTAGATTCTATAGACACTATTCTAGATGCGCAGTAACCTTCAGATTATCTTCTGCAGCTCTTATTTAGTCCTACAATAGATTCTCGGTAGATCCCACAAGAGAACATTAATAGATCAATGAATCCCAGTGATATATTTAGTTGATCTTCAGTAAACCTTCAGTAGATCTTCAATGACTGTTCGTAGCCTCTCAGTAAATCATCAGTGACCTTCAGTAGGTCTAATTAGATCCTCAGTAGATCTCAATAGAGCCTCTGTAGATCTCAGTGGATCATAAGTAGATCCCCATGTGACTGTTAATAGATCCCCAGTAGACCTTTACTATATCTACAATAGATCCTCAGTAGATCCCCAGTAGACCTTTAGTATATCTACAATAGATCCTCAGTAGATCCCCAGTAGACCTTTAGTATATCTTCAGTATACCAACAATAGATCCTCAGTGGATCTCCAGGTGCTTCCTTGGTTTCCTGCAGGTGCAGTTACCATGACAGACAGACCAGAAAACTCAGTAGATCTCCATAGACCAGTAGATCCTCAGCAGACCTTTAGTAAACCTTCAGTAGATCTCCGGTAGATCTTTAGTATATCTCCAGGTGCTTCCTTGACTTCCTGCAGGTACGGTTACCGCGGCAGAGACTGTAGAGCAAACGTCTACCTCCTTCCAACTGGAGAGATCGTTTACTTCATCGCCTCCGTTGTTGTTCTGTTTAACTACGAAGAACGAACTCAGCGACATTACCTCGGACATACCGACTGTGTCAAGTGGTGAGAAAGACCTTGCATCACAATCATCTGCTGCTCTCCTATTGGCTGGTCTGATGTGACAGGTCTGTGACATCATCTCTCTGTTTCTCTCTGTCAGTTTGGCCATCCATCCTGATAAGATCCGGATCGCTACAGGACAGATTGCAGGAGTGGATAAAGACGGACGAGTGAGGACAGTTTAATATTCTGACTGAATGAATCTGATGTTGAAGAATGAGGCAGGAAGTGTTTCGTCAAAAAAACTATGACCAAAAACTATATTATACTGTATTATATTTATATTTCAACTAAATAAAGTGACTTTTGAAAACAAGAACTATAACGACATTTTTTTACACTTTTCAACAATTAATAAAAGCTAATAATGTGAAAGATAAATCAACTAATTACTGTTTTTAATGCAATGTAATATAAATAGTAATAAAACCGGTAAACAGACGAGAACAACAGCTGTAGCTATGGTAACTGTACAAAACAGATGGCGACAGCTGTAGGCTCAGAATGATTCGAAGACATAAAAATAAAAAAAAACCATGACATTAATGAGACTAAAATGTCTCTAATAATAATAAAAATAACGTTAATAATGTTTACTCTGTCCATGTGTTCAGGCACTGCAGCCTCACGCTCGTATCTGGGACAGTGTCAGTCTGTCGACTCTGCAGGTCGTCGGTTTGGGAACATTCGAGCGAGGCGTCGGCTCTCTGGCTTTCTCTAAAGCTGTGAGTATCACCCAGGTGCATCATGGGAACAGTAGTCCATGCAGACCACTGCTCAGATCTTTGTTCTCAAAAGTTGCTGAAGGTCTTTGAATGTCCTGATTGCTCAAAACCTGATGCATTATTATTTGTCAAATACAGAACTGTTGATGTTGCCTCAACTTCTCTCTCTGTATGTCTCACATCTGTCTCACATCCGTTTCTGTCTGTCTCACATCTGTCTCACATCCGTCTCTTATCTGTCTTGTACCTGTTTTGTTCCTGTCTCACATCATGTCCCTCTCTGTCTCTCTGTCAGGACTCTGGTCAGCACCTGAGTGTTATTGACGACTGTAATGATCACATGTTGACAGTTTGGGATTGGCAGAAGAAATCAAAGATCGCTGAGATCAAGGTGAACACTCTCTCTCATATAACTGCATCCAGAACATACATTACATTATATTGTATTGCATTACATTACATTACATAAGTGTTTTTTTGAAGTTAGACATATTGTTCTAACAGTTTCATTTCAGTTTCTATATGCTCTTACTGGTTTGAACTGGATGAAACTGGTTCTAACTGGTGTCTTTCAGACCACTAACGAGGTGGTCCTATCTGTGGAGTTCCACCCCACCGACCCGAACACCATCGTGACCTGTGGGAAGTCCCACATATTTTTCTGGACCTGGACTGGGACTTCGCTGGCTCGTAAACAGGGAATCTTTGGGGTGAGGAGATGTTTTTTATCTTCAAGTTCTTTTTTTCATTTACATTTTTGATAAAGATTGACCAACATACTGTTTGATCTGTTTCCATGGCAACATGTTATGGTTTTTGTATTATGGCTGATGTTTTATTTGAGTGAAATAAAAAAAGATAAATAACTAGTTTGAGGCCTAACCCTAACCCTGTGTGTCTGCAGCTGGATTAGGTTTTTAAACATTCATTTAGTTTCATATATATGTCCTTCCTTGTTTTCACTATTCTTAGAGAAGTTGAGATATTATTGAGAAGTTTTTTTTTCTAACGAAAAACAGATGAATACAAAACATTTCCCACGTGTGATTTCCGTCCGGGACAGAATTCATGAAGTGAAGCCTCTCTGGTGTCAAATAAATTTGTTGTATATAATGTTGAAGGAAAACTTTGGACGGCTGACATGTCCTTTCTTTCCCAGCAGTCATCATTCATTTTTAAATTCATTATTATTATTACTTCCTCCGATTTTCTACAGGAGTTCACTTCTTCATGGCCAGTTAAGGTTAGGGGTAGCCCTAATCCTAGTATCCCTTTAACTCTGATTTATTAACCCTAACCCTGTCCAAGACGCATGAAGTGACTCAGAGTCAATTTGTTTTTGACTGGAACGACTACGAAACTTCAGACATTTTGTAAAACAAAATACTGACTGACGAGTTATTTCCACACGCCTCTGTTGGCTGTTTGTTAAAGAATCTGACCTGAAGGATTAAATCGACAAAAAGATGAATGAGGATTGGTGGAGGAGAGACTGAAACCAAGTGAATGTGAGGAATTTGATCTGCAGACGAACAGGAAGCTCCACCTGGCTAAACACAAAGGAACAAAACTTCAGATTAAAAGTTTTACACTCATATTATTGTGATTGTAAAAACCTGCCGCTACACTTTGTTTTCACACAGTCAGACCGTTTCCCATCCAACAGATGTCAGATCAGTTCATCAGTCACAGAAAACCCTTCAGCAGAATGAATTTAATAAAAACACTACTGAAACAGTCAAAAGGACATTTCATCTCACATGTGAAGTAAAACAGACAGAAAAAGTAGATTTCAAAGTAAATACAGGAAATAACATGTCAGAGACGTCTTCTTAACAAACCACACACCAGCTCAAACAGAGCAGCACAGGTGTTTTCTTGTGTTGTTACAGATGAGACGGAGCTGATTTTAGATCAGCTTCATGTTTTTCTCCCAAAGTTTAGTCTGTAGTGTACAGTGTGTTCATCAGAGCTTGTTTGATGAAGCAGACAGGAAATGGGCTGTAAAACCAAAACTAGGAGCTAAAAAAAGGGTCAAAATCTCCACAGAGCTGTAGAGATAATTCACTACCAGAGACACTGAATATCACATGGAGTCATCTGATTCAGTGTTGTGTTATATACATGCAAGATTTACAGTCGGTTTTAATGTTTCACTGAATATCATATCGCTGCTCTGCAATCTTACTGCACTGGCAGAAAACTAGTCCTGGTCTACCTTTGTAGTCCTGGTCTATAGTTCTGGTCTAACTCTGTAGTCCTGGTACACCTCTGTAGTCCTGGTTTGTAGTCCTGATCTAACTCTGACCCTGTTTCTTGTGTTTTCAGAAATATGAGAAGCCGAAGTTCGTTCAGTGTCTGGCCTTCCTGAGTACCGGAGACATCTTGACTGGAGACTCTGGAGGGGTCCTTCTGGTCTGGACCAGGAGCTCTGCTGAGACCCCCACCGGGAAGGGACCCAGAGGTGAGGAAAGGGTGATGGAGGGTTTCTTCAGTAAGACTCTTCCTCTTCTTTGAACTGCGTGTAATATCAAGAGCAACTTCAAACCAGAGTCAGATTCCTTGTATGTCTTCACATACTGGCCGTTAAAGCTGATTCTGATAACAGCCGCTAACTCTTCACCGCAGCACCAGGCACATTTATTTATTCATGACACAGTTTAGTTCAGTTGCTTACAGTAAAAACGAACCTCGGTGGAAAACGCTGTTATTCTCAATGTCTCTGTACAGTATGCAGACAAACACTGTGTTTTCATGTAGCTGCTGTTATCTGCTCCTTCAGCGTTACTGTCAGGGATTCAGGCAGGTGGAAGATAAATCCTGATGTTAACATTTGACTCTCTCACTTACAAACAGTCCCATCACAGTTGTCACACACTTGATATCCAAACAGGAAATTCTAATTTTTTACATTCACAGAAACAAAGGAAAGCAAAGTAGAAATGTCACTTCAGATATCTACAGACAGACTGAACTGTTTGTGTTCTGACATGAGATCAGTTTAACACTGCAAAGAAAAAACACAGAAGAAGAACACCTGGGGAGGAGTGTGTGTGTGTGTGTGTGTGTGTTGGCCCAGTTTCAGTAATAGTTTTAGTGACATGTTGTTAAACTGGTTTAAAGAGGAGTGATGCCAAGAATTAAACGTTTTTCTGGTGAAGTTCTGCACTGGAATCAGATCAGACTGCTAAAACATTAAATAACAGAACAGACTCAGATTAGACATGTTAAAGTTTGTCTGAACGAATGTTCAGTAAAGACTCAGATCAGAGTTCATGTTCAGTGTCGCACAGAAACAGTTGTTTAAAGAGCAGAGTGTGTGTTAAACACACACTTTAGGAGTTCATGTAGTAAACAGACAGAACAAATGAAAAGTTCAATGAATCCGACTCCAGCAGCAGATTTGTTCAAACAGGAAGTCAGAGGAAAAGTGTTTTCAGAGGAAACCTGAAGGAACAGGAAGTGTTTTCTGTGTGATCTGCTTCCTCCTGCTGGCTGCTGCAGGAACTGCACCTCAAAACACAAAATATACAGAAAACGCATGAACAGCATGCAGCAGAGTCACCAAACATTTGGAATAAAATGTTCAGAGTTTCTCTTCAGCAGAGAGCCATCACTGATGAATACACAGGTTAAACATTGTTTAGTTTCATATGATTATATTAAAACATCACAACCTGTTGTGACGCTGTTAGATTCAGATTCAGTGTAAAGTTTTTTTCTCCTGTTTCCTTCCTCCATCGCTATAAACATTTCAGTTCAGAAGAGGACAGGTGTGACTCACCTGTGTGTGTGTGTGTGTGTGTGTGCGTGCGCGTGCGTAGCATTTCAGATCAGTCGGCAAGTCAAAGGTCATGAGGGCAGCGTGTTCTGTATGTGTGAGATGAGGAGTGGCACTCTGCTGACCGGAGGAGGCAAAGACCGAAAAATCATCTTGTGGGACCACGAACTGAGAGCTGACCGCGACATCGAGGTCACACAGACACACACACACACACACACCTCACTCAGTCAGACCTAAACTCACACACATGAAATTGAATCCTTCAGTGTGACTTCCACTTCCTGAGGAGATCATTATCTCTGATGTCCATCCAGAAAGAACAAAGAGGCTGCAGAAGTAGTTTCTAACTTTTCTTCAGTATCACAGTAATCCAGTGATCGTTGTCTGTACATCCATGGGTACACTGTACACAAAACAACAAGGCTCAAGTTATAGTTCACAGCTGACTCACTGACTCCATGGCAACATTATACTTCCTGTTTACATCCCCCAAAGCATTATGGGAACTGTAGTTGGTTATCCCCCAAACAGAAGTAAGACAAAAATAAGTTTCAAAATCCATTAATATTATTTATTTTCATGTCATACATGACTGAGGTCACAGGTCTGTGTTGTCTACAGGTCCCGGATCAGTACGGAACCATCAGAGCGGTGTCGGAGGGGAAGGGGAACGAGTTTCTGGTCGGGACATCTCGTAACTTCATCTTGAGAGGAACCTTCAACGACGGCTTCCTGGTGGAAGTCCAGGTGAGACCATATGACATCATCATGACATCATGTTGTATAATGAGACATTTTCATTTTCATCTTCCTGTTTATTAAAGTTCAGAATCTGATTATCAGGATAGAAATAAATTGTAATGTGTTCAGAGTCTCAGTATCTTTGTGTTGTGATGTATTCAGGGTCTTAGTGTCTTTGTGTTGTGATGTATTCAGGGTCTTAGTGTCTTTTGTGTTGTGATGTGTTGAGGGTCTTAGTATCTTTGTGTGTCATGATGTATTCAGGGTCTTAGTATCTTTGTGTTTCGTGATGTGTTCAGGGTCACACAGATGAGCTTTGGGGTTTGGCATCTCACCCGTCCAGAGAGATGTTTCTGACGTGTGCTCAGGATCGGCTGGTCTGCCTCTGGAACTCGGTGGATCACAGTCTTCAATGGAGCCGCACGCTGGAAGTGAGGGGGCGGGGTCACTGACTGACAGCTGATTGGTGGAATTGATTATTTATGGATGATTGAAAGACGATTGACAGCTCTGTCTCTCCCTCAGGAGCATGGACACTGTGCAGACTTCCATCCCAGCGGAGCCGTGGTTGCCATAGGAACACACTCAGGAAAGTCAGTTCAGATCATTTATAGATCTATAACCCCCTCCCCCCATGATGGTCTAACTGCTCTACCTGTCTCATGATGGTCTAACTGCTCTACCTGTCTCAGGTGGTATGTTCTGGACGCTGAGACCACCGACCTGGTGGCAATCCACACCGACGGGAACGAGCAGCTGTCAGTGATGCGCTTCTCTGTAGGTGGGTCGAGATGTTCTGTTTACAAACAAGCTGGAGACTAGCAGGACTGTTTACATGACAACGTTATGAGTGAAGTGAACTACATGACCCATAATGTTCCTCTCTGTGTGTCTGCAGATGGCAGTCTGTTGGCTGTTGGGTCTCATGATAACTTTATTTACCTCTACACCGTCTCTGACAGAGGACGCAAGTACAGCCGATACGGGAAGTGCACCGTAAGTCTGTTTGTTGTTTGGACTCTTCAGAGTTAAACATTATTTATTGTAATCTAACAATTTTTTGTAGTCTTTACATAGTACTTCCTGATATCATTGTCAAACCAAATGTTAAATGGCTGAATTCATATAGAGCTTTGATCGATTCACTCCTTCACCCTCACATACTGATGGTCTGACCTTCAGGAGCAGATGACCAGAGGAGCTGGGGATTGAACACCCGACCTGTGATTAGTGGACAGCTGCCTCTCATTTACCCATCCCTTAATTACAAATGGACACTCTTAATACTTTAACAATGAGTTAAAATCCTTTTCTTTCTGATAGATGTTGTATTCACACGTTTACACCAAAGTGCTCTTTGGTCTTTGACTGATGTTTAATACTAACTATAGATAAAAATATTAAGTTGTCAGGGGCCTTTTTCAGCCCTGCTCAGGCTGCATCCACAGATGAGTTTATCAGCATTTTTGTCAGCTCAAATCTTCTCATCTGGACGGTTTGAACATTCAGAGTCATTTTGTCTACAAGGGTTAGAAAGATCCGGAGATGCCTGTAAACCAGCTGGACAGTACCTGAATCAGTACCTGTCCACCACAGCTCATGTGGGTCAGACCTCATACATGTGGAATATGTAGTCTGGAGAGAAATAAAGAACTACAGATCCCAGAGTTCACTGCTGCTGAAACAGTGTGTGTTCATGAGTTACCTCAATGTTTCCACAGGGACATTCCAGCTACATCACACATCTGGACTGGTCACCTGACAACAACTTTATCATGTCCAACTCTGGAGACTACGAGATCCTCTACTGTGAGTACTCTGATACTTCACTACTGTAGTTTTGTGTATTTAAAGTTCTTTGTACTTAAAGTACTGTGTAGTTGTAGTACAGTAGTGTTGTGGTACTGTAGTGTTGTGTATTAACAGTTGTGTGTTTTCAGGGGACGTTCCAAACGGTTGTAAACTGATCCGAAATCGTTCAGAGTGTAAAGACATTGACTGGGCGACGTACACCTGCGTACTGGGATACCACGTGTTCGGTTCGTACACCTGCACATTAGCACACCTGTACATCTGTACAGAGACACACACACAGAGACACAGAAATACACACACTTTGTGTCAACAGTTCGTTTGTTCCCGTTTCAATATTAATCTGTGTGTGTGTGTGTATTAGGTGTGTGGCCGGAGGGTTCAGACGGCACCGACATCAACGCTCTTATCAGATCTCACAACAGGAAGGTGATCGCTCTGGCTGACGACTTCTGTAAGGTTCACCTGTTCGCTTACCCATGCTCCACCCCCAAGGTGAGACGCAAACACACTGAAAACACACACACACTTTTCTATCAAACTCAGGAAACCAGTACAACTGTCACTCTGTACAACAGGACTCTCTGTTATACTGGTTTCCAGTTATACTGGTTTTTGGTTAAACTGGTTTCCAGTTATACTGGTTTCAAGTTATACTGGTTTCAAGTTAAACTGGTTTCCGATTATACTGGTTTCCAGTTAAACTGGTTTCTGGTTATATTGGTTTCTGGTTAAACTGGTTTCCAGTAGCACTGTGAGAGTTTCTTGCAGGTTGACACGAGCAGAGCTGCAATGATTAATCTACTAGTCGATCAACAGAAAATTAATCAGCAACTGTTTTGATAATTAATCATTTCGGTCATTTAAAAAGAAATCCAAACATTTGTTGATTAATTGATGCCATTTTCTGATACTAACTGATACTAACTGATTCATTGATTAATTGAGAAATCAATGGGCAGATTAATCAATTATGTCAGTAATTGTTAGTTACAGCTACAGACGAGGTTTTTATGAAGTAATACTAAAGTTAAACAGCTGTCTCGCCTTCCTGCTTCTCCTGGTTCTTGAGCCATCCTGACATCCCGATTCGGTAGAAACAAGTAGAGGATCAATCAATCAATTAAAGCTGCAAGCAGCAATGAACGGGCCCTCACACATCTGTGCACGTCAGGGTGTACAGCATCTGCAACTTCATGACCGGACGCCAGGCACAGAGAGGTTAACCAGGAGAAACAGGAAGATTCCCTGTGTGCCGGGCTGGTTGTTGGGCCGTGAGGGCTGGTGACAGGGTCGGCAAATACAATCATTTTATAGTTATAAATATTCGTAATTATAATAAATATATATTACAAGAACTTCCTGTTTCATGGCAGGACTTCGAAGTTCAACGCCACGTCACAGACACACCGTTCAATGAAATACCAAGCTTTATGCAACTTTTAATTACAAGGGTCTTTAGATTAAACAGCCCAAATTTGAAGAGGATCTGATTTATTCTCTAGGAGGAGTTCATCAAAGTATGAGGCCTGGAAATGGCAAAAATTTCACAAAAAATTTAAATTGCATTCAGAATAACTGACTTCCTGTGCATTTTAGGGTATGGCTCCAAGAGGCTTTTTTAAAAGTCTATTCATGATGCATGTGCCACCCGACTTTCATACATTTATGTCAGATTTATTTTGAAAATTTGTAGGGATCACTATCGAGCTGTTTTCCCACACCCATGTCCAAGACCCACATAAAATGTACATTTGTGCCACTAATGACGCATGTGCAAAGTTTGGTGAGTTTTCAAGCATCCTTAGCCCCTCAAAAACAGCTTTGTGCTTCATGGTGAACAATGTGTTGTCATGGCAATGCTGTTTGATGAAAACTTACAATCTTTACAGTGAAGCATCATCAATGTCTTAAGACTTTGCTGACCAAATTTGAGGTGGATCTGGTTAACCTGCTAGGAGTACTGATTAAAAGTATAGGGCCTGTAACTTCCTGTTCCTATGACTTTGATTCAATATTGACCCCTACATGTCTTCAGGATGGGAATCTCATCAAATGTGAGGAATATTGAAAAGATCTGATTATTTGGAGCCAAATTACAACAGTTTCATTGTTAATGATGAAACATCGAAATTCACTGCGCTGCCACGGCCATGCCCTCCAGTGAAAACTCACAATTTTTTTAAAAAAGGCTTTACTGCCGAAATTTGAGGTTGTTCTGCTCAACCCACTAGGAGTAGCATGTCAGAATATAAGGCGTGTGATTTCCTGCTATCACTAGGTGGTGCTATGAGTGTGGCTGGAAATTAGCATGTAGATGCCTTCAGGCTGAGGGGGGGGGGGTCATGAAACATGCTTGGACAATGTACAGTCCAGTTATAAACCACTTCCTGTTTGATAGCGAAACACGTAAATTCCACAGCATGTCATGGGCGTTCAACAAAAACTCAAGCTTTACACAACTTTTAATCACAAAGGTCTTTAGAATGTACTGGCTAAATTTGAAGTCGATCCAATAAAATTTCTAGGACTAGTTCGTCAAAGTACGGAGCCCTCAAATGGCATAAATTACACGAGATTATTAAAAATAACTGGCTTCCTGTTGAGTTTAGGGTTGGGTACCAAGAGGCTTTTTTTTTAAGTCTCAACATGATATATATGCATACCAAATTTCGTACATCTAGGTGAAACGTGCCGCAGGGGCTAGTTCATTAAAAGTTTGTAGGGGGCGCTATTGAGCCATGTTGCCATGTTTAGCCCCTCAAAAATGCAATTAATTTGTTGAAATAATAACAATAATAATAATAATTTCTTCAGATACAATAGGGTCCTCGCATGACTTCGTGTTTGGGCTCTAATAATCTGTCTGTGTGTCTGCAGGCTCCCAGCCATAAGTACAGTGCCCACAGCAGTCATGTGACCAATGTCAGCTTCCTGTATAAAGACAGTCACCTGATCTCAACGGGGGGGAAGGACACCAGCATCATGCAGTGGCGTTTGGTGGAGAAATCCTCACTCTCTCTCACCGACGGCCTCCTCTCTAACTCTGCCCCCAACCGGGCAGACCCTGTCTTTACCCCGCCACCTCCCGCCACAGCCATGCCCACACAGGAACCCTCCCCTGCCCCGACTGCCAACGGGACACAAGAACCCTCCCCGGACACCCTGCCGCCCATAGAGCTAGCCCCGCCCATTTCCGAGTTAACCCCGCCCCACTCTGAGTCGACCCCTCCCCCCTCAGACAGCACGGTGAGTCTGAAGGACAGCCTGGAGCCAAGTGATGACACAGCAACACCCAGTGACGAAGGACTGCCACCCCTCAGCCCCCCCTCATAGACAGAGAGAGTCAGTGTGAGTGTTGGTACAGCTATCTTTGTGAGGAGGAGTTTTACACTTTGTGAAGACATTTTGTTTGGTCCTTATTTTGTGTCGGACCTTTAAATGTCTGTTTGAGGGTTCAGTCACGGTTTTAAATTTAGAATCAGGTTTAGGTTTAGTTAAGAATAAGGTTGGGGGTAGGCATAGAGCTGTGATGGTTAAGTAAGAGTTAATAAAATACAATATAAAAGTCAATGTTATGCATCAAATTTGAACTCTCACACGAAACACATATTGAATCCTTCAGTGTGACTTCCACTTCCGAGGAGATCATTATCTCTGATGTCCATCCAGAAAGAACAAAGTAGTTTCTAACTTTTCTTCAGTATCACAGTAATCCAGTGATGGTTGTCTGTACATCCATGGGTACACTGCAGACAGGAGCTGCTGACGGCTCATTCACTCACAGCTGATGGACACTCTGACTACACTGAAAAAAGTAGAATCAAGAATTTTCAGTGGTCATGGTATAATGGTAGTGTTGGGGAATAGGGCATGTATTATGTCAATGAGGGTCCTCACAAGTATAGAAGTACGTGTGTGTGTGTGTGTCAGGACTTGAACCTGTGCCTGCAGAGTCGCATGGTTTTTCTCATCAATCAGCTGTTCAAATAACCCTTCCTTCAGTTTGAACAAACAAGTGATGTCACAGTTTGAAACACCTGGAGAGTCTTGATTTACCTGAGCAGAGACTGGAGGAGGAGCAGTTACCTGACACACACCTGTCACGTCTGGATGTAAACTATCATCCTTAAAACATTTGTAGTTTTAAAATCTCACCTTGGCCCAGGTGTGCTTTCTATCCGTCTGTCAAAGAGGTGCAGCAGAGCTCAGAGGACAGGTGGAACACCTGAACAAGGTGAAGAAGATGCATGAAGGTGAGCTTACTGTTTCTGAAACCAAATGTTTCACTTTGAGGCAAAAGATGTAAAGGATGAAAAGTGACATGTGCGACAGGTGTGTGAGAGAGAACCAGCGAGTCAGTTCAGACCAAAGATTTGCGACAACGTGAAACCACCAGCTGATCACCTCAACCCGCTCGTTTTTTGTTTGTGCTGTTTCATCAATACTAGAAATGCAACTGTAGCAAGTAACTTACTATCACTGTCCTCATTCATATTTTAAGATGCTACAAATGATGTCCTGCTACAAAAAAAGCCTGAAAAGCCGGTAGTCAGAAAGGAAGTACAGAGAGTTGTTGCTATGGAAATGATACACCGTCTCAATCGCATTGGTGTAAACTGGTTTCAGGACGCTGCAGACTGATGCATTGCAAGTTTCAACTTGTCATCGCGAGTCTTTGGTCTGAACTGGGCTTTAAATGTCTTTTAGAAACTTGATGTTTTTTAAATTTGGTTAAAAAATCTTTGGAGATAAAAACCGTAGTCATGTTTTGTTTGTGTGTTTTACTGAAAAATGATTTTAATTATTATTGATAATTGATTATTGATAAAAGGAATCATGTAAAATGAGCTCACAGAATCACTGATTAGTTTCATTCATTCAACTCAACTTTGTTGGAGTTTTATATTGTTAAACTGACAAACTCAACACTTCTAAGAGATGTTTCACAATAAAAGCCCTCAAGGGAAGGGACTACTATGGGAGGCTTTTACTACAAAACTTGCAGGAAATATGAACTATACTGGACAAACCAGAGAGCAGAGAGGCTTCAAACTAAAATATAATCGAATATAAAACAGGAGAAGTGAAAATGTGTCTCATGGACACTTTCTGACATGAAATAATCCCAAATTTGTTTGAATTTTTATCAAAGAACCAGATATTTTCAAAGGTACAAGAAAGCCTGTGGACATAAAACCTTTGAGGTAGACGTTGACTATGACTCCCAAGGTGCATTTCACTAACAAACAGCTGCACAGACCTTCACATTCTGTTGTCTCGGGTTGCGTTCAGGTCTTAAATCTGTTAGAACCAGTCAGGTTCAGTCCGGTCCGGTCTTAAAGACACAGTTCTTGGACCTGTTACGAGAGGCTCTCACCTGAGATAGGTGAGCTTCAGTCTAGAGTGTTGAGAGATCGAGGCTGAAGTTAAATTCACACTGAAAACAGAAAAGGGCAAGTAAACAGTGGAAACAGGAAGTAGAGAGGATGTAAACAGGAAACATGACCTCCAGAGTAAAAACTGTGACTCAAATGTTTTTTAATAATCAGAATCCAGAGTTGAAAGAGAAGTGGATCCGAGTGAGACATCTCTCTGACAGAGGATCTGTGTTTGTATATACTGCAGATATCTGTGTGTATATTTCTGTTCACCACCAGGGGGCATCAGCTCCTCAGCTACACTGTAAAAGTACTCAGCACCGTCACATTCAACACTCACATCTCAGCCAATCAGGTCACAGGAAACACATGAAATCCTCTCCTCTGATTGGTTGGTTTTCAGTGACTCACTGAATGACTGCTGATGTTTGTTTTTGTCTCTTCTGGACCATTTCTATTGTTTTCTGAATGTCAAGATGTCATGATGTCACTCTGGGGGGGCGGGGCCTATCAGGGGAGGGAGGGGGGGTCATTCATGTTTTTGCCTTTTTAATACTCCTCATGTTTAATATCTTCATCTTTTCTACGCTCATCTCTGAAGGGCTTGTACAGAGTTCAGGGACTCACCTGGATGTTCAGGGAGTGGCAGGGTCGGGGGTTACAAGAGGGGCGGTACCAGGCGGGGTCTTGTGGGAGTTTCTGGATTAAAATGTTTATTTTTCAGCGATTTAGTAACGACATTGATACACATGATGATGATGGATAATGATGACGATGTTCATGTGACTGTTTTGAGCCAATCATGTCTTCTCTCATGCATTCCTGTCAGACGACAGACTGTACTGAAGATTTCAACAAAAAAATGCAAATAAATGTTTTGAAAACTGACGATTCATCACATTTTGTTTTCTTCCCGCTGTTGTTGCCGTGGCGATGGTGAGGCCTTTCTCAGTCTGCATTCTTGTCTGTTGTGGACATGTGACAAGGCAGCAGTGGTTCAGGAGGTAGAGCGGGTCATCCATTAATCCCAGGGTTGGAGGTTCGATCCCCAGCTCCTCCTGTCTACATGTCAAAGTGTCCAGTGGGTAAGACACTGAACCCGATGGAGACCAGCACCTTGCATGGCAGCTCCGTCGCCATCCATGTGAACGTGTGTGTGAATGAGACCAATCTGTGAAGCGCTTTGGGAACTGTTAAGCTTGAAAAGTGCTATATAAGTGAAGTCCATTTGTGAAACGTCATCAGTCACAGCCCAACTACTGTTTACATTCAAAGTCTGCATCTAGCCAAGTACAGTCTGAAGGCCCGGCTGTGTTCTTGCCCCGAGGCAACATGGTGTGTGGACTTGGGACAGCCATGTATCCTAGAATGCATTTCGCACCAACCAGCAGCAATGGCAGAGGAGAAAACTCACTGTTGTGTCACAGGATGTAGTTTTAAGATTTTTTTAGGTGAGAATTTAATTGTTGAAACCTAAAATCTGTGGTCGATTTATGAAGATAGAGCCGACTTGACTTTTTCAGAGATGCAAGGTCCCACTAGCGGGACAGCCAGAATGCCTTGCTAGCTCTCAAGATGACTGGGCGGTCAGCACTCATGGTACCCTACCGAGAACAGCCTTACCTCAGCAAATCATTTGGAAATTTGCCACTGGCTCCAATATCTCTGTAGTGGTTAAACACGAGAGACAATTTGTTTTGAGTTTATCTAATGAGCAGTCATTTGTTTCTGGGCAAACTGGTTTGGCTGAAGGCAAAGATAAGGTTCATAACTATATTTTTATTTAACTGTAACATTGTACTAGAGCACTGTCTTTGTACCTTTGACCGAATTGTTTGCTTTTCTTTATTCCCCATTGTACAAACTTGTTATAATTATAATGGCTTTTATTGTGTAACATTTAAGCAGTATTTGAACTTTCATTCGGTGTTTTCAAGATCCCAAAGGTGCACTCGATAATCCTTGCTCTTGGGTGGTGCCTGCTGTACCAGGCTTCAACTTGGCCTGTTAATCAAAATTCAGGTAGAAAATGTATGCTGTATTTCAAAACAATTTGCTGTCTCCTGAGTGTGTCTGTGTGTTTAATGAGACAGAGAGAGTGTTCTTATTTGCTACAGGCTGGCATCTTAATAGCAGCAGGATGCTGCAGGCAGAAGTCAAGAGTCGAGTCCAACAAGTTGAGTCAAGACCAACAAATCTCAAATCAAGACCAACAAGTGTGAATATTTCAAGTCCAAAACAAGTAATTATGCACCCCTCAACAAATGATTGCTGTTTTACATTTTTAAACGGCAATGAAATTCACAGAAATAATGAAAGCTTTTTAATTCAATTCAATTCAGTTTTATTTATATAGCGCCATATCATAACAAAGTTATCTCAGGGCACTTTTTCGAATAGAGCAGGTCTAGACCGACTCTTTATATTTACAGAGACCCAACAGTTCCCACCATGAGCAAGCACTATGCGACAGTGGCAAGGAAAAACTCCCTTTTAACAGGTAGAAACCTCGAGCAGAACCAGGCTCAAGGTGGGCGGTCATCTGCCTCGACCGGTTGGGTTGAAGGGGGAAGGGGGGAGCGGGAGAGAGAGAGCAGGAGGAAAGAGAACATACAGCAGCTCAATACAGTATAGATATGGTAATGGCATTGATGTTAACACCAACGGAAACAACACTAAGAGCAACATTATAATAGCAATACTAATAACAGCAACAACAGCAATAGCATCAGCGGGTGCAGAGCAGGAGCACGGGGGCAGCAGGCGGTAGCAACCACAGACACAGACCTCCACAGCTCCAGAGGCAGAAACACCTGCAGAAAGCAACAGAAGTGGAGGGAGAGAGAGAGAGGAGAGAAAGCACACAACTACGGGAAGAAGTTGAATTAATAACAAGCATTGATGGGATATGAGGGCGTACAGATGGAGAGGAAGAGGAGGAGAGAGGAGCTCAGTGCATCATAGGAAGTCCCCCGGCAGTCTAGGCCTATAGCAGCATAACTAAGGGGTGGCTCAGGGGTCACCTGAGTCAGCCCTACTATAAGCTTTATCAAAGAGGAAAGTCTTAAGCCTACTCTTAAATGTGAGGAGGTTGTCCGCCTCCCGTACACAAACTGGGATCTGGTTCCACAGGAGAGGAGCTTGATAGCTGAAGGCTGGCTCCCCATTCTGCTAGAACTCCTAGGAGACCACAAGGAACCCTGCTGCATTCTGGGAGCGCAGTGCTCTAGTGGGGTAATAGGGTACTATGAGCTCTTTAAGATATGATGGTGCCTGACCATTTAGGGCTTTGAAGGTGAGGAGAAGGATTTTAAATTCTATTCTGGATTTTACAGGGAGCCAGTGTAGAGAAGCTAATATTGGAGAAATATGTTCTCTTTTTCTGGTTCTTGTCAGTAAACGTGCCGCAGCATTCTGAATCAGCTGGAGAGTCTTAAGGGATTTATTGGGGCAGCCTGATAATAGAGAGTTGCAATAGTCCAGCCTAGACGTAACAAATGCATGGACTAGTTTTTCTGCATCAGGTTAGTCCTTAAACAGATAAAATAATTATTGTAGGTGATTTTAATATTCATGTGGATGTAGAAAATGATAGCCTTAGTGCTGCATTTATCTCATTATAAGATTCGATTGGCTTCTGTCAGTGTACATAAATCCACTCACTGTTTTAACCACACCCTCGACTTCTTGTCTATGGCATAGAAATTGAACGTCTAATAGTCTTTCCACAGAATCCTTTTTGATCAGACCATTATTTGA
Source organism: Macquaria australasica (assembly GCA_005408345.1). NCBI lineage: Eukaryota > Metazoa > Chordata > Actinopteri > Centrarchiformes > Percichthyidae > Macquaria > Macquaria australasica. The sequence continues at coordinate 29,784 of SEMN01001402.1, forward strand.
TAACTTTTGAATTCCTATTACTGGACTACACACCATTAGGCAAACATTCCTACACTAGATGTCTATCTGATAGTGCTGTAGCTAAATTTAAGGAAGTGATTCCATCCATCCATACATCCATTTTCTTCCGCTTATCCAGGGCCGGGTCGCGGTGGCAGCAGGTTAAGCAGGGTTATCCAGACGTCCCTCTCCTCGGCAACGCTTTCCAGCTCCTCCTGGGGGACCCCAAGGTGTTCCCAGGCCAGATGAGATATATAATCCCTCCAGCGTGTTCTGGGTCTGCCCCGGGGCCTCCTACCAGTTGGGCGTGCCCGGAAAACCTCCAAAGGGAGGCGTCCAGGAGGCATCCTAATCAGATGCCCGAACCACCTCAACTGGCTCCTTTCGATGCGAAGGAGCAGCGGCTCTACTCCGAGCTCCCTCCGGATGTCCGAGCTCCTTTCCCTGTCTCTAAGGGTGAGCCCAGCCACCCTACGGAGGAAACTCATTTCGGCCGCTTGTATCCGCGATCTCATTCTTTCGGTCACTACCCAAAGCTCATGACCATAGGTGAGGCTTGGAACGTAGATCGACTGGTAAATCGACAGCTTTGCCTTCCGGCTCAGCTCCCTCTTCCCCACCACGGTCCGGTACAACGCCCACATTACTGCTGATGCTGCACCGATCCGCCTGTCCATCTCACGTTCCATCTTACCATCACTCGTGAACAAGACCCCGAGATACTTGAACTCCCCCGTCTGGGGCAGTAACTCACCTCCAACCCAAAGGGGGCAGTCCACCGTTTTCCGGCTGAGAACCATGGCCTCGGACTTGGAGGTGCTGACTCTCATCCCAGCCGCTTCACACTCGACTGCAAACCGCCCCAGTGCATGCTGAAGGTCACAGGCCGATGAAGCCAACAGAACCACATCGTCCGCAAAGAGCAGAGATGCTTTTCTGAGACCACCAAACCGGACACTCTCCTCCCCCCGGATGCGCCTTGAAATCCTGTCCATGAATATCGCAAACAGAATTGGTGACAAGGGGCAGCCCTGGCGGAGTCCAACACCCACTTGGAACGTGTTTGACTTTGTGCCGAGAATGCGGACACAGCACTCACTTCGGTTATATAGGGACAGGATGGCTTGTAGCATGTGATTCCATCGGCATTTAATTCAGTGCCATGTCACAATATAACAGATGACTCCTATGCTAACTTTAGTCCCTCACAAATTGATCATCTTGTTGATAGTGCTGCAGGCTCACTGTGAATAACACTCAACTCAATTGCCCCTATAAAAAAGAAAATAATAAAACAGAGGAGGTTAGCTCCATGGTATAACCTGCAAACTCGCACATTAAAGCAAACATCGTGAAAACTTGAAAGGAAATGGCGTTTCACAAATCTGGAAGAATCACACTTAGCCTGGCAAGATAGTCTTAAAATCTATAGGAAGGCAGCCTACTACTCATCATTAATAGAAGAAAATAAGAACAACCCCAGGTTTCTGTTCAGCACTGTAGCCAGGCTGACAGACAGTCACAGCTCTGTTGAGCCATGTATTCCTGTAGACCTCAGTAGTAATGACTTTATGAGCTTCTTTAATGATAAAATTCTAACTATTAGAGACAAAATTCAGCACCTCCTGCCCTCAGTTGGTACTGACTTATCTTCAAACACAGGAATCTTAGAAATAACTGTAAAACCTGATGTACATTTAGACTGTTTTTCTCCCATCAATCTTAATCAACTAACTTCAATGATTTCTTCATCTAAGCCATCAACGTGTCTCTTAGACCCCGTCCCAACTAGGCTGCCTAAAGAAGATTTACCCTTAGTTAGCACTTCTTTACTAGATATGATCAATCTGTCCGTATTAAAAGGCTATGTGCCATAGTCCTTTAAAGTAGCTGTAATTAAGCCTCTTCTTAAAAAGCCCACTCTTGATCCAGGGGTTTTGTCAAATTATAGACCTATATCTAACCCTCCTTTTCTCTCTAAGATCCTTGAGAAAACAGTCACCAATCAGTTGTGTGACTTTCTACACAACAATAAGCTATTTGAGGATTTTCAGTAAGGATTTAGAGTGCATCATAGCACAGAGACAGCACTGGTTAAAGTTACAAATGACCTTCTAATTGCATCCGATAAAGGACTTGTCTCTGTACTTGTCTTATTAGATCTTAGTGCCGCATTCGATACCATTGACCATCACATTCTATTACAGAGACTAGAACATTTAATTGGCATTAAAGGCACCGCACTAAGCTGGTTTAAATCCTATTTATCAGATTGATATCAGTTTGTACATGTTAACGATGAATCCTCTATGCACGCCAAAGTTAGTCACGGAGTTCCACAAGGTTCTGTGCTTGGACCAATTCTAATTCACCTTATATATGCTTCCTTTAGGCAATATTATTAGGAAGCACTCCATACATTTTCATTGTTATGCAGATGATACCCAATTATATTTATCGATCAAGCCAGATGAAACCAATCAATTAGCTAAACTTCAAGCATGCCTTAAGGACATAAAAACCTGGATGACCTGCAATTTTCTGATGTTAAACTCAGACAAAACTGAAGTTATTGTACTTGGCCCCGAACACCTTCGAAACACATTATCTAAAGATATAGTTTCTCTAGATGGCATTGCCCTGGCCTCCAGCGACAACCGTAAGGAATCTTGGAGTTATCTTTGATCAGGATATGTCCTTTAACTCCCACATAAAACAAACTTCAAGAACTGCCTTTTTTCACTTATGTAACATTGCAAAAATCAGGCACATCCTATCTCAAAAAGATGCAGAAAAACTAGTTCATGCATTTGTTACATCTAGGCTGGACTATTGCAACTCTCTATTATCAGGCTGCCCCAATAAGTCCCTTAAGACTCTCCAGCTGATCCAGAATGCTGCGGCACGTTTACTGACAAGAACCAGGAAAAGAGATCATATTTCTTCAATATTAGCTTCTCTACACTGGCTCCCTGTAAAATCCAGAATAGAATTTAAAATCCTTCTCCTCACCTTCAAAGCCCTTAATGGTCAGGCACCATCATATCTTAAAGAGCTCATAGTACCCTATTACTCCACTAGAGCACTGCGCTCCCAGAATGCAGGGTTCCTTGTGGTTCCTAGAGTCTCTAAAAATAGAATGGGAGCCAGAGCCTTCAGTTATCAAGCTCCTCTCCTGTGGAACCAGATCCCAGTTTGTGTACGGGAGGCGGACAACCTCCTCACATTTAAGAGTAGGCTTAAGACTTTCCTCTTTGATAAAGCTTATAGTAGGGCTGACTCAGGTGACCCCTGAGCCACCCCTTAGTTGTGCTGCTATAGGCCTAGGATCTATGGTTGCAGGCCACCTGCTGCCCCTGTGTTCCTGCTCTACACCCACTGCTGCTATTACTGTTATTGCTCTCATTAATAGTATTACTATTATTATATTGCTATCAGTATTATTTCTATTAATATTAACATCAATACCTTTACCACATGTAGGGGCACGTAGGGGCACACGCGGGCTGACAGTTAGCACACATTTGAATCGGTTTCCCAAACAGCAAATCCCTTCCACCGCCCCCCTGTCAGAAAGTTGCCACTCTGTCATCCCCCCTGTCAGAAAGTTGCCCCTCTGTCATCCCCCCTGTCAGAAAGCGGCCCCTTTGTCATCCCCCCGTCAGAAAGTGGCCCCTTTGTCAATGTGACGATTGGGAAACAAATACGTTCCCGTTTGTCAGCACGCCAAACGTCAAGCGGTTTCCTGAACGTCAAAATCGCGAGGGGCCAGCGTTCATGGCTCACCCTGGGGCCCTGGAGCTGGATGTGGATGCGCTTCACCACCTCCAGAGATTTCAGGGGCGCATCAGCGGAGCCTGGCCGGCAAAGAGTGCACGTTCCCCTGCGTAACACTCGCCGCGCCACGGCCTGTGGAGGACCGTGACTTCTTTTTTTTTAATTCAGCGGGGGGAGCTTCAGTGTTATGCGCAAAGGATAGAGCCAGCGTTCATGGCTCATTCTGGTGCCCTGGAGCTGGCTGTGGATGCGCTCACCACCTCCAGAGATTTCAGGGGCGCATCAGCGGAGCCTGGCCGGCAGAGAGTGCACGTTCCCCTGCGTAACAATCGCCGCGCCACAGCCTGTGGAGGACCGTGATTTTTTTATTTAATTCAGCGGGGGGAGCTTCAGTGTTATGCGCAAAGGATAGAGCCAGCGTTCATGGCTCATCCTGGTGCCCTGGACCTGGCTGACGGGCTGAGGGCTCATGCCGGTGCCCTGGAACCGGCTGAGGGGCCCGTGCGTCATGGGCTCACGCCGGTGCCCTGGAACCGGCTGAGGGGCCCGTGCGTCACGGGCTCACCCCGGTGACCTGGAACCGGCTGTCGGGCTGTGGGGCCCGTGCGTCACGGGCTCACCCCGGTGCCCTGGAACCGGTTATCGGGCTGAGGGGCCCGTGCATAAAACGTGCGGTGCCACGGCCTGTGGAGAGCCAGCTATGAATGCGCTCCACAACCTCCAGAGATGTCAGGGGCGCTTCGGCTGAGACAACCCGGCAGACAGTGCGTCTCTCGTGCGTCAAACATGCGGCGCCACGGCCTGTGGAGAACCGTGATTATTATTATTATATTTTTATTTTTTTATTATTATTCAGGGGGTGCTTCAGAATTATCTGCCCAGGATAGAGGCATCGTTCCTGGCTCACGTGAGGCCAACGAGGGCGTGTTTTTTCCACGCTACACACAGTTAGCCGCAGCCGCATGCGTTCCGTGGTCCTGGTAGGCTCCATTGTACTTAGAATTTTAAAAACATTGTGCTTAATAGAATTAAGCGTAGTACCAGGACCACGTACTCTCTACCCCAGCGCCCTGGGCTTGGGAGATCTGCGAGGGAGATCCGCTGCCCGGCCGCCGCCAGCCTGACTTCCCTTCCCACACCTATTACTTTACATCTCTATGTGGAACTGTACTGTGCTGCTGTATGTTCTCTTTCCTCCTGCTCTCCCTCTCCCGCTCCCCCCCTCCACCTTCAACCCCAGATGACCGCCCACCCAGAGCCTGGTTCTGCTCGAGGTTTCTACCTGTTAAAAGGGAGTTTTTCCTTGCCACTGTCGCCTAGTGCTTGCTCATGGTGGCAACTGTTGGGTCTCTGTAAATATAAAGAGCCGGTCTATACCTGGTCTATATGAAAAAGTGCCCTGAGATAACTTTGTTATGATATGGGTTATATAAATGATATGGGTTATATAAATAAAACTGAATTGAATTGAATATACTTTGCCTCTAATACCATTTCAGAGTAACTGATAGAAATGACCATTGTGGTCTGTTGTTCTATATTTGGGTATAAAGCCAATTTGGGATTGATGTTGTATGTTGCTTTCAATTAGGTAGGACAGTATTCTTGAATTTAATATGCTACAAAATAGTTTCCCCAAATTAGAATTAATGCAGAAACCCCTATAATTACTGGCATTTAAATTGTCTCATTTTTAAAGATATGAATACATTTAATAATTTTAGTACAGTCATTTTATTGTGTTTCACCATTTCTGTCCTGATACCATCAATACCACAAGCCTTTCCATTTTTTTGTAGCTCTTCCATTGTAATGGGACTGTCCAAAGCATTTTGGTTGTCTTTTATTGCATTTTCTAATAATTTCAATTTGTCAATTGTGGACAGCTGATGTGTTTAAACTATAGTGTTCTGGATATTGATATAGATTTGAGAAATAGTTTTTCCAAACATTGCCATCATGTATTGCAATGCTATCTTTGTATTTGGTTGAAAAAGTGTTTTGGTCTTTGGTCTCTCTCTCTCTCTCTCGTCACCCTGGTAAAGATGTCAGCAGGCCTCACCACACACAGAATCAGGTCCAAACCTAACCAGATGTCCAGCTCTGACTCTGCTTTACTCTTTATCATTCACTCCCTACGTCTTACTTCGCCTTTCTGTCTTTGCAAAGTCATACATTTAAATACATTCTACTACCTTCAACAATCAGTCACCATTCCTACATTAAGACAAAGATCTTGAGTCAGTCACTAAATCTGATTACTCTCATATCCATATTCAGAGATTAGTTGACTTGCTGCTTCCAGTTTGTTCTCCGTTTCTCTCTGCCATGTTTCCCTCCTCAGAGCAGCTCAGTAACTGTAGAAAGCTCTGTGGTTTTTGATGTGTATGTTTGATGGCTGGTTAAAGGGTGGATCCGGCTTCACGCACAATTTCAAATGAGACATGCCTTCGAAAATAGAACTGAGTGCATCCAAAACATAATGTTCACAATCTGTGGAGTTAAAACATCAGAAGAAACCTCCATTCTCCACTAAGGCAAACCTTTTCAGGGTTATAACTGGGATAAAGGCTGAGTGCACTGGTTACAGTGGGACAGAGAGACTGAGTGGACTGGTTAAAATGGGACAGAGAGGCTGAGTGGCAACGTTGCGTTGTGTGTGTGTGTGTGTGTGTGTGCGCGCGCATGCTATGCGGTGTATAAAAACTGCAGTTTCTCCTTTTCATGTGTGATAGTAGGCTGCAGTCACTGTGGAGTACTGTTAATTCTATAAGAAATGTCAGCTTAACAATGTTTGTCACACCCTCTGTGGTGTCCATAGACTTTATTTATTGTTGGCCATTTTTGTTTAATTGCCTCAGTTTTATATTAAGGCAATTTATTTTGTAGCCTAAAAGTGTTCTTTAATTTAATAAGATAAGATAAGATAAGCCCTTATTGTCCCACAGCGGGGACATTTTTAGCATTGCAGCAGCCAGCAAAAGTGTCATATATAGAAATACAATAAAAATAAATAGAAAAATAGTCCTGTACACAGTATAGACAGAAATAAATAATAGAGTGACTGAGTGCAGTTGTAAGTATGAACAAATAGATAAGATAAAAATATTGCACATATATAATATACATGTATATGAAAAATATTTCACAGCAACATATGAAGTAGATAACATCATGAATACAATATATGTATGAAGATAATGCACAGCAGTAGATGAAGTATAGTAGTGAATAGTCTGCACACTGACAGTCAAGTGTAGATTACCGGGAGTTGTACTGATTATAGAGTCTGACAGCAGCAGGCAGGAAGGACCTACGGTACCTCTCCTTCAGACACCGCGGGTGGAGCAGCCGGTCGCTGAAGGAGCTGCCCAGTGCTGATAGAGTGACATGTAGGGGGTGGGAAGTGTTCTCCAGTAGTGATGATAGCTTGGCCACCATTCTCCTGCCTCCCACCACCTCCACTGGGTCCAGAGGGCATCCAAGGACAGAGCTGGCCTTCTTTATCAGTCTGTCCAGTCTCTTTCTATCCCTGGAAGAGATGCCACTGGCCCAACAGGTCACCCCATACAAGACAGCTGATGCCACCACAGAGTCATAGAAAGTCCTCAGGAGCGCCCCTGCACTCCAAAAGACCTTAGTCTCCTAGCAAAAAGAGACGGCTCTGGCCCTTCTTAAACAGAGCGTCCGTATTGTCTGACCAGTCCAGTTTGCTGTTCAAGTGAACACCCAGATACTTGTACGATCTCACAATCTCAATGTCCGTTCCCTGGATGTTCACTGGTGTAGGTGGAGGGAGTTTGCGCCTGCCGAAGTCCACCACCAGCTCTTTGGTTTTACTCGCGTTGATCTGGAGGCGGTTCTGCTGACACCAACCCACAAAGCCCTGGGTCAGTTCTCTGTACTCCCCATCATCCCCGTTGGTGATGAGGCCGACGATGGCAGAGTCATCAGAGAACTTCTGCAGGTGACAGTTCGAAGTGTTATGGGTGAAGTCCGCTGTGTAGAAGGTGAACAGGAAAGGCGCCAGAACGGTTCCCTGTGGAGCCCCTGTGCTGCAGAGAAGTGTGTCAGACACACAGTCCTGTAACCTCACATACTGTGGTCGGTTTGTGAGGTAGTCCAGGATCCATGCTGCCAGGTGATGGTCCACCCCAGCGTGCTCCAACTTGTCCCCCAGAATCCTGGGCTGGATGGTGTTAAAAGCACTGGAGAAATCAAAAAACATGATCCTCACAGTGTTTCCAGCCTTTTCTAGGTGAGAGAGGGATGTTTGAAGTAGGTAAATGACAGCGTCATCCACCCCAATGCCAGGTTGGTAGGCAAACTGCAGAGGGTCCATACATGGGCTCACCAGCGGACGCAGGTGAACAAGGACCAGTCTCTCCAGGGTCTTCATCAGGTGAGAGGTCAATGCCACTGGCCTATAGCCATTGAGGTCCTTGGGGTGTGGGGTCTTCGGCACAGGAACCAGACACGATGTTTTCCACAGTTTTGGCACCTCCCCAGCTTCAGACTCAGGTTGAACAGGTGTTCAACAATCCCACACAGCTGGTCCGCACAGGACTTCAGAAGTCTGGAGCTGATGCCGTCTGGGCCCGCCGCCTTCCCCACCCTTATCTTCCTCAGTTTGTTTCTCACCTGGGATGTTGTGAGGAACAGTCCAGTTGAGCTTGTAGAGAGCATGGGGGCTGAATGGGGGGTGTTTGCGGGTGTGAAATGGGGAGATGGGCCCAGCCCAGGCTGTGGTGTGGGTGTATTAAGTGGCTGTAAGCTGAGGGCTGTGGGGAGTGATGAGTGGTGAGATGAGGGAGGGGGAGGGCTGTAGGCAGGGAGAGTAGATGGTAATGATGGTTGCAGAGGAGACGGGGCAGGGGGAGGGGTAGATGCCTGATCGAATCTGTTGAAGAATACGTTCAGGTCATCTGCCCACTTCTGATCCCCCGCAGGCCGGAGCTTGGAGTCCATATGGCCCGAGATGGTTTTAAGGTCCTTCCAAACTCCTCTGGTGTTATTTTTCTGCAGTTGACTCTCCAATTTTCTCCTGTAGCTGTTTTTCCCCTCCCTGATCCTCCTCCTTAGCTCTCGCTGAACTCTCTTCAACTCATCCTTGTTACCCGATACAAAAACTCTTTTTTTCCTTGAGGAGAGCCTTAATATCAGGAGTAATCCAGGGTTTATTGTTAGCAAAACAACGTACAGTCCTAGTGGGGATGGTGTTTTCCACACAGAAGTTTATGTAGTCCGTCAGACAGTCTGTGAGGTTGTCAATATCCTCCCCATGAGCGTCACTAAAAATGTCCCATACAGTAGTGTCAAAACAGTCCTTTAAAGCATCCTCTGCTCCGTTAGACCACTTCTTCACTGTGCGTGGGACAGCAGGCAGCCTGCGCCCAAGAGGTCTGTAGACAGACCTGAGATACACAAGGTTGTGATCAGATCTGCCCGGGGGGGGGAGACTCAATGAGATGTATGCATCCTTGGTGTTGGCATAACATAAGTCCAGTATTCTGTTGTCTCTGGTATGGCACGTAACATACTGAGTGAATGTGGGTAGAGAGGAAGACGGAGGGGCATGATTAAAATCACCAGAGATGACGAGGAGGGCATCTGGGTGTTGTGTCTGCAGCCTGCTTACTGCTGAGAGCAGGACATCACAGGCTGCCTCAGCGTTAGCAGAGGAGGGAATGTAAGCTACCATCACGATGGCATGCGAGAATTCCCTCGGTAGATAGTTTGGCCTCATGCTAACAGCTAGCAGTTCAATGTTCTTGTCGCAGGTTTGCTCTTTAACAGTGATGTGTCCAGGGTTACACCATCTGTCATTAACAAGCACTGCCAGCCCTCCTCCCTTCCTCTTACCGCTCTCCATCGTCCTGTCCGCCCGAAAAAGTTGGAAGCCATTAACTGAAACGTCCGTATCCGGAGTTAGCGCGGTTAGCCAAGTCTCTGTGAATAGCATGATGCTACACTCTCGGTATTCCCTCTGATGTCGGGTCAGCGCCGCCAGCTCGTCCATCTTATTGGTGATAGATCTTACATTCCCCATGATAATCGATGGGAGGACGGGTGTATAACGTCTTGTCCTGGCGCGGCGCTGAGCCCCTGCTCGGCTTCCCCGTCTCCTCTTCCTAAGCTCGCGGGGCACATCAGGTCTCTCCCCAGGTGGTAGCACCGCTGTATGACGGAGAGCTAACAGCTGATCCCTGGTGTAAACAATGGAGTCACTATGGCTGCCGGCAGTAACTACGGACGCGGTCTCTAAGGGCTTCAAAAGTCTTGTTTCCATAATGGATAAACAAAATGTCCAAAAAACTCTAAAGACGCCAAAAAATAGCAAAATAACAAGTACTAAAAATACATAGCAAATACATACAGATATATAGCAAAAAAAGAACAAGTATACTTCATTAGCAAACTAGTAAACTCAAAAAAACTCAAACCGTGAACGGGAGCTGCTGCAACAGGCTGCCACTCACAGCGGCGCCAGAACAAAAAAATAAATAAATAAAATAAAATAAAAATAGAAGCATAATATATCATCATATAACATTGATCCATTCTTTTAAATGAGTACATGGCCTACCTTTTACTTTTATCTAAGTACATTTTAACAAGTAAATTTACTTTTACTTGAGTAAAAAAGTTACTTGGGAATAATATTCCAGTACTCTTTCCATCCCTGCTGTTAAGTTTTGAGAATGTTCACCAAAATGAAATAAAATAAAACAATACATTGACTCAGCTACAAGTGTGGTTGAAAAAGGAAAGAAGTGTATTAAATCCTCTGAAAGGCTTTTCAAATTGCTCAGATAAAATTTCCATTTCTTGATATCTCTAGTTTATAGTTTACTGACCTTTCCACATTATCACACGTTCAAAAAGACAATTGTCATTAACCCTTTATCGGGCAAGTGATCATATTTGGTAACTTCCGCACATATCCAAAATGAGCCTCTCCCGCCTCTCCGTGAGGCAGCAGAACAACGTGATTTCTCCCAGCCAATCAAAGAAGATCAGGCTACGTCCCAGATAGTGACTTCACGACGTATGACCAATCAGCAGTGCTCCAGAGTCTCTCAAACTTCCTCTTGCCTCTCGACTTCACTGAATGCGGCATTGTGCCCCTTCAGTCAGACGTACACGGAAATAACTTCGAAACTAACGATGGTAAGTTAATGAAACTCTTACATTATACAGTTGAATAGTATAAATAATATAAATTATGAGATAGGTGTTGTTTGCATAGGATTTCTAGAAATGTGTGAAGTTTTCGCGCGGAAAATGGTGAGACCACATTTGATCATACGTAAAACTACGGTTTGACCTGTCCCTCTTCCATGCCCCCGTCTACGCCACCCGTCAGACCTGCAAATACTGCAGCAGGAAGGGGCACACAATGAGGTCAAATGTGGTCTGCAGTGTCTGCAAAGTCCACCTGTGCCTCAACAATGAGCGTAACTGCTTTGTTGAGTTCCATGAAAGCAACTGATTTGATGTACATTTGTTGACGTACATTTGTTGATATTGATTTGTTGATGTTGATGTTTGAGATTGCAAGAATTGGCACACTCAGAATGTTTTGTTTAGTAGTGTGTATTTTTACACCTTTGTTGTATCAGTGTTACAATGTTACAGAGTTTATGTATGTTATTTATTGATCATAATAAATATTTTCATATGTACACTTTTGGGATTTTTTTTACCCTAGAAGGGCAAGGAACCATATATAGTCACTTTGCAGTTACAATAAGACGTCAATACTAAATAGACCACAACATTTAATATAGACTAAAAGTTACAAATCCACATTAAAATGTTCAATTATCTAAGCTATAAAACTAAATAATGTGTCTCTCTGCTAAAGTAAAGTAATCTGAGAGTGCAGAGAGCCTCTGGATACCCTGTGTACCTCTGGCCAAGTATGACTTTACAAGCCCGTTTCTGCATACTTTCCAGCCTTTTAGCCTGGTCTACAGTCAAGGAACTATACCAGACAGGAACTCCAGCACTGGTTACCCCGGAAGCTAAGTGGGTTCGAACCGAGAACCCTCTTGCTGTGAGGCGACAGTGCTAACCTGCACCACCGTGCTACCCACTTGTCACCCACATTAACATTTTTTTACATCATCACTTTTTTCTTTTAAATCATACATCCTAATTTCTTTTGCATGCTGGGCCTTTAGCTGACAGTTACTGACGCGTAACAGACTGATCTCTGTAATCATCACACATGCAAATGGAATCCTCCTCTGTGCCCTCTGGTTCGACTTGTCATGTTAAGTCAACGGTTAAAAAAAGAAAAGGTTATTCCAGGGAATGACCTCAGAGTTACAGGCTGTTCTTCAGTATGTGAAGAATGTGCTACTCTGACATGCTTCAGGCTACTAATCATATCACATGATCACAGGGAGGCATTTAGCTACATATTTTAGAAGGCCATTCACACATTCTTTGGTATCTGTATTTTATTTTCTCCATTAGAATGATGATGATTTATACACTGCTGGTCTTTCTATTTATATGTAACTAGGCAGTGTTATGTAAAGCAGAAACCTTTCAGTGGCCTACAGTTTATTCCAAAATTATTTTTACTGCATTCCTCTGAAGTGGTAGTGTTGCACTCCCATAAAGATGAAGGACTCAGGATCGGTTTCAAAAAGAATGGTCAAAATCAAAGCAGTGGAGGCAGAGATCAGATCCCTATTTTGGGTCAAGCTCCAAAAACACTGGATCCTACATTTTTCATAATGCAACCAATAGCATTTTCTCTACTCAAACTCAAAAGTGCCACAGTTTGTATTGCAGGGGTGATGTCATACATTTGAGACCTCCAAGCCTAACCTGAGATACCCTGATTTATCAGGGATTATTCTCTATTATAAACAAAATATAATGTGTTGCTGGAAGGTGGAGCAAGAGCAAGGCTGGCTGTTTCCCCGTTTCCAGCCTTTATGCTAAGCTAGGCTAACTAGTAGTAGCTTAGCTTAGATATGAGAGTGCTATCAATTTTCTCATCTCAGAGAGCGAATGAAGTGTATTTCCTAAAATATCAAACTATTCATTTAAAATAAACCCTCATGTCAGTTTGGAGGACATTGCAGTACGACCGCTCTCCTTCTCTTGTCCACACTTACTTCAAAGATACATCTATCTACCTTTATATATAGATGTAGATATATTTCTGCTGTGCTGCACAGCACAGCTGCTGCACAATTTATAAGCAATCAGCTTATAAAATAACCACCATGTGTAAGTTTTCCGTAATTATAGAAACTTTCCTCTGGTTTCTAAAACCCATTAATTCACAAAAATACAATAAAATAAAATAATGGCCTCTGTGTTTTTAAGGGTAGCCATGACCCTGAACATCAAGATCAGTTCTTAAAGGAATAGTTAGATGTTCAGATCTATACCACTCTGTTATTTTAATTCAATTCAATTCAGTTTTATTTATATAGCGCCATATCATAACAAAGTTATCTCAGGGCACTTTTTTGAATAGAGCAAGTCTAGACCGACTCTTTATATTTACAGAGACCCAACAGTTCCCACCATGAGCAAGCACTATGCGACAGTGGCAAGGAAAAACTCCCTATTAACAGGTAGAAACCTTGAGCAGAACCAGGCTCAAGGTGGGCGGTCATCTGCCTCGACCGGTTGGGTTGAAGGGGGAGGGGGGGAGCGGGAGAGAGAGAGAGAGAGCAGATATTTCCTAAATTATTATGATCAAACACCTTCAATTTAAACGGTCAAATGACTGGCAGCAGCGGCTGCCAAACAAAAACCATAAAATGAAAGTAAAATATCCTAATTCAAAAAAATTACAAAAACAATATATTTACAGAAACTTTCATTTGAGTTTTTGCAAAGAAATACTGTTATTTTACAGATTTTTCCTGAATTATTACGATCAAACACCTTCAATTAAAAAAGCTGTAAAATGAATGGCAGCAGCGGCTGCTAAACAAAAAACGTAAAATTAAAGTAAAATATCCTAATTTTAAAAATATTACAAAAACAATAAATTTTCATTTGAGGTTTTGCAGAGAAATTGTTATTTTACAGATTTCTTTTTTGAATTATTACGATCAAACACCTTCAATAAAGTGTTAACACATGCTCAAGATTGTACAATACGTTAAATTTACAATATCAACCAATTATTCACAAACAGTTCTTCAGGGCCCCCCAGGAGGAATTGAAAAACTAAAAATGGTATATCTCCATGTGTCTGTTTGGGTTACTATCATGATGAGGTCATGATACCTTAGAAACAGGTGGAGAAAGCAACAAATTGTGCTGAGGGGGTGGTGGTCTGTTGTTTTTTTTTAGCTTGAACACTGTCTTTTAATTCAGAATATTAACTATCCAGTGTATTAATAAGTAGTATCAAAACATACCACAAAACGTCAATGAATCTGTACCAGAAGTGACAGTGCCACGAAGCAGATAAGGAACAACCCTCCTCCAAATTGCCAGTAATCAGCTGGATCCTTAGTGCATCTGGGGGGGAAAGGAAAAAAAGGACACACTAAGATTCACTGAAAAGTCCTTAAAAAGTAGAATTTCTCCATTACCAAATAAAATAGCTAGTTAGTATAGTTTAGTTATTATACTCACAAATCCCTGAGTTGTCATCGGAAACATGGCCGAAGAATGAAGAAGTGGGCCATGTATGACGAGGGGAACAATGAGTGGTATTACAGACTGACTGGTGGCAACAGGGAGTTTTTCCTTTCCACTGTCGCCTAGTGCTTGCTCATGGTGGGAATTGTTGGGTCTCTGTAAATATAAAGAGTCGGTCTAGACCTGCTGCTCTACTCGAAAAAGGGCCCTGAGATAACTTTGTTATGATATGGCGCTATATAAATAAAACTGAATTGAACAGGCCAGACTTGACAGCTGCGCGGGAGACTCTACCCTTCTCTAGTCCAAGGAGTGTTTCCTGGTCCTCTCTGTCTAACCATTGTACAAGACAGTTTTCTCAGTCAAGTTACTCTGAACTGGTTTTAATGTAATACTTTTTAAACATTTAAAATTATGTATTAATCTCTATTTGTTTACATATTTATTTGTCTAAAATTAAATATTTTTAGACTGGGCTACATAAATGAAGGACATAAACACAAAACATAACGTTACGTTAGGTTGTTACAGAAAATAACAGGGAAAATGTTTTCTTTGTGCTAAGTTAGTCTAACCGGCAGCTGGCTGTAACCTTATAATTATCAGATATGAGAGTGGTATGGATCTTCTCATCTCTCTGCAAGAGAGTGAAAAAGCACATTTCCCTACAATGTTAAAGTATTCCTTTAAGTGACATGAGATACAGGTTGAATGATTTGACATAACTTTGTGACAGCTCCTTGCATTCTTGGTATATGTCAGACCCAGAGGCAAAAGTCAATGTGATGTTGACAATTGTTGAGTCTCATTCTGTTATAGGCAACTGGAAGACTTCCAAAAGAGCAATCAACATTTAGAAAACATGTTCCCTACTTTGACTAGTAGACATGAGGAAACACTAACAAGCCTGTATCACTACACGTGTATCTGAGGCAGAAAATCCAGTTCATTCAAGTTACACAGGTAACACTATGCTTGTATGACAGTTTTCCCTCCTCTGTGGTTCATCTTGTTCCCTATTGTCATTCACTTCAGTGGTTATACAGTCAGTAGAAGAGGAGAGGAGCCCAGAAGCAGGACTGACGTCAAAGGGTTGCTCCACCATTCCACCCTTGCAGCTCCACACCCACCTGAGCTGAACACAGGTGTTGAAAACAGGCCTGTCTGGATATACAGTACCATCCCTCCAGGCGTCAGAGCATATCAAACACTGCAGATGAGTGCTTTTTTAGCCTCAGCTGAAATGCAGGTTGGGCTGGGTGAACTGTTGATGGGGTTTCATACATAAAAAGAGTGCTAAGAGTGAGTATTTGTGATCATGCTGACACAGAATTGTCTCTCCTTAGCATGTACTTTGATTGTTAGTGGCTAGGAATCATTTTATTGAGCTATGGTGATGATGAATGATGATGATGGTGTTTTATTGTTACGGTTGAGGCTGTTCTCCCCTCCCTTGTCTGCTTCTGTGTGTGTGGCTGGGCGGGGTCATCGATTCTCCACTTTGCACCTGTGCAGCTGTGGCTGATCCACTAATTCAATTCAATTCAGTTTTATTTATATAGCGCCATATCATAACAAAGTTATCTCAGGGCACTTTTTCGAATAGAGCAAGTCTAGACCGACTCTTTATATTTACAGAGACCCAACAGTTCCCACCATGAGCAAGCACTATGCGACAGTGGCAAGGAAAAACTCCCTTTTAACAGGTAGAAACCTCGAGCAGAACCAGGCTCAAGGTGGGCGGTCATCTGCCTCGACCGGTTGGGTTGAAGGGGGAGGGGGGGAGCGGGAGAGAGAGAGCAGGAGGAAAGAGAACATACAGCAGCACAATACAGTATAGATATGGTAATGGCATTGATGTTAACACCAACAGAAACAACACTAGAGCAACACTATAATAGCAATACTAATAACAAGAGCAACAACAGCAATAGCAGCAGCGGGTGCAGAGCAGGAGCACGGGGGCAGCAGGCGGCAGCAACCACAGACCCAGACTCTACAGCTCCGGAGGGGCAGAAATACCTGCAGAAAGCAACAGAAGGGGAGAGAGAGAGGAGAGAAAGCACACAACTACGGGAAGAAGTTGAATTAATAACAAGCATTGATGGGATATGAGGGCGTACAGATGGAGAGGAAGAGGAGGAGAGAGGAGCTCAGTGCATCAATCACCTGTCCTGTCTTCAAATACCGGGTCCTGCTCTTCACTCATCGCCAGATCGTTCAGTCTACTAGTATGGTAAGTACGGCTCTAGCTTCTCTCTGTGAATTCTCTTGAGTGCCTACTGACGCATTGTTTTCCCTGTGCTACAGATCCTCGGATACCTGGTCCTCCGCAATCCCATCTAGCCACCTGCCAGCCTGCCCAGCCAGCCTGTTCTTCCACGCACCGTGCAACCCAGCCCCCTTTGCCTTATCTCTACTGTGCCTCGCCTTCTACCTGAACTCAACACTGGTCTCGGTGCACCCCTGAACCTCTCCCCTCCTGGCTGCCTCCGTTTCCGAATAAACTTGCTTAAGAACTATCACGGTCTGGTTTGTCGTTCTGCTCACTGGGGTCCTACTAAGCCTCCATAACATTTATTTTATTGAACCAGGAAGTCTCTTTTACAAGAGAGACCTGGCCAAAATACCAGAGCAAGATAGGTATCACATAGGTACATAAGATCACACATCATTCATTTCTAACAGTCACAAATAGCACAACAAAACAGGACATTTAAAACAATGACATTCGTCATGAATCCTTTTTTGAATGTGATGCTTGAATGCCTGAAAATTATGATACTAATTAAAAACTTTCTAGTTGTCCCCCTTTTTTTTATTTTAATCTTTCGTTTGCTTTTTGAAGGGGAAAGATTTGATAGGTTCCTTCTTGTTTTTGAATAGTTGGTTGGGATGACGGGTATGTTTTTATGACATGTTTTGTTTTGTTGTTGTTTCAAAAATGAAAAAGGAAGTGAAATAAATAATTTTCTAAAAAATTGGTATCATCCCCCTGATAGTGTTTATCATCAATGCTACATAAACCACACTCTTAAACCCTGAGCTGGGTTTGTCCTTCACATGGTTACACTGCTGTCAGCCTCATATGTGAGTGTGTAACCCAGGCATGTGTGTTTGTGTGTTGCAGACAGACATGCAGGTGATTTACTGCTCAGTTTTCTACACTTGCAAAACACACAACAGATGGTGGATTTAAAATGGAACACAGTGGATTTCCCTCTGATTTCTGCTTCTCCTTCCAGTATATGACATGCATCAAGAAAAGTTGTCATTACAAGCCCCTTTGCTCACAAAATGTTTTCTAGGTTCACCTGTTTGAAAGCTGTGTTTTGGAACAAATGAAACTTCCTTAAACATATACAGAGGTTTGCTGTGAGGTAGGGATGGGACAAATAACTGATACCACGATATATAGTCACCTTTATTCATGTGATGCATAATAGTTACACTTGCGTCAAGTATTGATGTTTCTTTATTTAATTTACAAACATTGTAGCCTGAGAATGTGGTGGAGTCACCATCTTCACGTAAGTCAAAAGTCTGGGAACACTTCGGTTTGGTGTTTCTACTGGTAACGTTGCTTGCCACAGCAAAAAAGAAATTACAAAGAGAACATAACATTCCACTTCCTCAATACTGCAATAATGCAGTTGTTGTTGCTGAGCAACGTGTTTGTTTCTCTACCTGTGAAGCCTGATTCCAATTAACATGACTGCATATGTTACCTTTCCAGATCTGCAGCTCCAAAACATAGTGGGAGATCTCTGGTTTTAGGCTATTTTAATTGACTTTAGCCTGGCTTGTAATTGTTAACTAGCTTTTCACAGTCTGGACCAACTGCTGTGAAAGACGCTGCAGTAAGATTGGATGAACAGGCTCTAGGGATGACAATGTCAGTATATTGGTATGTGAACCACTTTGGTCCAGATTAAAATATCTCAACAACTATTGTCATGAAAGTACATGAGAAGATCAATACCACTCTTATATATGTATAGTAAACATAGTAAATACAGTAAATAGACTCCAGGAAGTTGTTGCTTCTGGCCAACAAATAGTCATAATCCCATAAAACTACAATGTGTGGTTTGCCTCCGTGGTAATGTTACGCCCCCGTAAGGGGAGAAATACGCCCCTGTTATCTTTGCTCAGAACAGATGACAGTGGTGCTGGAGTTCTCTCTTCCAAGGCCATTTCCTTTTGAACTATCATCTCCCCTTGGCCTGATGTCTCCTCTTCATTCAGCATGTCTCCTCTGTCCTGAGCCTCTCGCAGCTGGGATATGTCTTGTTGGTGATGGTCTGCATCCTGCGAGGGTCCTGTGGGTTCCCTGTCAGCATCCTCCCTGTCTGTGCTTACCTGAGGCTGCATCACAGGCAGTGTTCTATTTAACCGCTCAACTTGTCCATTACCTTCTGGGTGGTACGGTGTTGTTCTTGAGCCCATCACTCCACATTTTTCTTCAGTTGTGCAAATAACTGATTCTCAAATTCACCTCCTTGGTCGTGGTGGATTCTCAAGGGGAAACCAAACTTCAGGGCATAATCATTAAATGTCTTGTCAGCAACTGTCTTGGCAGATTTTGATGTTGTGGCATAAGCTTGTGCAAAGCATGTATAATGATCGACTATCACCAATATGTATTCATATCCACCTTTACATTTGTCTAAATGCAGAAAGTCAATGGACACCAATTCGAATGGCTGGGTCGTGACAATGGAGGTGAGAGGAGCTCTTGTTTGTTTACAGGGCTTCTTCTGGCACAGCTTCGAGACACGTAGTGTTCTATCTCTCGCTGTATGTGTGGCCAGAAGAAACGATCTCGAACAAGTGATGTTGTGTGTTCCACACCTTGATGTCCCATTTCGTCGTGGAGTTGTCTGGGGACTGTTGTCTTGTACTTCTCTGGTAGCACAAGTTGTGTTCTGGAAGCAGTCTTGCGGTGAAGTATACCATCTCCATCTAAACTGAGTTTTTCCCATTCACGGAGTAAACACTTGCTCTGTGCACTGACTGATTTTAGCTGCTGTCCCACAGGTCTTTTATCTGACAGTTTGATGTCTATGACAGGCCCAATATTCTGATCATCTCTTTGAGCCTGACATATAGCTGCTCTTGAGATGGGCATAGACGTCCCCTCATCTGTTTCTGCAGACTCTACAGCCATTATGGACCATGCTGTGTTATAGCCTTGTTTCCAGAGCTTGTACTGTTGCTTGTACTAAAGGAGAAGACATTTCTTCTGTACATTCTTCCATCATTGCTTCTGTGTCACAGGGCATCCTTGAAAGGCCATCAGTATCACAGTTCTCTTTGCTTGGGCGATATCTGATGGTTAGGTGGAAGTCTGCTAGTTCAGCAACCCACCTGCATCCTGTGGCGTTGAGTTTGGCTGTTGGCAACACATAGGTAAGTGGATTGTTGTCTGTGTACACAGTGCAAGATGAACTAATTAAGTAGTCTTGAAACAGCCCACTTCAAGGCTAGGAAGTCTAATTTCCCTGAATGAAGATGGTCATTTTTCTCGGCTTTGGTCAGTGTGTGAGACGCGTAAGTTATTACACGTAGCTTTCCCTCCTGTTCTTGATACAACATTGCACCTAGGCCCTGGTTTGAAGCGTCTGTGTGCAGGATGAACAATTTGTTGAAGTCTGGGAATCCAAGTATAGGTGGCTAAACAACGCAGACAATCAGTTTCTTCTGATCCATTCATATAGACCCCATGGAGTCACAAAAGCGGTCATGGGTCTGCTCTCTTTTGCCATGAAGCCCTGATGGTAGGCTTTCCCTTGATCTAAGAGCGAGAACCAAGAGTTTCCTCCTAGACCATCCATGATGTCCTGCACTCTGGGAATAGGCTGGCGGTCGGGGAGAGTTTTTCTGTTCACTTCACGGAAATCAATACACAGTCTTAGACTCCCATCTTTTTTTCGAACACAGACAACTGGTGATGCATATGGTGAATGAGACTTCTCCACCTAGCCCTGTGCGATGAGGTCATGCAAGTAATCTTTCATTTCCCAGTACAATGGCTTAGGCACGGAAAGGTACGTTTTCGCAACAGGTTCAGTATCTTTCAGTGATATGCTGAGCTGCAGTTTTTCTATGCAGCCAATATCATCATCTGTTCTTGAAAAGGAGACTGACTCTTCACTCAACATCTTGTGAACTATTCATCACAGCTGGAGATGGGGGGTGGGACCCTTCTAGTATGGAGGCTGGATAAACTGCCTGAATATGCTGGACAGTCCCAATCACAGTTCTCCCTGCTAACACTATGTCATGGTCTGTAGGGTTCTGCACGCTTACAGTAATAGATGGTCTGGTACCTTTAATCACCCTTACGAGCGTGTCACAGAACTCGAGCCCCTCTGTCCAGCAGGGGTTCACATCGGGCTCAAAGATCAGTGTAGTATCTTCATGTGGTGAATGCATATGCACGTAGCACTCAACTTGGACAGACATGTGTTTGGGTATGTTGATCCTCTTCTTCTTTGTCTTAACAACATACTCATTTGTTTGTTCAGCACTTACTTGTTCTACAAAGGCTTGTGCTTGGTTCGGCTCGAGATCAGGGAATACTGCCCTCACTGTATGACTCAGCCGTTCCCTGTCAGTAGCATTGGACTGTTTCACTTCACTGTCTATAATGAGCTCAATGACATTCGAGCCAATAATCGGTCGAACAAGCTTACTGCCTTTCATTACAAGTGTGGGGACAATAACTTCTGTGGTGGGTGCTCCACCTGGAGCTAGTCTGAAAGTTATCTCTACCCAACCTGCATATGGCATGTTCTCCCCATTGGCCGCCACTATGTCCAGAGTGTCTGCTGTGTCAAGGATTTCAGAAATGTCTCTTAGTCTCGTGTCCGGTAAGTGCACTTCTTTCCACAGCTCATCAATTATTGTCACTTGGGAACCTGAGTCCCACAAAGGTTGAACCCTTTGACCTTGGATGTAACAGTCAATCAGGTACTTTTTCCCTACTAATGGAGCCACTTTAACAGTTTTTTCTCTTCTTCGTGTAGGGGTCACAGTCATACATGAGGGTGGTGCACATTTTTCTCGGTGCACAGTCCAATTATCAACTTGACATGGCTTAGAACAGTAGAGTACTTTTTTACATGACGCACATCGCCTCAGTCTTACCCCCTCACCCTTTTGTCCACAGTGTGCACAGTGATGGGACCTTGCTGTGTAACCAGTTACTCTCTGTCCCGTGCGAGCAACCCATCCCTGTTTAAAGGGTTACCTCCAACCTGTCTCTGTCCTCTAGCTCAACAGCCAGCCAGGAAATGTTCGCTGCTGCCACACCTGTAACAGTGCATGCAGTAGTCTTCAGCTCCATGCTGTTGACAGCTGAAACACCTCCTCATTCGTCCACGGTTTGGTGGTGGAAAGCTGCGCTGTGGGGCAAACTTTTGCTGATACTGGGTGGTCACTCCTCTCTGCCCGGGGCCAGGGGTGAACCAGTATTTCTGTGGCGGGTCCTGCATCTGCTGACCTGGGAACTGCTGAACTGATGTGCCATCTGGTCCTCCCGCTGGAGGTGGGTGCTGTCTGGGAGTGTACTGGGGCTGTTGCATAGACTCCCTAATTTGGGATACTTCAGCTTTAAGATCTTTCAGTAAAGCAATTTCAGACCTCATCTCTTCAAGCTGGGAGAGTACCATAGGGGGAATTTTACCCGAGTTTTGTTGAACTGACTTTTCATTCTTTTCAACTGGAACGTCACAAGACTAAGCTGAGTGGATCGTGACAGGCCATGATTGTCCTAACATTTTTTTTTTATTTTGCCTCTCTGCCTCATAAGCACATGCTACGTTCATTCGCTCAAGTAACAATTCATCAGAGATGTCAGTTTGCTCAAGATATGGCTGGAGATCACGTTTAATGTTACGCACTAACCCTGGGTCATATTTGAGGCCTGACTCGGCTTCTTGCGAGGCAAACAAGATCTTCTGTCTCAGGTCGAAAGCACGATTAAGGAAGTTCTGTGGGGTTTCTTTGATGTCCTGAACCTCAGAGGTCAGCTCGGTTGCACTCTTCTCCTGATAGTGAGAACGGAGTATCCGTCTTAATGTGGGTAGGTCAAGTTAGCTTTTCCAGATATTTTAAATTCCTTATGCCATGGGGGAAGTGCATGACTGTGGGGTGTGCTCTGTGCCGACTTCCTGCTGGAAACCATGTTGTTGATTTCTTTGTTTTCTTGCTTATCTTTCTCACTCTGTTTCTGTGTGGTTTTCAACTGTAGCTGCAAGGCCTCAATTTCCCTTAATATCTTTTCCTCCTCTTGGTCCTGTTTTTTCTGTTCCTCATTTAACAGTGCTTCCTGTGGATTTACCTGTTCTAGTGTGCTAATTTTACAAGCTGCCTGGAGCTCGGAAATTTTGTCTTGAAGATGGAGTAGGTCAGACATTCCCTTATCCTCAAGTTCTTCTAGCTCCTCCCTCTGTATGTAGTTCGCAATTAGCGTAATGAGAGCTGTTCGACCCTTGCCAGTAACATACTCAAAGGTTGGCCCTGCGATGGTTAGAAAGTCACACAATTCCAACAGAATATCCCTGGACAGTAGACACAATTCTCCAATTACTTCTAGCTGTAATTGCTCCAACTCTGACGACTCTATCCTTCTAGTAGAGTGTGGATATTAACGGTGTGAATGGTACCTTTTAACCTTTGGGAAATGGTAGCAGCTCTCCTAGTATGTAGGAATACCTCAGATTGCATGCACTCTGTTCTCAGACTGTCAGGATCCCACTGTAGCTGATTCACCACCTGCATGACGGTTGGGGACATCTATCTCTTGTAGAACCTAACCCACGCCACACAGATCCCAGCGGTGCCTCCAAAATGTTACACCCCTGTAAGGGGAGAAATACAAAGAAATGAAGCGAACACGATGTTGCTGGCTTCATGTCCAAATTGTAATGAATGAGCAAATACATACATTACGTGTTCACCAAACTTCACAATAACAAATGTCTGCACCGTATTTCCAAAGCAATTCACAACAGAAAATACATGCACTGTGCTTTTACCAGCCAACACTATAGGAAATATGCATTTTCCCTTTAATTAACTACAACAGACAATGCATTGTTCTCTTAAGAAACTACACAATTAAAAAAATACATGTACGACACCCTCAAACTTACAGCATAATATGGCACCTTTAGACAAACAGCATAATAGGCGTACATTATTTAATACCGTACTGCCGTTATTCATTTGACCTCGAATTATGCAGCTACACATTTAACAAACACTATATTCCTTAAACTGACATTTTCATTGATATTTTAACCATGCAATTTACAAAATGAATACTGTCAAAACCCTCTTTCTTACTGAACGGCGCTGGGCACGTCTCTATCACGCTCTGCCTGCGTGATGTAAGCTAGCGAGCATGCTGCAGCCGGCTAATGTTTTGATGTTTAGGCTAACTAAGTTATCTTTTTACAAAGATATTTTTACCATCAGCGTGGTCCTTGTAACCTAAAAAAAACACATGTACACAGTTAAACATATTTTAACCATTGTTCTTACCTGTAAGGGGAGAAATACAAAGAAATGAAGCAGACACGATATTGCTGGCTTCAAGTCCCAAGTGTAATGAACGAGCCTCAAGCAACATGCTCCCCCCACAGGAAAAACCCGGAAGTGCAGACAAATCAAAACATCTGAATCTGATCCGAGTTGACCTGTGATGTTACCTGTGTATCAGGGGTTTGTTGGTCCTCATTGTCAGCACGGATTCTAAAAGTATGCACATTCTCAAGCACAAGAAGAAGAAACTGATAATTTAACTGGACATTTGTACTCCACAGCAGTAAAAGAAGAATGTAGTGCAGACAGACACATCCCTACTTTATTAACTCATTTGAAAAGATCAAGTGGGCTCTCCATCACTCTGCCTCCCTCACATCTCTTTGCCCTGCAGGAGAGAACACACAGGCATGCAATGATTACCTAACAACCGAGAGGAGTGCCAGGACGGAAGGGGAGGGTGGAGCGGGGGTGAAGGAGAGTCAGTTCAGTTCAGTCAGGGCTGGAATAGAAGGCAACTGAGGAGACCCTGCATCTGTCCTCCTCTCACTCTGCACTGTCTCTTCTCTTTGGAGTGGAGGCAGCAGGGCAAATGCCAAATGATTTCTAGACTGAGACATATATAACAGAGTTGAGAGAAAATCATTACATCTGTGTGTTTTGCTGCTCCTCCTTTCTTCAAAGTGTTAATGGAGGGTACAGATGTGGATTAAGATTGAGTTTATGGTTAGAGGTTAAAGGAGAAAATCAGGATTATTATCAAAGGGTGTGAAGGATTAGGAGTTACGCAGAACAAGAAAGGCAAGTTGCCTTTCTATAATAATAATGACAAAATTTAATAAAAACCAGGAGGAGGAGCAATTTAGCAATAGGAGCTAAATCGTGAAGAGTTTTAGATGTAATCAGTAAAATCTTAAAATCAATTCTAAAACGTACTAGTAACCAGTGAAGAAAGGCCAGAACATGGGTGATATGATCTTGTCTCAAGAAATAGTCTGGCTCATAACCTCTCATAAAACTGCAACGTGTCGTTTTTACACTTCATTATTGATACAGATTAAACAAACGAAATACAACCTATTAATTGGTGAGTTTTAGAGGTGCTGGTAGGCGGACTTTGTTGCCTTTGGACATGCTAGCTGTTTACACCTGTTTCTAGTTGTTATGCTATGCTAAGCTAAGCTAACCACCTGCTGGCTTCTGAGTTTCTATCCCCCTGTACTTGGAGTGGAGAGACAGTGAAAAGATGTACAGTACAGTAGAGAGGAGGAGGGAGTAGGTGGAATGGAGTGTGGTTCTTCCCTGGTACTGTAATTGGCACAGTGACTAACAGCATGGAGGGAGTGATGTAAGAGAGAGAGGGAAACCTAATTGGTGTATGGAAGAAAATCTGGTGTCAGTTTGAATGTGTGGAGCTGCCTGCCTGCAGGAAAACAGCTCCCCTCTCAACCCATCTGAATCTACAGGGAGCACAAAGGAACTATTTGAGGAACAGTTATCAGTGCTGGAATTACAGGCTGAGTATCAGTGAATTTACAGGAATGAGCCTCAGTCATGTTGCAACTATCTGCAAATGTAACTGCACTCTGCTGCACTTCACTTTAACTGGCTGGTTCAAGCAATCCCTCGATTCTGTGCTGTGGGCTATAGGCTGGTAGGATCTGAGGTATTTTAAAACAAAAACGATCTTAGTACACACAAGCGTTTTATCTCCATATAATCTCCATCCATACTACATCCCTGGAAACTCATATCACATAACCATTCACATGCACTAGGCATGCACATGCTGGTGTAAACAGGAAGCAGATTGTCTACTCTGCGCTTGTTGATTAGATGTAGAAAATACTACGAACAATGAACAGCAATGGAGAAAAGTAAAAGCAGAGATTTCTCTGCTTGGACGAACGACCAAGCACTGTTACTGAAAGTAATTGTTGTAATTCGTTATTAATGTTGAATTAACCGCTGGTAGTCAAGGCTGATGTTTGTTTTTTTCCAGAAAAGGATCACATGATAGGGGCATGTGTCATGCCACGCAATATTTAAGTTAATTTAGTTAAGTTATCTTGTGCTTCAGTGTCTTGTCATTTCCTGTTTTATTTTGTCTTTTCAACTTTCCCTCTCGTTCCAGGTGTGTTGACTTCCTGCCCTTGTGTGTCTACCATCCGTCTGATTGTCTTCCCCGCCCTAATTGTTTCCACCTGTTCCCCATTACCTTGTGTATTTATAGTCGGTGTCTCCCCTTTGTCTTTGCCAGTTCATCTTGTCGTAATGTCAGAGAGCCAGCGTTGTATTCAACCCCTGTTGTCAAGTCAGTGTTTTTGGTCAAGTCATTGTTTTGTTTGTTCAAGCCGTGAATGCTTTTTTCCCTCTGTAAACAGTGGTTTTTTGTTCATCGAACTCTTCTTCAGTAAAAGACGCTTTTTGTTATTCTGACACCTGTTGTCTGAGTCGTGCATTTGGATCCAGTTCGTGTACACAGTCGTAACAGCATGACGAATCAGGGAAGGATAAGACCCAGTCAGGGAGCGAACATGGGTGTCTGCATCATTGATTTAGAACGTCTCCATTTTCACTCACTAAAACGCAATCTGGAGTTTTCAAACTAAAATGGGGTTGGCAGTGTTTTAAAAGGTCTCAGTTTTAGGGGTTCAGAATCGCTGGAGTAGTGTTGGTGCTAGACGTAAACATAACAAGAGTTATGTGTTTTAAAACAAAAACGTAGTAGTGTGGATGTAGCCACACACACATGCATGCACAAAAGCAGTGTTTCTCACGTGGAAACAGTTGTTGAGGCCTTTAGATGATGTAATGACAAAAACTGTTGAGAATTTAATCTGACACTTTTATAGTGTGTGTGTGTGTGTGTGTGTGTGTGTGTGTGTGTGCGCGCGCACGCGCGCGCGTGTGCTTGATTGTTCTGCCAGGTAGATTGATGATTTGTTTTACTCCTGTTAGCCCTGTGGCAGTGTGTTCAATCTTTGATGATGTGTGTGTGTGTGTGTGTGTGTGTGTGGACTGTGGTGGTAAGACAGCTGGTCTTTTGTTCGGGAAAAAGATGAGTCAGACGTGCTGAGGAGAACAAAACAAAGGGTTCTAGTGTGTATATATGTGTGTGTGAGAGTGTGTGTCTCGTTCAGATGAATAAGCTCGATGATAAATGTAAAAACCTTGGTGTCAGCTGAAGTGTTTTGGATGAGCAGATATAAAATTACAAACATAAAGCTGTATGTGTCGACCATGTGAGCTGTTTTTGTGGCAGAGGACAATCCACTGAGTTCAGTTTAGTCTAATTTCACCCAATTGTATTATTTCACTTAAGTAATTGTAACTTAAAGCTTGAGTGTGGGGCTTTTACATATAAATGAACGTCTGTTACATTCAAGCCGTTGCCAGACGAGTTCACATAATGCTGTTAACCCTATCACTGCCAGGTAAATCTTTCAACAGAAGTTCAAAATGCTTGATGGTCACATGATTCATGTAGACTTCAGATAGTTCTCTCTATATGGCTCTGGTTTGCCAGAGCTGAGGGGAGCAATCGTAGCAGCGGGGTAGCTACAGCAACTAGGAGTATGGTGAAAAACCTAAGAAGCTCCAAGAAAAGTTTCTGATGCTCCAGATAAAAAAGAAACTCAGCATTCAGAGAAAGGATTACAGTAAAAAAAAAAAGAAACAAACACTGATAACCATTGGTGTCCTCTATGGAGAGCGCTGAAAGAACAGCAGGGACTGAGGGCAGACAGGATGTGGTGTTACTGCTTATGGACAGGTTGGTCTTTGTAAAATATCTGAAGTAGGTTATGTAGCTATTACATTTACTCTACCTAAATAATAGATTATTGACAGTGTTTGAGTAATTACTCTCACAAGGACGAGACAGAAGTTCTGCACTCCAGCTTTAGAGGAAAAGCATGCAGGTCATTAAAAGCATTCACTCATTAATACATTTAATACTATTAAGAGTACAGTTTAGACCTGCTCTATATAAAAAGTGCCCTGAGATAACTTTGTTATGATTGGCGCTATATAAATAAAATTGAATTAAAATTTCATTTAATTTAAGGATCAATTCACCCAAATTACAAT
This sequence comes from Macquaria australasica, assembly GCA_005408345.1. Lineage (NCBI taxonomy): Eukaryota > Metazoa > Chordata > Actinopteri > Centrarchiformes > Percichthyidae > Macquaria > Macquaria australasica. The sequence continues at coordinate 57,834 of SEMN01001402.1, forward strand.
TCTGCTTCTAGCCCCATTCAATGGAGATGGATGGAACGTAGTTTGTGGTGGAATCAGTGCCCCTGTTACTTTGTTTAATCCACAGAACACGCAAATTTTTATACGGAAATACAAGACAAGAGGCAGACACACCGCAAAGTGCTGCCAGCTTCCTTTCGGTGCCCATGTTAACCAGTTGGGCTGTTCATACTGCTGTTCTGACACGCCGTGCTGGAGCTCGCGCACTTTGCAGAAAAACACACTGATAATGTATTATAAACAATATAAACGATACATTATATATGATATCAATGATCAAATAGAATATGCATCCTGTTTGCCAAGCCTTTTGATTTTCCTGGCCTTCACAAGCACAGAGAGAGAGAGAGCGAAAGTTGATCCTCGAAGTGGAGAAGTATGAAGTTGTATGACCCGCAGCACATAACAACAGCAAAAAGACCAGAATCGCTTGTTGACCGGTGCTGAGAAATGTGCCTCTGGTGTGAACAGCCAGACGACTGCTTGCACTAGAATTGACACATTGTGGCGCTTAGTGGTGCATCTTGAGAAGATGGATGTCAATTTCATGTCTGTGTGCTAAGAAAGGTGCTGGAGTCAAGACGTGGTTAGCCTAGCTTAGCATAAAGACGTTTCAGGGGGAAACGGGGAAAAAATTAGCCTGGCTCTGTTCAAAAGTATGCTTACAACACTTCTAAAACTCAGTGATTGACATGATTAACACATATCTCATTTGTTTAATATGTAAGCAGACAGAAATGTAAAAATGACTGTGTGGTTTTAGGGGAATTTCATGCTGGAGTTACAGCTGGTAGGGATTTCATGACCACTGATGTTTCAAACTGTCTTCTCGACAAAAAGTGCTGAAAAATGTCTAAATCTTTTCTTAAGATTAACTTTTCCAAGTGATGAGTCAAACTTTCCTTAGCTAACATTGCTAGCATTGTCATTTCCTGTGGTTATTTCACAGTAAAGGTCCATCACTACGTTCACATTAAAATGCATTTGTATTAGTATCAATAGCAGCTTTATCTTAAGCATACTGTACCAAAGAAATAGTGCAGAAAAGAAAACAGTTGGGTTCTTGCTGTGACAAAGCGCTGGTACCTATAAACCATAGACATATATAGGTAGACGCTGCATTGGCCTCTGGATCGTATGTCAACGTCGCCGCCATATTGGAAAGGGCAACTTGTCCATAAGGCGGGACTAGAACAGACTGGCTAAAATGGAAAGCCCTTCACTTTTTTAACATGTCAAAATTTCTTAACCACTTAGGTGTCCATATTCAAATCAAGATCATATTGAGGACTGACTCTTGCAATATTTGGAGTATAATTGTACAATATACATAACATCATATATATTTTATGCATATATATTATTATACTTATACTATTATATTACCGGTATACTATTCACTACTTGCTATTATATTTTATTATTTACTATATTGTTCTACTGTTATACTACTGTTTATAAAATTATGAAACTGTTAGGCTAAGTGCAACACTGGTCGCGTGTACTGTAATTTTGAGTTTAATGACTTGTATAGTTTCTATTGTTAGTCTTTATTTGTATTTTATTCTGTCTGTCTGTACTTATTTTGTCCTTGAGCTGCTGTAACACATTAAAACAAATATGTAACAAAATACAGAAAGCAGACCCAGAGGGCTTATAGTAAAAACCTCACCTCTATTATTTACAATTTATCCTAATACTATGGATATTTGTTTCCTTAAGATAAGATAAAAAAGAAGAAAAAAATAGTAGTAATATTAATAATTATAAATGAAGCAAACGTAAACACATAACACATAAACACTGAGCACATTAACTATGGCACAGGCGTTTTTTCATGTTAGACTTAAACACTGACAGTGACGGACAGGTTTTGATAGAGAGGGGACTGGTACTTGTATTCAATTACTGATTATAGCCTAACTATCAACATTCTAAGTAATTGGAGACAAAAAAAATGTTTTCTACTCCACGTAGATCAGAAACCAAATGATGTGGGCTTTGTAGATAATTGGCGGACTTTCTGGAGAAGACCTGGCCTGATTAGGAGAGATGGCATTCATCCCACTTTGGATGGAGCCGCTCTCATATCTAGAAATCTGGCCGAATTTATTAGTGGCCCAAAGCCATGACAACTCAGAGTTCAGACCATAGACTTAATACAGTCTGTGGTCCAGACCAGGAGGCAGAGCTGCAGTCCTACACGCTTCTCTGCGCTTCCATTAGAGCAGTTACCCACCCTAAACTCCACAGAGAGGTTGTCTGCCCCCCGACCACTTAAATTATTTAAATCCAAAGTAAACAGAAGAGGAGTTACACATAAAAACCTAATAAAAAGTAAAACCTCCACTGCAACAGTACAACAAAATAGGAGAATTAAATGTGGACTCTTAAACATCAGATCTCTCTCATCTAAAGCTGTTCTAGTAAACGATCTAATATCAGATCATAATATTGATTTATTTTGTCTCACTGAAACCTGGCTATGTCAAGGTGAATATGTTAGCCTAAATGAATCCACTCCCCCAGTCACATTAATACTCACAGTCCTCGAGGCTCAGGCCGAGGAGGTGGAGTTGCAGCCATCTTCGACTCAAGCCTATTAATCAAACCTAAACCTAAATTAAATTATACCTCGTTCGAAAGCCTTGTTCTTAGCCTTTCACACCCAACCTGGAAAACACTACAGCCAATTCTATTTGTTATAGTGTACCGAGCTCCTGGACTGTATTCTGAATTTTTATCTGAATTCTCAGAGTTCGTATCAGGTTTAGTCCTTAAAACGGATAAAATAATTATTGTAGGTGATTTTAATATTCATGTGGATGTAGAAAATGATAGCCTTAGTGCTGCGTTTATCTCATTATTAGATTCGATTGGCCTCTGTCAGAGTGTACATAAACCCACTCACTGTTTAACCACACCCTCGACCTTGTTCTTGTTTATGGCATTGAAATTGAACATCTAATAGTCTTTCCACAGAATTCTTTTTTATCAGACCATTTTCTATTAACTTTTGAATTCCTATTACTGGACTACACGCCATCGGCAAACATTCCTACACTAGATGTCTATCTGATAGTGCTGTAGCCAAATTTAAGGAAGTGATTCCATCGGCATTAAATTCAGTTCCATGTCTCAATGTAACAGATGACTCCTATGCTAACTTTAGTCCCTCCCAAATTGATCATCTTATTGATAGTGCTGCAGGCTCACTACGAATAACACTCGACTCTATCGCCCCTCTAAAAAAGAAGATAATAAAACAGAGGAGGTTAGCTCCATGGTATAACCCGCAAACCCGCAAATTAAAACAAACATCGCGAAAACTTGAAAGGAAAGGGCGCTCCACCAATCTGGAAGAATCACGTTTAGCCTGGCAAGTTAGTCTTTAAATTTATAGGAAGGCCCTCCGTAATGCCAGAGCAGC
>SEMN01001403.1:0-61102 GCA_005408345.1 Macquaria australasica
GTTTAGTGCCATTTAGAAAATATTAGCATGCTAACATGTTAAACTAAGATGGTGAACATGGTCAACAGTATATCTGCTAGTCATCAGCATGTTACCATTCTTAATGTTAGTATTTAGCGCAAAGCACCGATGTGCCACTTCAGAGATGCTAGCATGGCTGTTGAGCAAGGTAAATGGTAAATGGACTTATATATCGCTTTTTCAACCTTAACGGTTCCCAAAGCGCTTTTACAGATTTGTCTCATTCACCCATTCACACACCTATGGCGAGAGAGCTGCCATGCAAGGTGTTGGCCTCCATCAGGAGCAAGTTAGGGTTCAGTGTCTTGCCCAAGGACACTTCTACATGTGGACAGGATGAGCCGGGGATCTGGATTAATGGACGACCCGCGCTACTTCCTGAGCCACAGCCACCCCCTAACAAGGGATCAAATGAGTTTCTGTAAGGAGTCCCTCATACTGACAAACCAACAGAAGCAACTCTGCAGTTCCCCTCAGCTCTAGAGAGCTTTTTTAGCCTCTTTCAGTTCATTGTTTTGGTTTAACAGCCCACAACTTTGATGTTTTGGTTCAGTGTCAGTGCTGCACCCATCAGTGTTGTTTACAGCAGCAGCAGGTAGCTGTTTTCAGTGAAAAAGCTCTGATATACCCCCTGTACACTACTGGCTGAGCACCAAACCGCAGACAGACAGTTAAAAACTAGTTGGTGAACATAGTGGAGCTTTGAGCACCTAACAGCTAGCATATTTTTCTCAAGAGTTAGAAACCAACCAAAACCAGAGTTGAAAGGAGAGTGAATGTTGGAGTTAATTCATCAGGTGGACACAAACACTTTCTTAAACAATCAGTGTACACCAGATTTTATTCCTGTATGCTGTGTGTGTGAGGTCTTGGCACATATGCAGCAATACGTTTATGAGAGTCAGATTATTTTTTTACATGAAGATATTTAAATAAATCTCTGAAAGCTGTTGTGGATTCTGACTGACAGTCTGTACTAGCTCCCACATCAGCTTATTCAAGCCTGCATGGTGTCTGACAGCTGTTCAATCAACATGTCTTTAGCCAACATACAGCCTGTCAGCATATCATGATGACAAGAGGATGAATATTCAGTTCATGCATGTGGGTTTATGGTTGTGAATGTATTGAAGGGAGTGTTTGTATGATGTGAATAACTCTTTGATCATATTTATGGTAATGTTTATTTTATTCAAGAAGGGACAATGCACATTAATTAACATGGGCACTTAGGTCCATCATGTAAATGTGCCAGATTTAGCCATACAGGCTAATTTTCATCATCATCTATTAAAATATTAATAAACATATCTCTCTAGATGGACTGACATCTGCAACAGTGTGGTAGCAGCAGTGACTGCATGTCCATGAGTTTTGCCTTTCAATGCAGGTCATATTAATTGCCATTTTTCATCTGAATAAAATCACCATTTATTGTTAAATACTGTATAAGAGTAGCTGAGTAAAACATTCTACCCATACAAGATAGTTGAACATATCATTCCAAAACCATGGGCAAAGTAAGTCCACCCTCAGATTCTTCTAGAACCTTCCCTCCCAGCAGACTTGTAGCAGTGTAGTATGTAACGTGGGGTTTGTGGTGACTGACCATTACTCAGTGTAGCATGGATAGCGACATAAAACGACACAGGTAGTCATATCTAACCAGCCATGAGCAGCTACTGTCGGACTCTCTGTGTCTCTGGTGGAAAGACAGGGAGTCTGGTGGAGCTTTGACCCTCACTAAATTTATGGCCCTTTGAGAGAGTCACTGTGTGCGTACCTGTGTTGTAGCTCGGCTAGCAGCTCTACTATGAGAGGCTTTCTCGGAGTGTGTGTCTTTGGTGGAGTGGCAATACAAATGTCTCTGCGGGTGTTTCAGATTAACTGGTGATACTTGCGTGCGTGAGGCAGATGTTTCGTAGGCATGGCTTTTGAGGACCCGTTGTCGACTAACCAGGAAATAAACATTTTGATTACTTCGCCTCTCTATCACATTAATTTGTCTGTGTCTTTTGAAACATACGATAGAAACTGTTTGCTGGAACATTAATCTTAGCCTAAAATGTGAGCCAATTGAGGTATTAATATAATGCTATGCAGTAAAATATATAGCTTTACAATATATATATATATATATATATATATAGTATATAACAATATTGGCTGCCTTTTCTTTATTGCATCATTTAGACACACCAAAATCAAATACTTAACAGCACCTAGGATCAAACAATCAGTGATTCCACGCCAGCACAGGTGTTTTATAGGTAAACCGTAGGGCGTGGCCGGTGTGTCTTAAAGTATCCACGTACCCTGACAGCAGGGGGATCATTTCCCGTACATATGGAATATGTAACAGAGTGGAAAGTCAAGGACAGTCTTGAACAGAACAGATGTTAGGGATAATTATTTTCTGAAAACTAATGGTACAGTAAGTCTGATGCTTTTTTGACTTACTCTTATATTATAGGAGTAATAATAACCACTCCGCAGCAGCATACGACAAATATTTGGATAGGCTGATAATTTTTCCTAAATGAGCCAAGATGATCTTGGAACAAAAATAAGAGAAGAGGAGGAAAAGAGAAGCGTTTTGGCTGATGGGTATTCCAAATCTACACTATTAACAGAGTGAAAAGTACTCTTGAATGGCTGTATGCTTGATTTTAGGCACCTATTAGCAATGCTGGTTCCTGAGGTAGTTGAACCCACTGCATACTTTAGGCCACAGCCAGCTGCCCTTCAAAGATCAGTTACTGATAATATGGGATAAGTGCAGGCAAATCCATGCTACAGGGAAAGGTTGTGGTAGTAGAATGTAACAGGATGGTTGTCTCAGCTAATCATATCATTCATCTCTGAACTTAAAACAGCTGCACCAATCACACTAGGACATTACAAATATGGCTCATAATAAGAGAGCACACTTGGTTCCAAAAAATTGCAAAGGAATAAAAAGCAACCCAAATATGAAGGCGATGCAGATGAAATGGCTTTTAAAGGTGAAGAGATAATGAAAGCCTGAAAATCACCATGTTTTCCTTGCATATTGATGTTTTATTTTGATAGACAATGAACACATTATAGTTAAATTATTAATTGTAATTACTATAAGAAAAAGTAAAAGTGAAAATTATCACATTATTTTGCTGTTATCTTCAGTTAGTTTTATGAAATTGACTATTAAAGCTGCATTCAGTTGGCTTCGGTTGTCTCTACATGCGAATATACTGTCACCACTGTCAAAACTGCTATTGAAACAGTGTATTAGAGCCGTTTACATGGTTGTATAAACTGACAATTCCCCATAATAATCTTGTCAAGACACTATCAAGTCAGTTTTTTAAAAACATAACGTGTTTCTTTTGACTAAGCCCTATCAAATGTGATCAGAAACAAGTCTGACAATGATTCTGCTCTTCCACAGCTCTGTGTCTAATATCATTTTTACATCTCTAGTCCTGCCAAACACTTCCACACACATATGAAGCACAAGATGGGTGGCGTTGACTTTATCAATATTTAACACAAAGCATGTGGGATGAGACTGTCCCCACCAGAAAAATGACAGTGTTGGTTTTCAGTTAAAATGCTTAAAATGACCAATTAGTTGAACAGCAATCTCTTGTGGTTGTGTGAATAATGACTCTTGTCTTGCAGAAGCAATGACAGACGTAGCACGATTTTGTTATAGCGCAGCAAAATGTCAGATTAGACAGTTTAGTCATTCATTCTTGCCGTGACTACGTAGAGAGACATGGCAGACTACATGTTGGACCCTGATCAATCATAACATGGTACATGCAGTAGGTGATCAAAAAGGTGCATTATATTAACTTAATATCACTTGAGCAACATTAGCATTCAATTGGTGTTTGTGTCTCCTGTTGAATGTAAGTCCAATATTCACTCTCCTTTTAGCTCTGGTTTGGTCTCCACCAACTCCTGAGAAAAATATCTGGCTCTTTAGCTGCTAAATGCTTCACTATGTTCACCAGCTTTAACTGGCTGTCTGCTGTTTGGTACTGAGCAGGTAGTGACAGTAGGTTCATCAGAACCTTTTCACTGAAAACAGCTGCCTGCTGCTGATGGAAACAAGGTTGATGAGAGCGCTGACACTGAACCAGAACAGTAACTCATTGTTAATTTAAAAATATTGATTAGTGCAGCTCTAAGTTTAATCCAAATGTATTTGGAAAAGCAATTTGTCTGTGTGTTATATTACACATATACATACTTTTATGTTTTTTTTCTCCTGCTCTGAATCAGAAGCTTCACTTCATGTTTTCCTAGCAAGGAGCTGACTTGTACAATTCCTGTTCATTGTTTCTGTTTCATTACAAAGGTAGCCGCAGTTCTCTTTGAGGCCCACATATTTTTGAAATTGTGCAGTGAATGTGACATAGTCACACAGGTCAGTCCACACAAACAATACAAGCACTTTTCCTTTTTGGGTGATGTGAGTTTGACCTGTAGAAACCTGCTGCTATAAAAGAAAAACAGCCTCAACTGCTTGTCAGTCTTAATATCTGTCATGGCTGACCTTGTCTACTTTGCAGCTTATTTACTCTGTAAAAAGCTGTGAAAAGAGAAAAATCACTTGTGTTATTGAAACTGAACTATTAAACAATGTCGACTTCACGCTTTGATGAATCTACAGCTGATGGGATGTGTCATGGTAAAGGAAAACCTCCTCCTCTGCAACTAAGCAAGTTCAAATAGACAGACTGTGGTCTCAAAGCAGCAGAGCAATAATAAAGATGAAAACCAATCCCACAGTCCATACCCAAGAGCCTCCAGGTTTGGAAAACTGACATTTACTGCAAAATAAGAGGATTTAATTGCAACGTAAATCTGATAAGCCTCTCAAGACTTCTATTTCCAAAAAACAAACAGTTAAGGTGTTCCTCCACCTGTGGAAAAATAATGTGATAATAGGAAAACTAGTTTACTGCATTTTTTGTAGCACATAGCCAGATGAATGGAGCCTGGAGCTTCACTGACATTGATGACAGTGAAAAAAGCACGGCTGAACATGACACAGACAAAGAATGTTTTGGGAAAAGTCTAATTGCTTTTCTTACCAGGTCACAGTAGAAACATGGATCAATACAAGTTTTGGGTACTGGCCTTATACCTGAAACTGATTCATCTGTTTTGTGATAGAAGAAATAGCAGGAGGCAGCTGTTTTCAGCTACTCATAAAAATATATACAGTATGTGCAATATTAGTGTCATATGAGTAATATAAGTTATAGTGCAAAAAGCAAAATTTTGGTTATAGTGTGAATGAGGGTATTGCACAGGTAGTGGTATGGTAATGTATAAAACCAGCATAACAGAATAGTTATACATGTTATACATGTTAGAAACACACATAACATGTAGTGCTGAGGTTTATGAGAGAGGTGGAGCTATACAAGGTACAACATTACATTACATTGCACTGGCAGATGTCTTAGGGGCATCAAACTGTAATTGCATCCCTAATTACTAGTACTTTTTCGATAAAGTGGAAAAAGAAAAAGAAAATAAACAAGCAAAAAAAAAACTACCTGACTGATTGCCATGAAATTTGGTACAGATATTTATGGTCCCCAGAGGATGAATCAGAATGACTGTGGTGATCTCCTGACTTTTCCTTTAGTGCACAAGCAGGTCAAAGTTTCACATCTCTGTGGAATATGTCAGCATCTACAAATTAGTATATTTTGGTTACTGTTTTACTGTATTTGTAAAATTTGACAAGCGAGAGCAGATTACATCACATTTTAGGGACTATAATGTTGGCTGCTGGGGGCTGTCCTGTCTGGCCTCCAGGACACTCAGTCGCTGTTTTTTGTAACTGACTGCGTGGGGGTATTAAAAACACAGCGTACATACAGACAAAAAGGAGAGATAGGGAGAGAGAGGGAGCACACCAAGTATTCTGAAATAAGAGTTGAATTTCTTCACAAAGCCTGCAGCATATATGTCCTGAAATCCTCCACCACACAAATCAGGGGAAACTTCCTTATCTTGAGAAAGCAGAAAAATAGAGCTCTGAGCTGCAAGAATCAGGCATCATGTTGGTTTAATTCTGACAGACAGTCACATATCTGTAATCACATTTGTATTGGGCCACATACAGTATGATTTAGGGGATCTAGGGAGAGAGAGGGACAGAGCTTTTGCCAGTTTCAGGCTGATATACAGTACGAAATAACTGCGTGCGACAGTTTGCACTGCACTGATCTGTGCAGCTGATATCATCTGCTGTCAACAAGGCATCTACTGTAGACAGTACATTTACAATTTACAAGAAGTAATAAAAGAATTTACAAGAAGGCATGGATAATTAAGATTTTGTCGTAGACAATGTTTCACAAAGTTCATAAAGTTTTCCCTAACTCACTCTTCTGTAGGGGTTTCCTGTGAGTGTGACAGCTGGCTCCATCACACTGTGACAACACTGTGATGTTCCCTTTGTTGCTTGCTCCCTTCTGTTATGCTACTTGGCTGAATAAAATGTTTTCTTTCACCTGTTTTTAAAATTTGATCATTCATTGTAAACAGGAAAGTAAGATAAAAAATATCTGACTACTGTGCCTTCATTCGCCCGTTATTTCTCACATCCTTTTTTTTCACATTCCCAAACACTTCATTAGCATTTGAGTGAACCTTTTTTTTCGCACTGAATTGGCTGTTGTGTCATCCTAAGGCTACATCCACACTAATACATTTTAAAACAAATAACTTTTGCTACGTTTACACCTAGTGTCCACACTTCTCCGGCATTTTATAACCCCTAAAACGGAGACCTTTTAAAACGCTGCTGACCCTGTTTTAGTTTGAAAACTTGGTTGTGTTTTAGTGAGGACGAACAAAAACGGAGACATTCTAAAATGATGACGCAGACACCCATGTTCGCTTCCTTGATTGGGTCTTATCAGCCATGACGTGTCTTCCCCAATTCGTCACGCCAATATCAGTTGACCCCTTCCCAGATGAAAACAAACGACATCAGCCTTGACTACCAGCGGTTAATTCAACTTTAATAACGAATTACAAAACTTACTTTCAGTAAGAGTTCCACCTGGTCGTTGGTCCAAGCAGAGAATCTCTGGTCTTACTTTCCACCATTGCTGTGAACAACCAACCACAGAGTAGACAATCTGCTTCCTGTTTACACCGGCACGTGCATGCCAAGTGCACAGGAATGGTCACGTGATATGCGTTTCCAGGCGTGTAGTATGGATGGAGATTATATCTGAAATGGTGATAAAACGCTCGTGTACGAGATCATTTTTGTTTTAAAACGGCGTTTTAAAAACGTAGTAATGTGGATGTAGCCTAACAGGTCTCTCAGCCCCCACACCTCTTAGCCCAAACAGATGCAAACACAAACCCACTGAAGAAAAATTGTGTTTTATGAATGGAGCATCCAAACCTTTTTCACTGTCACTGTATGAATGAGGGGAAAAAAATTGGGGGATCCTCACTCAATACATAAATACTGGTAGTTGGGAGAAATATCGATAATGATAATATTGCTGAATTTAGGGGAAGTGTGTCTAAAAGGATACACTGAACTTCAAAGTCATTAAAGTGAAAAGTGAGGGTAATTTCAGGGTTTGGGCTGTCAAAAATGTGTGAATAATTACTATTGACAACTAGACGGGCAGCAAACATTATTGACGTTCCAGCAACTATTGTAATTCTGGGAAACATACTGTCCAAACCATGGCCTAAATAATGAAGCATGTCTGTACTGGGGCAGTCACACATTGCAATTGACACCCTGCAATTGAATGAATGGGCATGTTTACAGTGGAATCTAGACACGCCCTCAGGCAACATGGAGAGTGGGGGGCTGCCAGTGAGCCTCCGGCTGGGGACAGCAATTGTGGCATGAATAGCAACAAATTAAAAGGTGTCACAGAAACACATCACATTAGTTCACTCACCCCCCACTCTGTGAGAGCTGCAGTGTAAAACCACGGCAGCAGTGTGCACTTGTTATCAAAGACAAAAGCAACAAAAAAAACAAACAAGAAACTTGATTACTACTTCATGTATCCACTGAAGGTACTTATTATTTTGCTTAAAGACAGGACAAGGAATTTTATTTTGTAAAACAAATGCCACAGCCTTTCATGCTTCAACCTCTCGACCCATCTGCCCCCCTCCTTGTCTTTTCTTTCAGCCAGTGAAGACTCAGACCCTGCACTCCCACAGCCTCAATCAAGGGCATTTTTTGCTTTGTTTTGTCACTGCAGATGGAAATACGAACAAATATGAACTACCCTTTTTACTCTCTAATGTCGACAAAATAGAAGACACAAAACTAAGGGAGCTACAACAGATGGATCTATTGAGGTGCACATTACTCTGAGACAATATATTGTAAAACTCGTCCTCTGTTTTACAATCCCTCCCATATCTTCCGGTCAGGTAAGAAAAAAGTTTTAAATGAGCACTGTGTGCCCTCTCAGAGAGTTTACATGGTCAAGTATTGACGTTTTACAGATCATAGAGAGAGCTGTCAAACATGCAAAGTCTATGGATAGGAAACATTCCAAATCCATAGACTTACCTGATTTTGGGGGATTGTCATCAATATATCAGTTTTAAATATTTCAAAATATATATATATATGTGTGGTGTCAAGGTAAACAACACCTTTTACCATGCCTTCCTTTTGTATACAAATCTTTTGTTGCACCACAAGCTCTGATTGCAGGTGCTCATGTCATGGTTCATTCTCAATTTTCCCCTTTAGTACCTCTGTGTGCCTTTTAAATCACAGTAGCTCAACCGGCACTGGGCTGCTGCGCCAGGTCCTATTCAATGAATAGCAGCCTATTAGTGTTTCAGTTTTTGAGTCTGTATATGTAAACAGTTAAGCCTTGTTTATACTCTGCACAAGCTCATAGCTCACGCAGCATCTGCAGAGGTGTCTCGAAAGCTACGAGCTTGCACAGAGGCGTTTATGCTTAACACTATCTGTTGCAGTTTTCTCCGAAATACCGGGGGCGGACAAAAGAAAACGTTCTGTGAATAAGCAAGAAGTCAATGAGTGTTACCAGAAGATCGTCATAAACTAACATGGCTGCACTTGCTGCACTAGAGATCGTTGTTGCTGAGGAAGAATTTAACTGTTTTTATTTATTAAATGTGGTGACAATCTCTCCATGAGTTACAGTCAGAGTCAGAGGATCACAGACATTATTACAATTCATCCTGTCATCCTGAGGGGAACATGAATATGTGTACCACATGTTGTGCCAATCTATGTGGTAAATGAGAATTTATTTCACTGGATAATTGAAACTGAAATTTTGACCTGATAATGGCCCTTGATGAGGAGTCAGAGGATCATCAAAGTCCTTAGGATTTATCCTGTGAGGACCATGAATGTCTGTACTACCTTTTAACAAATGGCAATCCATCCAATATTGTTGATGTTAGTTTGGATCAAAGTGGTGGACCAAACAACTGACATTGCCATTCCTAGAGCCATGCCAAGAATACAGAGATACATCATAGTTAACCAAGTCAGGAGAGAAACGTTTATGTGGAATTTAGTTACAACATTTTTAATGAATGTACCTGATGAAGAACAAAGAAACATGCTTTGTTCATGCACATGTCAATTAAACCCCTGATCAACACAGTGCGTTTCCCATGGCTGAAAAGCATGTTTATACATGTCGGATATGACTGACTACACACAACTTGTGTTAGTCTGGACATTTGGCCTGTGCTTCATGTTTTCTAACATCTGTTGATTGGAGTTGTTGATGACTTCACCATAGCAGAGGCTTTTTAATCAGTGGTAAGACGATGGGCATGCTGTATGTCAAGCCGGCAGAGTGGGAGGCTGGAAGGCGCTAAAAATGGCAAACTAAGGAGCTTTGTAATCTGAATGGAAAAAGAATATGAGTTTGTGTTGAAAATCTCTGAAGAGATAATCAACACTTCAGCTTATGTTGTACTCAGTAGTGTAAAATGATGGATAAACGCTGACCTCCAGTTGGTGAGAGCAGTCTCTGGAACCAAAGCAGATGGATGCCCTATATAACAAAACCTGCACTTGTGTCACTTGTGCACTCTGTGTCCCTTCAAGATCTTGGTCATACCTACCAACATATTAAAATACTGTCTTTTAATTGCCATGAACTGCACTTTGAGTTATACTGAAAAATTATTTACTTCCATTCATCATTGCAGGGTAAACTTGCATTAGAGTGTTGAGTGCATATTCATAATCTCTCAGTATGATCCCTCACATGATTTCCTTCTGGTTTTATGGCTATAATCAATATTCTTATAACAACAATGTATCAAATGACAATGTGAAAACAATATGATGATGTGAAAGGGGTCGCTCATAGGGACATCAATCTGCAGCTCCCATTGGCTTTACAGAGCTTTATAGCAATTTTCAGCTCATTGTTTAGCTGTCCGGTCTGTAAATGTTCTGTTTTGGTTCACTCTCATTGCAAGGTTTAAGTATTTATACTGTTTAATGCTAACAGCAGCTGTGCTATTAATTTTAACAGATGGACTAACTGGTAATGTAAATAATGATTAGTTGCACCCCTGGTTTATGTCTTATCCTATTGGTGTGGTTATATTCTGCTCTGTATCTTTTTGCCCTGCTAGTTACTTATTAGTAGTATCATTACTTCTGCAATGACCTAATTTATCCATGGAGATCAATAAAGTTTCATATCAGCTGGCCTAAGTTCACATCAGTTTGATGCTACTGTATAAAGCATACTATGAAATGTACCTCCAAAAACTGTATGTGAGACATGTAAAGTTTACAATAAAGACATGTGTCTTAATGTGTCTGACTTATCCATCACTGAAACGACAGGCTGAGTAGGATGTGAACAGCTTACAGCATGCAACAAGTCCAAGAGGTTCCTGCAGTATTATGACTGATGCAGGCTTTATCCAGATGTGCCCCAATCCAGTGTTTCAATAAAATACATCAAAGGGTTGTTCCCATCCTAATCCAGATGGGTTGCCCTGGTGTGGCTTTTACAAACTACAAGCACAGCTAACCTGGCTGAGAATTTCCTCACACAACAATGCAGTCAGGCCATGGAGCGATATGCTCTAATCCTGTTGTTCTACTCTGATATTCTATTCGATATTACACATATGACAATTTTCAAAATTCTCCACATTTATATAATGCAGAAATTGTTTATATTTGAGTTGTGTACATTTAGATTTGTCAGTTTCTATTATTTTGGGGGCATTTACAATAGAAAGATGACAGGAAATAAGGGAGAGAGAGGTCTCCAGCCGGACTTGAACTGGTAACATTGCTGTTAATGGTAAACATCTCCCCAGAGGCTGTAACTTTTTATGCAGACCAAATAACATTTCTATTCAGTCTCAGTAGTAGTGGAGCTAAAAATGAAAAGGATGTCCCAGTGATTGGTTCAATGAGGTCATCAAATAGCATGACAGTTATCACTTTAGTCTTGATGTGATGTTTATTAATGACCCAAATAGATAATGAAAGGGGACACATAAAGGTCCGTTTACTAGTCATGAGGAGTGCTATTCTGCCTGCAAACAGTTGTATAATTTTAAGACTGAAATTTCATTCCTAGTCTTGAAAACAGAAATTGACAAAACAATCTCACAACAAGCTCCCTTGGTAGCTGATCTGAAGCTTTTCTCTAGTTGTATAATGTTTTCTGGGGTGTATGTTTCTGTGTTTTGCTGAGAAAATAACCCTGGTGGTGTCGTCAGACAATACGTCATTTGTCATCACCTTTCATAACTGCTCAAAATCACTGTTACAAAAAGGATTCATTATGACTTTTCTGATCAACAAACTCTGTGCTTAAAGTTGGGTTAGGATTAGGAACAAACACTAAGATTAGGCAAATATCCCAGTTTGGATTAAAATAGACCAGTGTTGACTGTTAGGTATAAAACTGAACTAGAATAGTTGTCTCCCATTTTAAAATCACCCTCTCTTTGCTGTCCAGCCTTCCACAAAAATATCTGGTCCATGAATGTCATGCTACCTCTGCTTTTACTCCTGACACACAAGTGATACGACCACTAGATTTCCTTGAAAGGCATTGTTTTAGGTCTTAGAAGAAATTACTATGTCTTGGCTGGTGTTAATCTATATTCGTCTACCTACAATATATTAGTCCGTCTCTCAATACTTAATGTGTCTGTGGTTCCAAGCCCATTGGGTCCTACTGAAGACCTAAATCTTTAAAAAAAAACAGCTCTAGTGAGTATTTCCAACAGCAGGGCGGTGAATGGGGGATTGATTTTTGTGAGTACCCCAATTTTATGGAAGTGCCATAATAAATCACTGGAGTAGATCTTTAAAGGAGACACTTTTTGGATTCCTATCCATCACTGAAGGACAGATAGGTAGAAGTTACACATGGAGTCTATATAATAAAAAATATCATTTTTTTGTAGCATAAAAGTAGAATTGATTTCTCAATTTCAAATGTGCCCTTTGAGACAAACACACATCCAGGGACTTTAAGAACGTTATCCAGGCCACAGGCTATATCACTTGACATAAACACTCAGCATGCAGACCTGCATATGTGTGTGTGTGTGTGCATATATATGTGTGAGCTAGGCTTCAAAACACCCTCATCTTTTCTATCAGCAATCTAAACACCCTGGTGAGTTCACATGGCTGCGGGTGACATACACACATACACCGCCTCCCACGGCATGCAGCAGCAGGCTGGATGATTGTCAGACAGGATCTTCAGATGCTGTTGGTGGATATTCACTCTGACATCCTCTTTATCTCTCACATCACAGATGCCCTCCCAGGAGACACCTGCAGTAGGGTTTATTTTTATTGGGCTCATTTTAACTGTTGAGACTTTTTGGTTTGTCACTCCAACACTACACTACACTCACACAGGATAATGTTAACATGTTCCAATCCTGAATGGACCATCACAACATGGGGGATCATGTTGTTCATCTTAAAATGGATATACCAAGCTGCATTCACTAAAAGCAAAATATATCTCCAAACAAGGCAAAGGTGGAGGACACACGGATAGAAACAGATGTAATACCACCAGTAGTGGTTGGTGGTGCAGGTGATGTAGACAATTGCTTAGTGGGTTAATTCACCTCTCTCTGTCGATAAAATTATATTTCACACTGATATGCCGAATGCACCATTGTTGTCTTCATATACACAAGGCAGACAGATCTTATCTTTGACATTTACCTCACAGAGCTGTACCCCCTATGTATAGCCTGCTGGATTGTTGTTACCTTTCTAAGTGGGCCAGTAGCTTGCTGTGTGTGTGTGTGTGTGTGTGTGTGTGTGTGTGTGTGTGTGTGTGTGTGTGTGTGTGTGTGTGTGTGTGTGTGTGTGTGTGAATGAGAGGCAAAATGTAAAGCACTTTAGGTAAAAGTGCTATAAAAAAGCAATATAACAAGACTAAAAGTCTATTATCAGGCTGTGCATAGGCAAAACAGTGCTTTGAACATGCTGATGTTTAGCATGTATAACATGTTCACTCTCTATAGCATAATAACATTTGCTTATTAGCTCTAAATTCAAAGTACAGCTGAGGCTGATGGGAATTAGGTTTCAGCCAAACCAAAGTATTTGGCACATTACAGTTTTGACCTGATGGTGGTGCTAGATGAAAAGTCATAGGTTTACCAAAAACCTGAATGTCAGTATTAAATTTCATGGCAAAAAAATCCAATCTTGGTGGAAACATTTGACTCCAGTGTCAACCTCGTTATGGCTCATTATGGATTAGCAGTGTCATTAGGATTTATCATCTGGACATCATAAATGTCTGCACAAATGTTTGCCCCAAACCATTCAACAGATGTTCAGATATTTCACACAATACAACTTTGACCAGCTGGTGGGGCTAGAGGAAAAGTCAAGGGGGCATGAATGTCTATACAAAATGTCATGGCAATCAATATAATAGTTGTTGAGATATTTCAGTCTTCACCAGAGTGGTAGACCGACAACAAACTAACAGGCCGACACTGCTATCCATAGAGCCACGCCTATGGAAGCCTATAGGGGACTATATTAAGATGATAATGTAAATTAGAAAATGAAAACGTAATTTCACAATAGCATTATAATTTTCCACATGTATGTGATATTTGAGTAAAAATGAAAATGAAAATGCAATAATCCAATTTGCATTTGCACATACTTGCATGGGTGTTCTATGACAATATTAAAATGAAAATGGAAAAGCTTTTTGACATTTAATTTTCAAAGTCGTACCCTGCTGTACAGTGGACAGTATTCAAATGTTAATTCAAATTTGAAAATTAAAATGCAAAACAAACAATGTAACCTAATTTGCCATTTATGCAAGCAACATTTAAGTCACAATTAAAATTAAAATGCAATTTTTTAGTTAGTACAGTTGTCCACTGAACAGTGGGGTACAAATTTGAAAATTAAATGTCAAACAGCTTTTCCATTTTCATTTTAATATGGTCATAGAACGCCCATACGAGTATGTGAAGATGAAAATGTAAATTGGATTATTGCATTTTCATTGTTATTTTTACCCAAATAACACATACACATATATGTGGAAAATTATAATGTTATTGTAGAATTACATTTTCATTTTCAAGTTTACATTATCATTTTAATATAGTCTCCATACATGTCACTAGCATGGTTAGAAATATTGATTAGTGAGAAATGCTATGAATCAATCCACATACTCTGTATGCAAACACAAAAGAAAGAAAGTATAAATTCAAAATCCTAAAGCACTACTGGCAGCTTCTGTGTTCATTACACCAATACAAATGTGCTGGACAGAATAAGCAGCACTCTACAATGTTTAAGTCCACAGAGCTTTACTAATAGTGGGGTTTAAAACCTTCCTCCTGAAAGTGCTCAGTTAACGGATGGAAATATACCTTGTGAGATGGCCTGATGAAAAAGTCAGGGATACACCAGAACTATCCAGCCATCAGTTTTTGAGACACCCTGTCATGGATCAAAGGGGACATTCAGACCTGCCTTTGTATGTGGATTGGTGTCTGTGTGAAACAGCTCTGAGGGGAGGCGAGTGCTGAGCTCAGGACGAGAACAGGCTGGAAATCCCAGATGGGGAGCGCTCAGGCAGCACAGGCCGGATTATAACTCTGAACATCAAATTGTCTTATGTAACACATTGTAGTGCAGACCACAGCCACCAGCAGCTGTTACGCAATCAACTGTTGACCTGGCAAGGAAGAGACATGCCTGCACATGTGCGCGCGCGCACGCACACACACACACAAGCACATGAATGTGTATGCACAAATATTTAAACAAACATACACACAGAGAAGTAGGTGCCAAACAGGAATATACAAAGATCAGGTCATTGACTAAACATCAACATTTTTTCCTTAAAGTCTCCCTCCACTCCATAGTGCATTTTGGTCTGTGAGTATGTATGTATGCAAATTCCAGTTACCTTGTGAAAAATCCAGACTTTGCATATTCATAGACCCTGGATTGTTTAACAAAGCAGAAGGAGTACATATGATTTTTAACGAGGTAATCGTAAAATCAAAATCAAATTATTATTCCAAAATTATTCCAAGTATTTTTATATGTCTCAAAACCTATCTGGAGGGGATCTTTAAAGTTATATAAGATTTCAGTTCTGGTTGATTTGGCAACATCTGCGGTTACTGGTAGTAACAGCAGCAGGGTTTTACCATACCAAGTGTACTTGCTTGGGGATCAAAGGATGTCTCACTAATAAAACGTAACTTATTTGGCAATGGCAATAATATATATTAGGTCCATCAGCACAAACAGAAGGCGCTTATTCTGGCCAATAAGCCATTCCTCTGCTGTGTTTAGTGGCAATAACCCCACACAAATTGCAACTACTAGGATGTGACACTAAAGCATCCCATAAAAAGGCCATACCAAGATCAACTTCGCCTTTTCCCCAGTATTAGCCTGATGAGCATGGCTGGTAGACTCAAGAGCATCTTTTCCATCTGAACTTGACACTTCTGTCATAATCTGCAGCAGAGCTATATACAGGATTGCAGTCTCTATGTAGGCAGTGAGGTTTTATCTGTTGTTGTCACAACAAGGTCATTAGGTTTCCACTATGCAAAGGTTTTTCCTGAATCATTGTGGATTTTAAGAAGCTCCCCTTTAGTAAGTTTGTTCATTACAAGTCCAGGTTTAGGCATGAAAACTTGATTAGGTTGAGGGAAACATCATGGTTTGGGTTAGAATTACTACTTTGTTAATGTCAGGGCACCTTTGTCATCATGGCTACAATAATAACCACTTGGTTAAAGCTCCACTCCAGTCAATTTTGACATTTTTATGATATTTCATATATTTGTGAGTCATTTCCTGACAATGTCGATGAACTACATTGTTTGCCAAATATTTTTTGACAAATAACTTAATTTTGTGCTAAAGTTAAAAAAAAATTGAAGCTGTTGCTAAAATGGAACTATGATGTATGACTATAGTAGAAGCTACAGGTCATACGTCATCCTCCAAGCTTGCGCAGGCGCACTGTTCGGCCTCTGCATCTGAGCGGCAAACCAATAAACATTGTTGTGAGCTAGCTAGTAAACTTATTTTGTATTTTACCACAGTTGTAGCATTATAGACTTAGTTATACACACATGGACAAAATTGTTGGTACCCTTCCATTAAAGAAAGAAAAACCCACAATGGTCACTGAAATAACTTGAAACTGAGAAAAGTAATAATAAATAAAAATGTACTGAAAATTAACTAATGAAAATCAGACATTGCTTTTGAATTGTGGTTCAACAGAATCATTTTAAAAAACAAACTAATGAAACTGGCCTGGACAAAAATGATGGTACCCTTAACTTAATATTTTGTTGCACAACCTTTTGAGGCAATCACTGCAATCAAGCGATTTCTGTAACTCTCAATGGAGACTTCTGCACTTGTCGACAGGTATTTTGGCACACTCCTCGTGAGCAAACTGCTCCAGCTGTCTCAGGTTTGAAGGGTGCCTTCTCCAGACTGCGTGTTTCAGCTCCTTCCACAGATGTTCAATAGGATTTAGATCAGGGCTCATAGAAGGCCACTTCAGAATAGTCCAATGTTTTGTTCTTAGCCATTCTTGGGTGTCTTTAGCTGTGTGTTTTGGGTCATTATCCTGTTGGAGGACCCATGACCTGCGACTGAGACCAAGCTTTCTGACACAGGGCAGCACATTTTGCTCCAGAATGCCTTGATAGTCATGAGATTTCATTGTACCCTGCACAGATTCAAGACACCCTGTGCCGGATGCAGCAAAGCAGCCCCAGAACATAACCGAGCCTCCTCCATGTTTCACAGTAGGTACAGTGTTCTTTTCTTTGTATGCTTCATTTTTGCGTCTGTGAACATAGAGCTGATGTGACTTGCCAAAAAGCTCCAGTTTTGTCTCATCTGTCCAAAAGACATTCTCCCAGAAGCTTTGTGGCTTGTCAATATGCATTTTGGTGAATTCCAGTCTCGCTTTTGTATGATTTGCTTTCAACAGTGGTGTCCTCCTCGTCGTCTTCCATTAAGTCCACTTTGGCTCAAACAGGCGGGGGTACCATCATTTTTGTCCAGGCCAGTTTCATTAGTTTGTTTTTTAAAATGATTCTGTTGAACCACAATTCAAAAGCAATGTCTGATTTTCATTAGTTAATTTTCAGTACATTTTTATTTATTATTACTTTTGTCAGTTTCAAGTTATTTCAGTGACCATTGTGGGTTTTTCCTTCTTTAACAGAAGGGTACCAACAATTTTGTCCACGTGTCTGTCTCGTTAGTTAGCTCACTTAGGTAGGTGTGGTTAGCTAGCCTGACTTACTGCATTAGCTAACAGAGGGTCTTCATTTTATTTTGGAGTTTCGTCCACCTTAGTTTAGTGTGTTGTTTATTTTCACAATGGCATTTGTGTGTGCGGTGAAAGGTTGCAAGCTAACGCACAGCCTACGCGCCGCATTTTCATCTGCAACGCGCATTTTACTACGGACTGTTTGATCAGAGAAGGCTGACGTGGAGGAGCGATGCCGTCCCGACCATCAGCGTTGATGAAACGGTGAGTTGTGCACTGTGAAATGTTTTTAATGATTTATTCACACTAGCGAACTAACGTTAGTTGACGGCTGGTTATTGCGTTGTTTCGTGACGTAAAGACGTGTCTTCGTCCACAGCGCTGAGTCTTATCTGTCGGTGTTTACGGAACATCAGCCGCTCTGACGGTAGCTGATTGTCTGAATAATATCACACGCATCATCACATATTGTACATTATTTGGATAGGCTCTCAGGACAAAAGAGAGAGGGTGCCAGACAGACCCCCCAGTGACACACCTATTCCCAGCAGCAGAAGTAAGGGTAGGGATAATGAGGGTCCAGTGTGAAGGGCCAGGGACAGCTCCAGACTCTGCTGGACTAGTCACACAGTCGTGGTTCACTTCTTAGTAGATATGTGTGATTCCAGTGATGTTGGACAAATAATATATAGGCAACTCTTTCGTGTGTAGGCTCAGTTCTGTAAAAACTGTCAAAACTAAATCTGCAGTGTGTAAAGTATGAGATTTAAACTATGTAAACTAAATGCTTTTTTTCATATAATTGTGTGGGCTAGCTGTTCAAGTGTCCCTTCCACCTGAGAGGAAGAGTGTGTCATGTGAGACTGAACCTGAACCCCAATACACAACCCACAATTGCACACCACTGAAGAGATCACACTTGGACGACTCCACAGATGATTCCAGCTTTAGTCCTGGTGACAGCACTTTGATTAAAGATCAGTAAGATTTTAACTTTTTCAGCTTGTGTCTTAAACATTCCTTAATTAACATGTGACGTGTCATCTCTGTGTGTGTGTGTGTACAAATATTAGATCCTAAATTTAAATTCATGAGGCTGGGTTTGAACCCAACCATGGGCCTTTCTGTGTGGAGTGTGCGTGTTCTTCCTGTGTTCATGTGTGTTTCCTCTGGTTGCTCCTCCCATGTCACGCATGTTAGTGTGTGTAGAAGGGCACAGCTGAAAATAATACTCAGCAAGCCTACCCTGGGTTAATAAAAGTTAATAAATAAATAGTTGTATTTGTGATAGTGCCTAAACAAGATATATGAATAAGAGAGATGATTAGTAAAAAAAACATGTCATCAATTAGGTATATAGAGTTTTGTAGATGTGTAATCAGTTTTGCAAAGGGAGCAATGAGATCAAGTCCTTTACCAAGCAAAAGGCCAAGTGAGAAGAGCAGCTGCACAATCGTAGGTCGCAGCTACTCTGATGAAGACAACATATACACTGTATCAAAACTTTGTGTACATTTTCAATGAATGAGCATCGCGCCACAAGTGTGTGGCTTCTCTTATAACTCCTCTGCTTGTTTTTGTCAGGTGGCAGCTCATTAAGCCAAGCCATTGGCGCCCCCTCCTGGTAGTGGATAGTCAAATTTCAGTACAAATCAAAACATCGGCTGTGTTTGAAATCGCATACTAACGTACTGGCTACTACATACTCAGTCAGTATGTACTGCGTATTAAATGAATGATTAAGTATGTCATTACAAGCATGACTGCGTCACATGACTGTATCGATCACAACATTACCGGTCCGAGCTAAGAGACACAATATATCTTGGGGCAGTTGAGTATGTCCAGTAAGCTCACACCGCATACTCAGAAATTCTTGCTAATCTAGTACACATCCGGGTATTTCTCGCGTACACAAAATCCACATACTATGCAGTTGGAACGCACTACATACTCAATTTAACGTCATTAGTATGCGATTCTGAACACAGCCATGGACAAAATTAACAAATAGCTCAATGCTGATTTGCAAATTGCTTTGGGATGTCAAGTTAAATGAAACATGAGCTACCAGTTACATATCTGCAAGTCTGAATACACACCTACAAATCTCTGCAGACAAATCTACCGTTACATTTTCATATCTCAATACATGTGAAAAACTGGTTACACATTTATAAATCTCAGGAAACATTTGCACATATCAACTTATGCATTTACTATGATAAAGTCTTGATTCCATAACATTTTATCACCTTGATAAATCAGACACTCAAGTATATACATTATATACAGTGCCTTGAAAAAGTTTTCATACCCTTGATAAAATCTCACTTTTTTACTGGATACCAAATACTGCTGTAATATTTCTTTCCATGTAATGTCTTAATTCAAAATATGACCACTCAAAATGATTTTTTCTACCTTAACTTCATATTTTGACAAAGTTCTGAATACTTTTGCAATGCATTGTATGTGCATCAATATGTAATGCATATGTTTTACATCTTTCAGAGCAATGAAGTGGGCAACAGCCTGAGGATGGAGAAAGAAGGTTTGTTGAGAGGGCTTTCAGTCTTGGCCAACGCAGGTGTTTTAAGATTAGAAATAATTGTTAATCAAAAATCTCATATGTAAGTATTTAATATAAGCACCCACCGTCATCCCTACAATATTGATATGAAGGTATTCAGTCAAAGGTGTCATATTTGATTTTGTCCATGTGGCCAAGGCCTGTACTGAAAAGTCATCCATGTTCTGCCATGTGTCTTTGTTGTTGGCTATTTTGTAAATATAACTATGGAATAAACTAATTCTACAATGCTACTGAACGTGTCCTTTTCTCCATTTAACAGGGGATAGCACAGATGTGTAATCTTGAATATACTAACTGTTGGGGCGTAGCTGATTCGGTGTGTGTGACTGAAATCACTAACCTTTTAATTTATTCATTTTGACAAGACATTTTTAAAAGGTAAGGGGACAGAAAATGTTCCATTAACATACTTACAAGTAAACCACTTTATTGTCCTAATGAACCAATATTTGGGCATAATGAAAATCAGTGTAGTCATGGGATGGATCAGGAAACTTCTGCCTTATCTTCAGAACCACACATGATGGAATTACCACCTGCACGTTTTCCTTGGTATCCCCAGCACCAGCGAACAAAGTTTCTGTATGACGTGTGTCTGTAAATTTGCTTCACATTTCTAGCATAAAACTGAAACTTGTTAACTTAAACTGAATAATACATACACATGTTGTGCCCCCAATTCACCATAGTGCTGTCTGTAGCTGTTGTACGCTGCCTGCAGGACCCATGGATTGAGGCACACAGCATCTAGTCCAGGGTGGGCTGTCATGCATTGTATCTCTTCGTCCACCTCTGCACATTTGGCCATGACCTAATTTACACAATTGTAGACACACTGACCAATAACTGCCTAGGGAAGACAGGATTCCACCATGTTACTGGACAAAACAATAGGCATTTTTGTAACTTGAAACACTCTGTCCCATTATCTTTTAAAATGTCTTGGAAAAATGTACCTGATTGACTTTCCTACAGCACACATTCTCCCAAGCTTCTGGCATGGAGGCACAGTGGCCACAAATGCACCTGTTAATACAGACTCAGTTTTACTACAATGCAAGTCAGGTTTGTAGTTGTATTAATTTCAATAATATGCAACAACACATAATATTTTACACAGTTTGGAAACGAGAAATGAACAGCGGTCTCATTTTAAAGTCCAACATTTTGTTGTCTCACCCATCCATCCCAACCTCCCCCCTTACACGGACTGTTTCTATAATAATGTCACAAGACTTCCACCTTTCCTCCTGACAAACAAAGAATCATGATTACTAAGGCAACGAGAAGGTTTTGTCACTTGTGAACAGATGTCATTTGGCTGCACTTGCTGAAACAACTGATACTGTTGTTTTTAATGGGAGGACAGTCTCATTATTGGCCAGGTTAATGCAATACATTGAATATGGTGTATGTCTCTTCCCTCTACCCAGTGGGTATTGTTTATCTACCTGCAACACAAGATACACATAAATGCAGACAATTGAAAATGGAGGATTATAACATAAAGCTGGCAGTTGGCATTTAGGAAATATACACGGTTTTCATTAGACAACAGCAGTATAGTTTTAGCCACAATGTGATTTGGGTCAGCCACAAAATAAATACATTTGAATACATTCATAATGTGACAGACACTAGGTGAAGTGTTTGTTGGTATGTTGGTTTGGGAGTGAGGTCTTGTCATGCAGTGAATTCCTCCCTAACAGCATTACAGCCTGCATATGAAGCACACCTGAGCTGTCACTGAGCCTACAACCTCGTCATGTTACTGACATACCTGCAGTTTGGGCTCATTACCATCAGATGACTCTCTAATGAGGTGTTCCAGCTCCACAGTCTAATTAAAGAGGACTGATGTGACAGGGATGTGTGAAATCCACTTAAAGCCAAAGTAACCCCTCTATATTTGTAAATGGTGGTAAAGTTATTCCTGATACCTATCATGTTGTGAGGAGCTCGATCACTACTGCACAGACTCTGGCTCCAAATGACGTCACCAGCGCAAGATGGCAGCTCCCGTATCCGGGGTATTTTGGCTTCACTTTTTACAATGGGAGGAAGTGGAGACGCGTCGTCCATCTTTATATACAGTCTATGGTCTAAAGCTTCATACTGATTAACATTTATTGTTCAATAAATGGTTAATGTAAGCGTTCTGGTATTTACCAAAATATAACATTCAGTGTTGAGGTCAAAGTTCATTCTTAACCTTGGAAAAACAAGTCTCACCATAAGGTCTATTTAGAGGTTGTTCTGGAGCTTTCAATCATATCACATGGTCTTAATCAACAGATGGGGTTTGCCCAATTGGTATAGAGTAGGTGTTCAAATTGTCATTTGAGGACTTCTTGGCCATGTTGGCTTAAAAGCTGAGGTTCAAAGTTTATTCTTTTATTCAACATGTATTTTTACAGCTCAAGAAAAAAGGGACAGCATCATGTTAAAATAGATTTAATCACAAACATTAATAAATACATAAATAAACTTCATATAAATTAGTTACCAAACAGTCAACTGAAATGTTTTTGATCACACAACGTACAATGTTCAGAATGAGTGAGGTGTCAGTCCTGTGTGCATTCAATTAAAGTAAGTTTGGTTAAGAAGTTGAAATTCACCATGAAAAACAGTTGGCACAGCTGAAATAACAATGTTGATTATATAATACAACCTTGTGTGTTAATTGAAATAACCTACATGGGGCTTGCATTGTAAGGTTATATTTCCTGCTCAGGAAACAACATCCTTTAAAAAGTCCTTAGACCAATAAAAACACACTTCAACACACTTCGGTTTTACAGTGCAAATGTCTTAAGCCCAGTTCAGACCAAAGATTCACGACGAGACGAAACCGTTTTAGAACGTCGCAGGGAAAAGTTGCAGCGGTGTGAACTGGCCCGTCTCAGCTCGACTCAAGCCGGCTGATGGCGTTTGTCAAATCACCAGCGGCTGGTTTTAGAACGTAAGGCACATCACTTGTTCCAATAGCCAATCAGCAGTTACAAACACTCAGGTTGTTATAGCTTTCTCGTCAATTAAGTATAGCCTACTTTATTTATTACACTGATTATTAATACAGTAATGAAATAATGTACTAAATGACTAATGAAAAAGGAAGAGGAAGAAAAATAGAGTAGCCTGCAGTTGTTATGGCAGCATCAGGAGGATACTTTTAATTTTGTTTAATTGTTGAGTCATGTAACTTCTTTTATCTATGGGCTGTAGCTCACCTGTCGCCAGGAAGCACAGCGTTATCATCAGCCGTTCCCCTGGTGAAATGCTGTGTGTGAAATATGGGGGGTCTCGGACCCCCTAATTAATAACTAGGACCCCCAAAGATGGCAAAATCATTTGAGCGGGTCTCTGGTTACCGGTGCCGGTTGTAATTCTGCGGCACAATAATACATTCTGACTGCAGTTCCGCTGCTATTCATGATGTCGTTGTATAAACTGAATCTTTCAGAACAGCTCACCAGTGTCAGAAAAGCTCACAAGGTCAGTTAACAGTTAAATCCCGGTGAGTTAATGAAAGTATCCACGCTGTGCCAGCTGTGCGTAATATTACGCATAGTTTTGGAGAGGTGTCAGTGCATGTCTATTGAGTTTGTCTGAGCAGAAAACACAAGTAAAAATGATTTATATGGTTACCGGCCATGCCTCGAGACCCCCCGATTGTCATAGAGTATTTTGCGCTCATTCTAAACCACATACATGTATTCTGACAGTTTTGTAGAGGATTAAACACAAGTGAAAATGATTTATATGGTTACCGGCCATGCCTCGAGACCCCCCGATTGTCATAGAGTATTTTGCGCTCATTCTAAACCACATACATGTATTCTGACAGTTTTGTAGAGGATTAAACTTTACTCTGCGGTTGGTTGCTCAGTTGCTGAAAATATTACAAACAAAGAACAGCGATGGCGAAAAGTATGACCAGAGATTTCTATGCTTTGACTGACGACGAGGTGGAACTGTTACTGAAAGTAATTGATGTTATTCCTTATCCATGTTGAATTAACCGCTAGTCAAGGCTGATGTCGGTTGTTTTCTTCAAGAAAAGGGTCACGTAGGGGCGTGACGAATCAGGAAAGGGCACGTCGTGGCTGATAATACAGGAAGCGAACATGGGTGTCTGCGTCATCATTTTCAAAAGTCTCCGTTTTCGCCCGTCCTCACTAAAACGCAATTCTGGAGTTTAACTAAAATGGAACAGTGGTGCAGTGGTTAGCACTGTCACCTCACAGTAAGAGGGTTCCGGGTTTGCACCCGCCGGCCGGCTGGGGCCCTTCTGTGTGGAGTTTGCATGTTCTCCCCGTGTCTGCGTGGGTTCTCTCCGGGCACTCCGGCTTCCTCCCACCATCCAAAGACATGCACGTTAGGTTAATTGGTGATTCTAAATTGTCCGTAGGTGTGACTGTGAGTGTGAATGTTCATCTGTCTCTATGTGTCAGCCCTGTGATTGACTGGCGACCAGTCCTAGGTGTACCCCGCCTCTCGCCCAATGTCAGCTGGGATTGGCTCCAGCCCCCCGCGACCCTCTAAGACAGACCTGGGCAAACTACGGCCCGCGGGCCACATCCGGCCCTTTGTACGCCCCTGTCCGGCCCGCTTGAGGTCAATCATAAATTATAGGTGTGTCGTGTTTTATTTTGTTTTTATTTTGAAATTTTATTTTGAAAAGCGTTACGTTTGTATTACTTACGTATGGACGTATGTGCGTGCGTGAGCTGTGAGTGAAGGTGAACAGCGACAAGTGACGCTAGCCAGGTTACCCTCAAGATGTCGGCTCACGCTAAGAAAAGAAAAGTTGATAACGAATGCCGTGTTTTCAACAAGACATGGTCTGCCAAGTATTTCTTTACAGAAATTAAAGGTAAAGCCGTGTGCTTAATCTGTGGTACACAGGTCGCTGTGTTAAAGGATTATAATTTGAATCGCCACTACACGACCAAGCATGAGGATAAATACAGAAATCTGTCTGATGAAGAGCGCGCGCGGGAGTCTGATGCGTTGCTAGCAAAACTGCAAACCCAACAAGGACTTTTTACGAAACATCACACCCCCAGAGATGCAGTCATCAGGACAAGTTATGTCATTTCTCACAAAATCGCCAGAAAAAGTAAGGCGTTTTCTGACGGAGAGTTTATTAAGGAGTGCTTATTGGACTCTGTTGCGCTGATGTGCCCCGAGAAAAAGGGCGCATTTGAGAACGTGTCACTCTCCCGACGCACTGTAACGAGGCGGGTTGAGGACATCGCTGGAAACTTGGAGCTTCAGCTGAAGAACAGAGCGGCCGACTTTGACTGTTTTTCTCTGGCTTTGGATGAGAGCTGCGATGTACGTGACACCGCCCAGCTACTCATCTTCTTACGTGGGATAACTGCAGACTTTCAAATCACGGAGGAGTTGGCAGCCATGCATTCAATGAAAGGGACAACCACTGGTAATGACTTGTTCACAGAGGTAAATGCATGTTTGGACTTGTTAGGACTGAAATGGGACAAGCTGGCAAGTGTGACAACAGACGGTTGTCCAAATCTGACGGGGAAAAATGTTGGACTTGCAGGATAAAGTGACAGAAATGAAACCTGTGCAGAAATTGACATTTTTGCATTGTATTATACATCAGGAAGTGTTATGTAAGACAGTGTTAAAAATTAACCATGTTGTTGATGCTGTAACTAAAACAGTTAACTTCATCCGAGCGAGAGCATTAAATCACAGACAATTTGTTGCATTTTTGGAGGAAAATGAGATTGAACATGGTGACATAAGCTATCACTGCACTGTCAGGTGGCTCAGCCTTGGCAAAGTACTGAAAAGTGTCTGGGACCTGAGAGACCAGATTCAGGATTTCTGTGTTAAGAAAGGACATGACATCCCAGAGCTTTCAGATAAAGACTGGGTGGCAGACCTCGGATTCGCTGTGGATGTGACTGCACTAATGAACGAACTAAATGTCAAACTGCAGTGCAAGGGCCTTTTTGTACATGAGATGTACAGTGCAGTGAAGGCTTTCATGAGAAAGTTGCAGCTTATCTCAAGCCAAGTAAAGGACAACATTCTGACCCACTTGCCAACACTAAAGGAAGCCAAAAGATCAGCCGATCACCTCCACAAGTACTCGACCATGTTAGAAGCACTGCATGCAGAGTTTTCGAGGCGATTTCAAGATTTCAAAACTCTTGAGAGTGAAATGCACATGGTTTCTTCTCCCTTCAACTGCAGTGTGGATAATGCACCAAGTGATGTTCAGATGGAACTCATTGACCTGCAGTCTGACACACTTCTGGCAGAGCACTTCAGGTCAGTCTCACTGCTGGACTTTTACTCCTCCCTCAAAGAGGAGAACTTTCCACACCTGAGGAGGCATGCTCAGAGGATTCTAGTCCTCTTTGGATCTACCTATGTATGTGAACAGACATTCTCAGTGATGAAGTTTAACAAATCCAAACACAGATCCTCTATCACTGATGACCACCTCTCAGCTGTCCTTCGCATAGCCACCTCAGACATTCAGCCAGATTTCAATGCCCTTGTTCAAGCCCAGAACAGACTGGATTATTCTCACTGAAGAGGTAAAATGAGGTGGAAAACATTACAAGTTATTGTTTGTTGTATTGCTGTATTTCTATAAACTTGTTAAGTTGTTTGTTGTTTTTCATTGTTTGTGGAGATTAACAAGTTAAAAATAAATTGCACTGATTCAATAATTGTTTTTGTTTTCTTATTTGACCTATACACCACAATTTCACATTGCCTAATATAAATATTTACAGAATAGTTTTATTCTTCCGATTATCAGTACCAGCTATTCAAAATATATAATTTAGTGCATTTTACAATGGAAGAAAGTTGAGCAGAATTAAGTTCAAGTTATCGTTGGTGTGGCCCTCTGACACAATTCAGGTTTCTCATGTGGCCCCTTGTAAAAATTAATTGCCCACCCCTGCTCTAAGAGGATAAGCGGTATAGAAAATGGATGGGATCAGCAGCGTTTTCAAAAGGGGTTTGAAAACACCGGAGTAGTGTGGATACTAGGCATTAACATAAGCAAAAGTTATGTGTTTTAAAACAAAAACCTATTAGTGTGGATGTAGCCTGAGAAACCTCAACAGCAATTCTAAGCTAATGACTGCCTCTGTCTGGAGGGGTCTCCAGACAGAGGCAGTCATCAGATCACCAAGACAGATCACCAACTACAAACCTAAAGCCCCCCACTCCATTAAAAACTGCGCCTGGCCAATAACCTGAATGAGTTCTACTGTCGATTTGAAAGTCAAAGGGACAGTTCTGAGACCATGCCCCATGACTCCATTCACCAGCCAAGTATATTAACACACTGTTAACACACAGAACCCTGCAAAGTAGTTGGACCAGACTCTGTCTCTCCTTCCATCCTGAAGCACTGTGCTGATCAGCTGTCCCTGGACAACACCGTCAACATTGCCTTCCACTTCATCCTCCAGCAGCTGGAGTCTTCAGGAACCTATACCCAGGTCCTGCTTGTGGATTTTAGCTCCGCCTCCAACACCATCATCCTAGCTCTGCTGCAGGACAAGCATTCCCAACTGACTGTGCCTGACTCCACCTGCAGGTGGATCACAGACTTCCTGTCTGACAGGAGGCAGCACTTGAAGCAGGGAAAACAATCTCTGACTTCCGGATCATCAGTACCGGTTCCCCTCAAGGCTGTGTCCTTTCCCCTCTACTCTTCTCCCTGTACATAAACAGCTGCACCTCCAGTCATCAGTCCATCAAGCTTCTGAAGAGAGAGATTCTGGGAGACTGACCATCTGGTGTCCTGGCCTTCTACTTCCTGGGCACCATCATCACCCAGGACCTCAAGTGGGAGCTGAACATTAGCCCTAACCTATGAAGACACACCAGAGGATGTACTTCCTGGAGCAGATGAAGAAGTTCAACCTGCCAAAGTCAATGAAGGTGCATTTCTACACTGCCATCATTGAGTCCGTGCTCACCTCCTCCATCACCATCTAATACGCTGCTGCCACTGTCAAAGACAAGGGCAGACTGCAGCGTATCATTCGCTCTGCTGAGAAGGTGATTGGCTGCAATATGCCATCTCTCCAGGACCTGTACACTTCCAGGACCCTAAGGCGGGCAGGAAAGATTGTGGCCAAACCCTCTCACTCTGGACACAAACTTTTTGAAACACTCCCCTCCGGCAAGAGGCTGCAGTCCATCAAGACCTAAACCTCACAACACAAGAACAGTGTCTTCCAGTCTGCAGCTGGCCTCATTAAAAAGACCTGGGACTCTCACTGACACTGACTCTTATCCCGCCCCATGGACACTACACGTTACACTAACATAAAGTCTCGCATTATATTAACACACATTTTTTGGATTATTATCTCTGTACATTGCACATGTTCTTTACACTGTCTTAAAGTATTCTGATCTGATACCCAATCAGAATATTCAGTGTGGGGGGTCCACACCACAAGGTTGAAAAAACTCTGTTTTTGTTTTCATTATTTTTACAATTATGGCGTCCTCAAGTCTATTCTGACCTTGTATTGAGTCTTACAGACCAGTCTCACAGACAAATAACGTTGTCACTGCTAGTTGTACCTGAACCTGTAAGGTCTAAGTCTTGTTTTCCACAGTGTTTTACAAACCAGAATATTTCGTATTTATGTAATTAAAAAGGTGACTGCGGGCTAAATGTCGTCACTTTTATGTGCTGCCTGGTAGAGAAGTGTCTACTTTTCGGTCGAGGATTTCGATGGAGCAAAAAGAGTACACAAGACTGTCAAACCAACCCCGATTTATACGGTCAAACACAGAACATTATAGTAACACAGATGTTATAAAACAAATATTCTTAATATGGATATCAAAACAAACTTCCTTGCAGTGTTTATCTAGACTCATGTCTTGCATTATTGATTGTGGTGTTTGTCGTGTTGCAAACCACCTGTTGTATTCCTTCCCCCCAAGAGTACCTGGAACTTGAATTTAGTACAACCTTGTGGGGAGTGCTGAAATTTAGGTTCAGGGACTTGTCCTCAAAGCAGGGGGAGTACATTGGAGACAAAAGCAGAATCAGAGACAATGGATACACCTTAAGTTACAGATTATTAAGGTCCTGTAGGGGAAAAGACCTAAATGACTCGTCTGTTCAGTTGTTTGATTTCATTGCACAACTCAAAACATGCTTTGGACATTTTGAGATCTGCACAGGCCTAAAACTCAGACCCATACCCGGCCAGTGCCTACGTTTTTAAGACCCAACACGACTGACCTGACTGGCCAAATGTGAAACCCAAACCTAACTTGAGAGTAAAGTGCACACTGTGGTTGCATGACCATTGGATATTTCATATCGTTATCTTGTTTTTACCGTGGAGTCATGGACATGTCTTAATTGTGGCTGTGGTTGGTTTGTGAACAAATTTCGCAATTTTAGAATTTAGAGTTATTACCATCAAATCCATTTTAGAAACAAAATGTTCCCTTCTTAAAGAACAACTTAAAACCCTGTTTTAACTTGAACATGCCCCCTTCAGAAGTGTGAACATGACAATGCCTGTTACTGCAGGGGTGTCAAGTACAAGGCATGTCATAGTTTTCTCTCTCAGCATTTCTTAATTTTCTCTGTAAAAAGGCAAATAACTACAATTGAAATGAACATTATAGATTGGGACCAGAATCATTTGATAGTGACAACAAGTGGATTTAGTCTTAAGTTTCTCTTTACCTACGCAATTTGATTTGTATAATACACATTTGTTTTGCTTTAGGAAATTGTGCATGTATCAATACAGAATAATGAATATTAGTGCAGGTACAAAAACAGTTATTTAAATCCATTACTGAAATCAAATAGGTCAGTTCATTCAGGTGGTATAATTTGGCATGGGATCCATTATT
The DNA here is from genome assembly GCA_005408345.1 of Macquaria australasica. Taxonomy (NCBI): domain Eukaryota; kingdom Metazoa; phylum Chordata; class Actinopteri; order Centrarchiformes; family Percichthyidae; genus Macquaria; species Macquaria australasica. Next base: position 30,355 of record SEMN01001403.1, read on the forward strand.
ATCCAAGTGCAAAATATAAATGCCTTCTTGGGAATCCATTTCAAAACTGAATACTGCACTGTGGTCATATGTGGCATTTAACTACAACACCAAGGCCCCCTACTAATGGGATTAACATTACTGGGGGAAGTGGGGAATGAAATATTCACTGTGTTCCAATGTAATTTAACTCATCGTTCTGGAATCAAAAATCGTACTAAATCATAAGTCAGTCAGATTTGAACACACAGACATGAAACACATACTGATATTATTCAGTGACTTACACATACCGAGGATATCATTATCCCTAATGTCCAACGTCCATAAATCTGCTTAGACATCACAGAAAAAAAGACACTTCAGAACCTGAGAATCATCAGGTATTTAACTTTTCTTCAGTATCAAAGTAATCCAGTGGTAGTGGTTGTTACATACATGGGTACATTGCAAACAGAAACTTCTAATAGCTAATTTGGTGCCAATTGTGCCAAAACATAAATAGGCCAAAAAATGGGGCTCAAAACAGAATACCAGTACCTACCTGTAGCTGACGGCACATTTGATGAGTTCTTGCTCCCTTAATGGCTTTAATTTTTTGCATGTTTTTTCATCTATCAGATTAGCAAAACCATTTTTGACTTGACTGATCTATAAATAAATAAATTATAAGGACAAGCAGCTCTTCCCAGGATTCCTCAGGAGTGATCCTGGAGCCTTATGGTAGTTCAGACAGGAACATTATATGTCCACGACGTATCTCTCTCAATAGGCATCCCCGCTGCTACTCTGCTTAACTCCCTCCAAGTCCCCAGCCTTTTCCTGTATTAGCATTCAGTTGTACATGAATTTTGAATGTTTTTAATGTGTTCATGTTCATTAAATGTAGCGTATCTCAGGCTCTGCCAGGGGTGTTGTTAGCTCAAGCTTGCTCAGATGTTTTCCAGAGCACATGAGCATAGTCAGGCTGCCAAACTAAAATGTATAGACCCTTTTAGTGCTGTTGTCATAATTATGTCACGGCGTTGGCTGGAGGCAAAACAAACGAAAAACTGGAGGTAAACACAAATCACCTCAGAGTAGTAGGCTACATAGCCTACCAAAAAATGTCATCTTGCTGTGTTGCCAGACTCAAAGAAATGGCAAAAAATCTAAATTTTATCGCATACCAGCTGCCACTGCTAGTCAAAAAAAAAAATATATATATATCAAAGACAACTAACGTTATGGTTAAAAGTGATAAGACGAAAGGATTGGACTAAGGCAATCATCAAAATTGCTTGTACTTACTTCTTATCAGGTAAGGTTAAATAAAGTATTGTCTGTTGTAGGTATGGATAATGTTATGTGTCTAAAGGTTTGTCATGCCCACCTAATCAGAAATTGGGCAACTAGGAGGAATAGGTGATTTCTCTCGTAATGCTAACTGCTTGCATTAACTAACTTCATTAGCTAGTTGTATGGCCAGAGACAAAACATAGAGGAAACTCTTGAAGTGTCACCTCCGTTTCTACAGTTGCCACAGTTACAATGCCAATTATAGAAAGGGAGAGGGAACGTCAACAGTGAAAAGCGCATGTTGTGTGTCAGGTGTGTGTGTATTTCTGGCCATTCCACCGTATCCACCGTAATCCTGTCACATTGTCCATCCATTGACTGAACATATACGTGTTGGCCAATCTAGTCCCACTGCTTAATGTTAACTTTTTCAAGTAACACTTGCGGTTCCGGAGGGTGAGTGACCGTACACATTCAGAGAAACTTGTATTTTCTTCAGCCATTGTTAAAAAACAAGCCAACAAAACTTGCTAGCTAGTGTTAGCTAATGTGCCTCCGTCTAAACTCCGCCTACAAAAAAACATCAAAATGTTTACTAACAGAAAAGTGGTCTATTGTTAAATAAATGGTTAAAACTTTGACGTGACTATCCTGACTGAAATACAGTCCGTCACTCGTCTGTCTCACATCAAATTAAACAACTACACTGAATCTGAGACAAATGCATCACTACAGGACCCCCTGTGTTTTTTTTGTGACATGTTCAGTGAAGTGTAATCTCTAAAAGCAGCCGTTCAAATCAAACAAATCTCCTGCTGTTTATTTGTTGTGTAGTTATTACTGTAGCTGAATCTTGATTGATCAAGACACCCAGTTTTGCTATGAGCTGTCTGTTTTCACTATAAGCAGAGTACCTCCACCTGCTACAGAGGTCAGGGAGAATAAAATCAACGTATCTTCCTGCATACCTCTCGTGGAGCTTACTTGAAAACAATTTTTGTCCAGTAAATTTAGTCGGCCACGTGAAAGATAGTTTGGCCACTCTGCTGCTGACAGACAACTGTTTCTGAGGACAGATATGGCGGAGGAGTCTGATAGCAAGATGAAAAGAGTTAATGTGTTCCTTTGAATGAAGATGGAGTCTCCTGGATTTGTCAGGGTGCAAGCTCAGGTATATTTGGTTGTCTGATGTGATGTCATCAGTTCTCAGTGGGGGTTGCTGAGCACTCCATTGGTCACAGTCAGTTTGCTCCACCTCCTCTGACTGAGGAGTTTACGATTTTGTTGAACCTTTACTCGAACATCAAAAACCTCCTGGATGGCTTTCTTGAAACAGTGGAAGTTATAGTCAATCAGTCCTGTGAGGAACAGAGACAAAACAGAGTTAAGTCTATTACAAGTCTTGATTGGAAGTTATGGTTCTTTATAAGTGATTTTATTTCTTCCAGTGTGAGTATTGGTGGTCATTTTAAAAAGCCATGTTGTAGTGGCCATGTTGTGGAGATACTGGGCTTGTTTGGCTGCAGCCAAGGCAGGAGGTTTTTACTTACATCACCAGTATATACAGGAAGTCACAAAGATGTTTATTAGATTGTGATTGGCAGATTAGACAGAAATCTAACCAACATGCTATGTGATGATTGCTGGTGATCAATTCTGCGCAGGCCTGGTTTATCTCAGACAAGCCTTCTGTAATAAGGTCCAGAGGGGTGTGTTTGAGGAAGTGTTTGCTTGATTGACAGGTGTTTCAGGTCATAACACTTCAGCCCCATTCAGACTGGATTTCTGTCTCTTGGGGAGGTGGGGTAATTTTAACATTACCTGTATTCATCAGTGATTTTAATCCTGTAATTTCTCACCCCACCCCAGTAATAATTACAGCCACTACTGTTTTTCTGCAAACTTGCTCCTCCTGTAATTTAAATCCTGTCTAGAGCAACATCCTTGTATTTTAAAGTGGATCTATGAGTTTTTTCCACAAGATAACCTTGTACTTGTACTTCTACTGCATTTTATTAGCTTACCAACATACAGGCCTATTTGGGAACCAATAAGACATTAGTTTTTTATAATTGCTAACTCATATTTCTCTATACATCTATTCTCTATGCAGTTCTCTTTACAGACATGCAGCTCTTCATCTCACATCCAAAATACAACCAAAAACACTTCATACACATCTCAGAATCTACTCTTCTACCCTAATACTGACAACATTCTATCTATTTTAACCGGTGCAGCTTTTCCAGTCTTTATGGAAACTCACAGACCAATTGCATGCACTGTAAATTATCTCACGTGATGCTACTCAGTCAATCAAATCTGTGCATTCTGAAAAGCATTGTGACTCAAGTTGGTGAGGGAGATGCACACACATGGGAGAGACGAGACAAGACTCTACAGTCGGAGAAATAAGTGATTCAGAGAAAAGTAATATCACAGATGTCAGATGTGGAAAGGTGAGAATGTAAGCTGGGTGTAAATGTCTTTTTTTTATTGTTACACAGTTAAGCAACAATATGAATGCCTTCCAGGAGAGACTGTATGAAAACGGCACTATCCCCATATTTAAATGATATTGCATCTCCCCCGACTCTATGACGGCTTTTCCCCCACCTTCGAGCGTGGCCGTTCGAAACAACTATGAACACTAGATCTGGTATCAAATCTAGACTTAGATCAGCAGAAAGAGCTCTTCTTGCAGTTCCTAAATGTGCATCATTGTACGTATGGGCTTAGTAGGTCAGAAATATAGCTTTGAGCCAACCCATTCAATAAGTGATAATAACTATAGTAAAGTGTTCTCATCTCTTAATTCCAGTTAAAAGTCAAGTAGCTGTGTTTTGATTTATTGCTTTCTTCTAAGCGCTGAATATGCAGACGGGATGATAAACAGGCATGGATAACTGTCTCCAGGTAAGCAGCAGACACAAATGGTTTTATTTTAGACAAACTTCTCAAGACTGATTAATCTTTTGTACTTGTTGTCAAAGTTTAGATACTGGAGTAATCGCCAATACCTTCCTTCAAAAGCATGTAATTTCTGCGAGTGACAGGGTGCACCTCTCTCCTCATTGCATATGCATTTCAAGGAGGATCAGGCAAATAATAGGAGGAGACATGTCAACAGAGGTTGATGTCCGCCAGATTTGGTCACACAATTTGCCACCGTCAGTTTTGTGGAAAAAAGATTCCGCCTGTGAAGAGCAGGAATAAACATAGCGCAGATGGAATTACAAGAGCCACAAGGTAGAAATGGGGAAAATAATTAAACATAGGCTTCTATAACCGATTATTGGAAACAAAAACGAAATTCTGAAACAGGCTATGAACACAACATCTGATTACTGTAATGTAAACAAATAGTGGATGGGGAGTTTGGTTTGAGTTCATCAAACTTTATATGAACTCGACAGTTAATGGTAAACTCCCTACAAACTGCAACTAAACTTTTCTTTCTTTTAAGTGTATGCTTGGCTGCATTTACCTCAGTATTAACATCCATACCACAGGATTTCTGCAGGGTTCACCAAGTTAAATCTAATACGTTTTAAGACCTGTTTAACACAGAATACAATTTAATAAATGTTTCATGATCATATCGGCCTAAGAATAAACATATGATGGAAAACCAGTAGGGACAATATGGCCTAGAATGATTTATTATTAGAGCACATTGTTTTCAGTAGTTCAGTGTTTGCTACATGGTGATGATGGTGCTGACTGAAATTCAACCAATAAGACTGAACAGCCTCCTGCAGCACAATCCACTTTCACAACAATCACACTTTCAGTTTGTAGGTGTGTAACGTCTCCTGACATCCCACAATCACATACAGAAACATTTTATACCAAAATACTTTTCCATGTTTATTGCCTCCTAATGTATTAATAATTACATATATAGTGAAGATTATACTATCATAATTTATAAAGTAATATTATGATAGTATATTATGAGTAATAAAATCTATCAGTGATGCAGCCTGAGAGAGAACAGAAAACAATCTTCTTCCTTGCCACCATAACATTTTTAACTCAAACCCCCCAGTAAGATTGTTGCTGTGACATTTACGTAAAAGTGACTCAGTCACTAATTCAGACATGAGACCAATGAGGGACAGATATAGACCTGTCAGGGGATACAGATACAGTCAACACCCCAACCATAAGCATGTGTCATTATTCAGATTTTTACCATATCACACTAACAGTGAGTTCTTCTTAAACTGGTTTGGTCCGAGCAGGTGGGCTACAGTTTCACCAGTTGCCTCTCTCTTGCATTAGTTACATGCATGCTAGTTGAATCCCCTGTGCTTTTCCAATGCACATGTCCATATAATAAAGCCTCATTTTGTAAACACAACTTTATCATTGGTGGCCCCAAATTTTCTACAGGGGAAGCCAAAGCATTCATCTTGCTTTAGTATTCCAGCCATGGCCGACAGCGAAACTACATGGGTTACATGCACGAAGACCCTCGCTAAATACCCACATTCAGTATGATTTCAGTGCAGGCTGCAGCGCTGTGTTCATGTTTAAGGTGAACTAAAGTGCTGAGGTTTTATATCCAGCCATACTCATATCCATATCCACTGTCATTAAGAGAATGAATGTAGTAATCTTGTTGTTTGGTTGAATTGAAATTAATTTCCAATTCTTAACAGATTGTGTTTGTTTGTTTAAAGTTTCTCAAAACATTATTTAACAGTAGTCAGCTTAATGAAGAGCTTCAGGTGTAAAAGCACATCATACACTCTAAAGCTTAATTTATACTTCGAGTCTGCAAGGGTCTGCGTGTCGTAAATTTCATCATCAGAGGGTGTATGCGTGCAGACATTCGCGTATCTCCAATATTTTGTGAGCACTATGCTACAAGGGCACCAACTGTGCATGCGTTGGAAAACCAAAATGGACGCTGTATTTGAAGAGAGGCTGTTTGAAGAGATCCGTCGCTACCCGCATCTCCACAATTCATCTTTAAGACTGTTACAGGCATCTTAATACAGGCATCTTAATATGAACTGAGATAAATGTATCAGACTTCAGTGGCTCATCAACAGACAGCTGAACTAAACACATACTCATGCAAAAATAATTACCACAGCAATGAGAGTAAACAGCAGACATGTTAAAGTACACAACATCATTCAAGACATCAAAAGGATGAAGCCTCACACCTGCTGACAGTGGCTGACAGTGAGACACAAGACCACAGACATGTTTTATAGGTGTTTATCTCTTGAGGCATGGTACATTTGGACCTTATGTACTGTGGACATTGTGGGGTTGAGTCAAATTCAGCAGCCAGTATCAGCTGCAAACAAACCACTGACTCTGATCCTCTGCTCTGAAAGGCAGCTCAATGCAGATAATTGCAGTGACTGTATGTGAACCACTGCTATAGAGGTTGGAGTAGTCGACCTGGGACCAGAGAGACCAAAGAATTGCAGTTTCAAATCCCAGACGCCTGTATGAAAATGTGGGAGGATGAATGAGCAATGCCTTTCACTCAATCAACAACTCCCAGCAGCTGACCTGCCTGCTCAATCATTTTAAAGGACTCTGTGTAACAGCAGCAGAAAATACATACAAACCCACTGAATTATGCTTTCTCTGGATGTTTTCTACAAGAACAAAAAAATCTATATGTTATATACTTAGGCAAGTGTTGACAAGTTTATTTGTATAGAATCTTTCAAACACAGAGGCAATCTGCCTCTGTGAGGAAAGATGAATTAAATGAAATCAATTTAAGAAAAATCAAATGAAATTATGCAAAATAGACAACAAATAAAAGTAAATCCATAATAATAAAGATTCTGTTTAATTACTGTGTGGTAATAAATTCTATTTAGGTTATCAAAGGCCTTGGAATAAAGAATTAAAGCCCCAAGAGGCTTATTGCTTTGGGTCGTCCCTAATAACGCCCCTTAGCTGTTCTAAAATCACTGTAAACCACAGCCTCGTGTGACTTATTGCTTTTACAAAATGGTTACGACATATACCTTGCAAAGTTTCATAAAGTAAACACACAGCAACAAAAAATGCAATAATTAATTGATAACAAATAATCATTCTTCTGCCAAGCAATGTAGTTCTTCAGCGAGATTTAGCCAAGCAACACACAGACACAGCAACACATAGACGCAGCAGCACACACAGTGGAAAGCGTGCTTAAAGATTGGGGTGATTATTGGCCTAAATCAATAGCCAGATCTTTCTCCGCTCCGATCTCTTCACACCAGGTCTGAAAACAGCGAACGGACCACATAGTGTTTTTAACGGTCCCGGCTTCGTTTCTGGACTTTTCCAGCTCTTCAGTTCCTCCTTCATTAATTTCAGCTTTCTTTTTTATCTTCCTCCTCTATCCTGTCCATCTCTTTTAACCACTCATCCATGCTGAGCAAAACAAAATCTGACATTTTGAAACAATTTGTTTGGCACAGTAATACTGATGTAATGCGGTCACAGTGTGTTTATAGAGTATTTTACAACAGCTTCGAACGCGGCTCTGCCAATCATAATCAAGGACCAGAACTACCCATTTTATACGTTATATTTTATCATGGTAGATAACTGGTAGCTGATGTATGGTGCCACTGCCAGTCTAACACTGATTAACACTGTCCCACACTGACCTTACGTATGTGGCTCATCCATTTTTACATCTGTTTAATTTCCGGTTTTGTCTCTCAATTTCCGGCTGCTATTGCTGGCTATAAGTAAACAGTTGCGGTCCTGATGGGTTCACATGGCCTACTATACATTCCTCAACGTTGGGAACACCTCCACATTTATGAGGTCATGTGACCTGACACCACCACAGATACCAGATTAAAAATACAATATTTGGGGTAAAGTTACGGCATTAACTAGCTTACACAAGCTTGTACCTTCGACCTTTTATCAAAGAACCAGATATTTTTGATCAGAGCTCTTACTCTTTTGTACTGATGATTTAACCGTAAGAATTTCATGCCGATTAAAGTTGTAGAAGTGCATGTAACATTGTCTATGGGAAAAATAAATGGGACTTTTACTTCCGGAACCATGGGCACCCAAAATAGCTCCTCCCACTCCGCAACTCTATATCAAGCGCTAGGCTAAGTAAGTAAAGGAAAGGAGGGCATGGTGAACGAATATTGAAACTCACAGCTAGTTTCTAACCTGCATGTAAATGCGCTGACTGTAAACAGACTTACCTTTCCTCTCAAAGCTTTCCTTGCGGAGGAAGCAGACCATGGCGAGGAACTTGGTGACCTCCTTCAGGTACATGACTGTAGTGTTGTTCAGGTGGATGATGGCCATGGACTCTTTGTCATAGGGTAAACCAGCCTCATTGTCTGTCAGACTGAAAGAGAGGAGACAGAAAAACACACTTAGCTGAACTCCAGTGAGTAAAAAATAATGCCTCATCTGACACAAGCTGTATTCACACATGCACTGCTACCCTGAACTTTTCCGGACATTACCCGGACGAGCTGTATGTGAGAACACAAATGTCCAAATCAGTTGAACCGGACTTTACCCTGCCAGCTTCTTGGTATAAAGGCTGTGTAATGTCCGATTGAGCCCATGTGCAAATAGATCAGGTCTTTAGTCATCGGAGAATTCACAGTGAGTGAGTGAACGTGTTGATGGTGTTGCACAGAGTCTAGCTGCTTCGTACACTTTTCTGCTTGCCTGTATATTGCTTACCACTCATTTGTTGATATTGCGGATATGTCCAAACATGTAGTATTGATACCAACACAAAAACAGTCATCATTACAGATGAGTTCTCCTCCTCCTCCTGCACGCTCTACCCAGGTGCCACTCCTCGCCTAAACTAAACTGAGTATTTCCAGTAGGTGAGAACGTGTCTGACACGGACAATCTCCTGTTGTGTGCTATATGTGTGAAAGGGCAACTCCAGACAATGTCCCAACCTGATTCTCTGGGCATTGTCCGGAGTTCATATGAGAAAACAACAACACAATACTGGCCCTGTTTCAAACACAGGGAGGACTTCTATTGATGCAGCATTTTCAGTTGTTTCAGGAAACACTCAATGTACTATTACAGCTTCTTGTTTTGGACAATTTCAAAGGAAGCACACAATGGTTGCTATTCAGAAAAACAACAGATCTCTGATTTTAGTATTCAAGCACAGAAATGTCAAGATGTAGAGAGCAAGGTGGAAAGGGGAGAGACAGAGAGAGAAGTGGAAGCAGGGATAGCAGCAGTTTAAAGGCAGATAGAGGACTCTGAGAATTTAAACAACAAGCAGAGCAGGAGACAGAGAGAAACTGAGCACTGGACAGAGAGGACATGCTGTTCTTTCTTGGTTTTCACTTGTAATTTGTTCCGTTTTCACAAAGAAAGCTGACAAACAAAAGAAAACATTGTTTGTTTTCTTCATTCCATCTGATGAATATTAATTTTGTCTTCTTGGTTCATATATTTGGACTTTCTTCTCTTTTTGAACCACATGGGACTTTTCATTTTACAGTATACATACACAGGCCCATTGTAGCATCAACTGTTGTTACCACAGAATCCCCAAAAGACAAAATACAGTATATAGTCATGTTTGTTAGTATGGCCCTTTCATCACAGAGCTTCATAACTGGCCAAATGATTGAAACAGTATGTGAAAACCTAGGATCAGACCCTCAGCTCAGGATGAGGAAAACTCCTACAGAACAGATTAACAGAACGTCTAAAACTGGGCCAGTACTCTGATAAGACAACCTCATTTGCAAGTGTGAAGTTTTGTTTCCTGCTGTGGAGAAAGCAAAGCAAACAGGACATGATATCATCTGCACTGTTTACAACCCCACCTTGTATTCATTTTGAATCCACTTTTCATCTTTACATGGAGCATCAACAGCAGCATTCAGATTTTTAAGACATAACAAGAAATACAGAAATCTCATTCAAGCTTATTCATGAAGGGGGTATTACCATTCCATCTGCATACAGTTGTCACATTAGCAGCAGCAAATCCATTTCCACATCTTGTTGAATGTGAATAGATGACATTATAAGTATTTGGCATTTTCTCTAAAGCTGTTTAGGTGTCATGTCAAATGATGGTGGTTTTCAGTCTGTGGTGGAAGATGGGCAGTGGCTCTGCTGAGAACTTCAGTTGGAAGTTCATTCCACCGCTCTGGGGCCAGTACAGAGAAGAGTCTTGACTGAGATTAGTGACCACAGGGTCACAGAGTGACCAATTGTCAAAAAATGTTTTGTGTTTTACTGTGTTGGCTGAGAAACAGACTCCTGGAAGACACTTCAGTGGACCTTAAAAGCCTGGTGTGACAGAGCAACCGAAACACAACTCAATCCTAGAGCGGTTGAAGAAATGGATACAATAGTAAAAGAGCTGACTTCCCTGGGAGTCATCAGAGAGGAACCTAACCCTATCACCAGCAGGCCAATACAGGCAGTGAAGAAGCCAGTCATCAGGAGGGGGATGGAGACCAGTGATCAACTATAAGGCCCTCAACCGGACAATAGCCAATTGAGCCAGCCTATAACCCACAAGGGACCCTGAAAACTTTACAACTGAAGAAATACAAGTCATGTATTGATTTGGAAAATGGATTCTTTTCCCTGAGACTGGCCAAAGCATCCCAGGGGAAGACAGCATTAACCCACAAAGGTAGAGCCTATGTGTGGGAGCGCCTCCCTCAGGGGTACAAGAATTCCCCGAATGTCTTCCAGTCCACTGTGATGGACATCTTGGACGGGCTGGGGGCTACCATCTATATCAATGATGTGTTCATAGCAGATGACACCGATGAGGAGCACCTCGAGAGATTGGGGAAAGTGGTTGAACGGCTAACAGCAGCAGGACTGAAGCTGAACCTCAAAAAGTGCCAGTTTGGGCAGTACCAGGTAAATTACCTGGGGTTCCAGGTGTCTACGGATCTGGGACTATCAGGAGGATTCAGGGAAAAATTGGAACAGATCAAACCACCAGCATCGCTGAATGAGCTCCAGAAGATTCTGGGACTCTGCAACTATGTCAGAGATCATGTTCCCTTCTATCAGAGGTATGCCAAACCGCTGTATGCCCGACTCAAGAAGAAGGAGCCAGTCCCAGGAAAGGGAACCAGGCCAACAATGGGAATGGACAGCTACAGATCAGAACAATCTGGAAGAACTAAAGAAGGCTATCCAAGGGGCCCTAAGATTGGAGCCAAGAAGCCTAAATACCAGATTGGTGGCTGAAATCGGTTGTGAAGAGGATAATGCAGTAGTCAAGGTGAGCAATGAAGAGGGAGGTATGGTGGCTTTATGGAGCTATAATCTATCCTCAGTGGAAAAGAAATATCCACCAGAGGAAAAAGAGTTGGCAGTCCTGGCAAGGTACTGTAGTGCCTTGAAGGACTTAGCTCAAGGGCAAGGTATCAAGGTAAACACTCAAAGTTAAGTACATCAGTACCTGAGAAAAGCCACTGTAGAAAGCACCAAGGCAACCAATGCGAGGTGGGGAAGATGGGAGGATATCCTATTGGGCCTCGACCTCGAAACTGGCCCTGCACAACCCTCTGGCAAGAAGCCGGTGAAACCGGAGATGACACAAGCAGAACCGTACGAGTGGACTTTGTACACCGACGGATCTAAAAAAGGGCAGGACAATACTGCTTACTGGGGCTTTATCCTCAAGCGAGGTGAGAAGGAGCAAAGTAGGCAGAAAGGCAAGGTGCCTGGAAGTGCACAAGCCGGAGAAGTGACAGCAGCCCTGGAAGGACTGCTTGAGTTAGAAAAAAAAGGAAAATTAAGAGAGCCAGAATAATAACAGATAGTCATTATTGTGCTCAGACTCTCAATGAAGATTTATCCATTTGGGAAGAAAATGGATTTGAAACTGCTAAAGGAAAATTGGTAGCTCATCAGGACTTATGGAGGAAAATAGCCGAATTAAGGCTGAACATGGATCTTGAGGTGGTGCATCAGAAGGCACACGCAAAGGAAGGAGCTCACTGGCAGGGAAACGAAGAAGTGGATCGTTTCTTGTAGATGAGAAAAATTGTCTTTGTTGGGATCGAGAAGTGGGACAAGACACCTAAAGGACGGGTGGTCCCAGAGGAGAGCGTGAGAGGGGTAGTGCAGGCCGTACATGAAGCGCTGGGCCATGCTGGCACTGTCCCTACACGTAATAAACTGGAGAAGCAGCAGCTCTGGATTCCTGAGCGCCAGATACGCCGTGTTCTCAAGGATTGCAATGTATACGGTCAATACAATGCAGGAAGAAGAGGACAACGAGTGGATGGACTCACCATTAAGAGCACCGTGCCCTGGGGTTCAGTATGCATGGACGTAGCTGGACCAATGGGGGTGACAGGGAAAAAGGGTGAGAAATACATTCTGGTGCTTGTAGACTCTATGTCTGGTTATGTGGTGATCAAACCAGTAAGAAAAGCTAATGGCAATTGGGGGTGCCCAAAGAGCTCCGTATGGACAATGGTACTCACTTTCGCAATGCAAAAGTGGACCAGTGTTGCCAAAAATATGGAGTGATGAGGATTTACTCAACCCCCAACACACCATTGGATTGGTGAAGAACTGGATTGGTAAAAATGCATTCAATTCAAAGGAATGGAGTGAGAAAACTCTAGAGGTGGGAGTGGCATTAAATGACAGACATTGAAGCAACAGACCTTCCCCCTCGGAGGAGCTGAATCAACGCCCATTCACGTCAGAAGAGGTGGGGCGGGATTCAGATGACAAAAAGCTGAAGTTGAGCCTGAAAGTCCCATTTCAGGTTGGACAGCAAGTCTGGATAAAGGCCAGAGATCATCCTACTGGTGCTGCAGTTAAAGCAAAATACGACAAAGCAGACACAGTAGAGAAGATCTTGGACAGTAACACAGTGTTATTAAAGAAGGGAGGAATCCAAGGAGTGGAGCAGCTGAAACCAGTTCCTAACTAGAAGAAACCAGGAACCAGCAATGGCCAATAGCAAACAAGACTTACCGCCCTATGTCAGAATGGCCACTGTCCATGGGGTGGTTGTCATGAGAAAAAGCACAAAGGGAATCTGGGCTGGCAGAGCCAAAAGAAATTGGACTATGCTAAAAAAGGATTTTTATTGGAGGATAAAGAGATGTTGGAGTGGAGAGAAGTGAACAATGCTTGTGTAGTCTGTATGAAACTGACTACCCTGACAATCCGTTGGGAGGGACCTGGTCATCTAAAACCAGTCAAGGTCTGAGGACGGAAGAAAGAAGTGAAGGATATGCATTACAAGCCTGTGAAGGTAATGGATGCATACATTTGTGGGATGTGCAGAGTGGGAACATCCCCCAGAGTGGTCATTATTGCCCGATGGGACATGAGAGGTATGGTACCTGACCTTAGTGCATGTGCATGCCAATGGGATGGGGATTCGATGCATCCTTGCAATTCCTGCACCCTCCTGCAGAAGTGTGGGCATCTGATACAGGTGGGCAGAACTGAGGGATGGCAGGTGAGGAAGTTTATCGACCCAATCCTACCCTTAGAGCCACCACCAGTAAAGGAGAGGGAAGATGATGATGGATCGCATGAGCAACCAGCGTCGAGCCTATGGGTCTGCGAAGGGGCAGCTCTGGCTACATCTCCTCCATTATACCCTACTGTAAAGGCGGCTCTGGAAGGGACCAGTGACCAAGGCACCAGGCCGGCAATGCAATCATTCTGGAGGGAAGTGGTCAGGAACAACTGGCCCTATAGCCCAGCGCAGGTGGAGGTTGCCACCCCGCCATTGGCTGTTACCCAAGTTCCTTTAGCCTTCAGGGTGTATCAAGACCCTGAAGGGCCTGGAGACACTACAGGGATGGAAAAGTTACCTGAACATCAACAGGCTAGGGTGGAGGCCCAAGGTTGGAAAGGACCTTGGGAATTGACCACATGGAGCAGACCTATAGAGGAGGTCCTGTGTGACCCCACTCTACCTGTACATGAGATGGCCCCAGTTCCCAGAGAGGAGGGAGCTTGAGGCACAAACCTGTATTACAGCGTCACCAGCCTTGACGCCTGGGGGAACCCAGGAGCGAAGGCTAAGATGAAGAGTGCTGAGTTCGTTGTCACTCCGGAGGATTGGCGTCGTGAGGGTGCCATGCAACTTCTGGAGTCCTGGGTGGCTAGAGCAGCCATGCCTACTAGGCTGGACCAAACAAGGAAAGTAAGAGTGACGGTGAAAACCGTCATGGTTCCATTTGTGGGGGTATACTCCATCGGAGTAGACCTAGCCGAAGTGGAAGAAGCAACACTATCTTCGGAGCCTGAAGCCACCGAAGAGAAGACATCATCCAACAGCCTAACACCCTGGGTGCGACGGTCTTTTCACCGGATGAGAAGAATCGTAAGTCTGATCAATAGCCGAACAAGAAGAGCTGGAAAAGATTGATCAATAGGCGAACAAGAAGAGCTGGAAAGTATTGTTGCAATGCCACCCAAAAAGTCAAGAAAGGAAATCCAAACCAGTACCTGCCCATTAACCTTCAAACCATTTATTAGGCTTCCTAATGAGTGGATATGGTTAGACCATCCAGAAAGGGATTTTGAGTTTAACCTGTTTCGCTGTGGAACAGGAGCCTATTTTTGTAGCATGGGGAGTATGAAAGGGATGCAGATTTATTGGTACCAGGACGAAATGAGATCTCAGACTGTATACGCCATGGGAGCCTTCTCCAGTATCAAAGGTACAAGTACCAGATAGCAATCCTGTGGAAGAGCCAAAGTGTCCCACTACATATCCATGGATTCTGAACACAGCCTATTTTTCGGTACAGGGAGTGTTGCTGAAGGTGCGCTGGGGCCCTGACTATGCAGAACCCTTGAGAGGTGAATATGTTGACATTTGGTTAAGAAACTATATGATATGGACTTCTAGCCCATATATGTATCAGTGCCTCAAGAGAAAAGATCGGTATGTCATTGAAAACCAATCCCTACCATTACGCACAATGCATCATCGGTTGCCACGTCCCAGAGCGTTCTTCGATCCTAGGCAGCTTCCCTACACCCGCCTTAAAGGTCCCAGGGCCTCTATTACATGGGAGCTGTTTTCTCTGATGAAGCAGTGAGTGTGCTTGAGCTTCAGACCGAACGCAAAGAGCCCCTGTATTCTGAACTATCACAGGTGCAGAGTAAAAGGGGAATAAGTACTAGCTATGAAGTCGCCCGGGAAGAGTTGATGAAATACCCTGGTAAAGATGGCAAATGCATCAGACTACTCCCACGAGTGGAGAAGGTAGTGGTTGCCTCCTACAAGTGGGTGTGGTGAGGGATGGACCCCAGGCTTAAGCAACACCCAGCACCATTATATCAAGAGCTCCTCAAAGGAAGGGTCACACAAACCCCACGGGGCCATTGCAAAGGCCCTTCACTCATTGTTGGGCAGCTAACACCATCTGAGAGGAGCGACTGGGGAGAAAGCAACGCTGGGAAGCGGAGGATCTGGTCCTATTCAGTGGACCAAGGATGGAGCTACTGCTGTTACAAGGAAGAAGACTCCACGACCCAGACGAAATAGATAACATCGGCGAGCAACAGCAACAATCACGGCACCGACCACGGAAAGGAATATGGATATGTCTCTGACAGCCAAATTATTAGCAGTAATGGCAGGAATAGTGGCAGTCCTAGCCATTTTATATCACTATGGAAGTGAACCTTGGGCCCATACACATACTAGGGTCTATTATGCCACAACCAAGAAGTTCAACCAGACCTGCTGGATGGTTGAACCGAAGAATGTGCTTCTGCCCAGACTACAATCATGGGGAGAGAATAACAATCAGTCGGACCTGACTGCCTTGGTGGCACGATGGGGTCAAGTCCGAGAAGGGGGAGATGCTCAGAATCTCACCAAAGATATCCAAGAATGGATAGGAACATTGGAGAATCCACCAACAAACGCAACGGATGCCACTGGAAACAGCAGGGAGCTGTTCACCCTGCAAACCTGGGAAGAAATTATCCAAAGCGAAGGACTGACCAACAAGACTTGGCTGCTGAAGGATCTGCAAATCTACGGAGATGAGATGGGAATGAGAATCCTGGTTCGAACCAAGCAAGAGAAGAAACAAGCACAGTGCAATTGGATGTACTCAGAATTGGCGAACCCCAGTTGGTATTGTACTTGGGCCTGTGTGTCATGGCCTGGGCAGGAGAGACAAGGATATTGGAAGGCTGAGGCAGTGTACACAGTGCATCACCTCAATCAATCCTGTCTTACCATATTACCGGTGAGTGGAAATTTTTGGGGAAACTACAACCTCGTGTGTGAAACCACTGGAGCACCAAGAATGGTCAAAACACCAAAGATTAACACAACTGGGGGGACTCAGGATACTAGTGGAACCACAGCTACACCTGACTCTCAAGGTGGAGTCAACACAACGACCCCGCCACCTGGGACTAATGAACCACAAGTAGAGGTAACAACCCAGATATCCACCATACAGTTAGTACACCCAGATTTTCAGCCCATAGATTACGGCCACTGAAGAAAACGAAGCAGAAAATTGGCACAAGAGTGTATGATGAATAAACTTCCTAAGTTGGCCAAGTGTTTCTGGAATATATTTTTCAAATGTGAAACCCAGAACTACCTTGTTATCACACCAGTAGTTCACCCAAAGTTCCAGGTCCTTAAGGGAATATACACGCCATGGCCAGCGGCCATGCACGAAGAATGGCTTAATGAAACCTTATCCTGGCTATGGATAGTCCCGTTGTACCATTTCAGAGGAGCCTTTTCTGCTAGCTACTCAAGGACCAGCCAAGGCCTCAGGGGACCAGAGGTAACTGAGATGTATGTCAAGTATGATCAAGACATCTGGCCTGGTGTGTGGAGCAAACCAGAACCGTACATCAGTCCAAGACCATGGACACCGCCAATACAACTTGTAACATCAGCCTTGCTGGAAGACATTGTAAGGAAATTCCAGGATGGGAAGACCACTGGCAATCACATTATGAAGATGAGTATGACACCTATGGAATGGAGGTGGTCTGGGTGAAGAGTAGCCGAGATCAGGTTTGGAGAAGGTCAGCTCTGCTGAAGGTTAGCTGTACCAAAATGATTTTGGGACACAGGATGAAGAACAGAAAGCAAATTAATGGAAAAATCATCCCTCATGTGGCAGACCCTACCATATTTTTAGCAGATGGACATGCTTTCAGGAAGAGCTTGTGTGAAGGCCAGGAGATCAGAGGTTTTGAGTGGCTGGGGCCTAACTGTCTCTACAACAACGGAACTTGTCATTCACCAGAAGAACATTGGGTACACTGTGGCTCTGGAAAGGAGGAGCCGCTGATAAAGCCTTGTGACTCACCTGTTGATTCTGCTGGTGAAAAGAGGCTTCTCAACCAGGAGAGGATAAGAGCTGACAACACATTTGTGAAAGGAGGCTTTTCAAACTGGCGCAAAGCTGGGAAAAAATACTGAGAGCACTAAAAGTCATGTTTTCATCTAGAAGCTGGGAAAACGATTGCTTCATTGAGCAACAAACCCATTATAATTAATAACACTGCTAGGGTGGGTCTGAAGCTGGCTTTCAGGTCAATCAGACTTTTAGCCCGTGAAGGACTACCTTAGAATTCCCATTGCGATGGTGTGTTATGGCAGCTTATGCTTGATCATACACATTCACTACCAGCAGCTTGTGAATGGCTGCTCAGCAGAGACAATTGGATGACTGAAGATGACCAAGATGGCGGCGCGTGAACAACGCGCGGCTCAGCGTCTTTCCAGTTTTCCCTATTTAGTAGTTATTTACTTTCTCCTGCATTTTCGCTCGATTCACTCATGCGCACGTCAGATACGATAAGCTGACACTTTTGGACATTAATCATCGCTGCACAAACATCGTTCAGGATCATCTGTTTGACTTCAACCAGCTACCCCCAGAGCTGGGAAGGTTACCGAGGCCGAGCGATCCATTCATTCCCACCGGTAGACCCCGGCGACGGCGTCAGGATCGTAAACAAAGACGGGGCAAGTGCGGAGGTCTGCGAGCTAAGCTTCGGCTAAACCCACATCGACCAGAACTACCTAGCATCTTCCTTGCCAATGTACGGTCCCTGGCGAACAAGCTGGACGAACTTGGTCTTCACAGAAATATGGCTAAGCAACGCTGTTCCTAACAGCGTGGGGGAGTTAGATGGACGCACTTTGTTCAGGGCAGACAGAGAAGCAGCAGCCACAGGTAAAAACAGGGGTGGTGGTGTATGCATCTATGTAAACAAAACATGGTGCACAGACTCTGCTATTGTTGATACTCAGTGCTCTGCTGATCTGGAGTACCTGTTCATTAGGTGCAGGCCATTTTACCTACCACGTGAGTTTACATGCATTGTTGCTGCTGCAGTTTATGTCTCTCCGGGTGCTAATGCTAAAGTGGCCATGAAAGAACTTTGTGCTGCTATTAGCAAGCTGCAGACCATGCACCCGGATGGAGCCTTTGTTGTAGCTGGGGACTTCAATCACTGCACTTTGAAATCTGTACTGCCAAAGTTCCATCAAAATGTCTCCTGCACCACAAGGGGAGATAAAACTCTGGACCACGTTTACACCAGTGTGGCTGACGCTTACAAAGCCACACCCCTCCCCCACCTGGGACTGTCGGACCATCTCTCTTTGTTCCTGCTCCCCAAGTACACCCCAGCCATCAAACGTGTGAAACTGACAACAAGGACAATCAAGGTCTGGATGGAGGGTGCAGATGCCACTTTCCAACACCAATTCCAGCGCACAGACTGGAATGTGTTTGCTGCCCAGGGCTCCCAGATTAATATTGACACCTACACCAACTCTGTCCTGGACCACATTAAAGGGTGCATGGACATTGTGACCTCACAGAAAAAAATAACAACTTTCCCCAACCAGAAGCCCTGGATGAACAGAGAGGTTCGCCTCCTGCTCAAAGCTAGGGATGTTGCCTTCAGGTCTGGTGACCAGGAGGCTTACAGCTCAGCCAGGGCCAACCTGAGGAGGGGAATCTCCCTGGCCAAATACAAACAAACTGAGGACTGAAGAGCACTTCAACTCCTCTGACTCCCGGCGCATGTGGCAAGGCATACGGACTATCACAAACTTCAAATCTCCCAGCACAGTTCCCCCAATCAGTTCTGCCTCCCTCCCCGACGAGCTCAATACCTTCTATGCTCGCTTTGACCGGGGAAATAAGGAGGTCACCCTCAAATTGGAGCCACTACCAGATGAACAGTTCCTCACACTCTCCACCGCTGATGTTTGCTCCATCATGAGCAAGGTAAATGCACAGAAGGCAGCTGGCCCTGATGGGATACCTGGTTGTGTGTTCAGAGCCTGTGCTGAGCAGCTGGCTGGGGTCTTTACGGACATCTTCAACCTGTCCCTGGCCCAGGCAGTTGTCCCCATTAGCTTCAAGACCGCCACCATTGTGCCAGTGCCGAAGCACTCCACCGCTAAGGCCCTAAATGACTTCCATCCTGTCGCACTCACCCCTATCATCGCCAAGTGTTTTGAGAGGCTGGTTCTTTCCCATCTGAAAACCTGTCTGCCTTCCACACTGGATCCACACCAGTTTGCCTACCGCCGAAACAGGTCGACAGAGGATGCCATCTCTACGGCACTTTACTCTGCCCTGACCCACCTGGATAGCCACAATACTTATGTCAGGATGCTGTTCATTGACTTCAGTTCAGCATTCAACACTGTTACCCCCTCCAAGCTGATCTCCAAGCTCAGCCAGCTTGGCATCAGTACATCCCTCTGCAACTGGACTCTGGATTTTCTCTCTGTTCACCCACGACTGCGTTCCTGTTTATAGCTCCAACTCCATAATCAAGTTCGCAGACGACACCACGGTGGTAGGCCTGATCAGAGACAACGATGAGAAGGCCTACAGGGACGAGGTTCAGCACCTGGCTGAGTGGTGTGCTGATAACAATCTGGCACTGAACACCCAGAAGACCAAGGAAATCGTCGTGGACTTCAGGCGGGCTAGGAGCCGATGATCTCACCTGGTCCCTCAACTCCTCCACACTGGTGAAAAAGGCGCAACAGCGCCTTTACTTCCTTCGGAGCCTTAAGAAAGCTCACATGTGTCCTAGGATACTGGTGGACTTTTACCGCTGTACCATAGAGAGTTTGCATCCCTGTGTGGTACGGCAACTGCTCCGCTTCTGACCGTAAAGCACACCAGTGGGTGGTGAAAACTGCCCAACGGATCACAGGCTCTCAGCTACCCTCCATCATGGACATATACAAACAGCGCTGTCTGGGTAGGGCGAGGAATATCGTCAAGGATGCCTCCCACCCGAACCATAGACTTTTCACCCTCCTCCCGTCCGGCAGACGTTACAGGAGCCTCAGCTCCCATACCAGCAGGCACAAGAAGAGCTTCTTCCCTGAGGCTGTGTCTCTGCTGAACACTTCCTCCCCACTTTGAGCATCACTGCTCTTTACTGCACTGTATAATTACTGTATATTGCACTGTATAGAACTTTCATTTTTCCATTTGCACCAGTCAGTACTCTGCTCGCACTAGCCTGTTTACACATCTATTGCTTACTACTCCACTGATCATAAACTGTATATATATATACATACTGTTCATAATATATTACTGTACATATATATATTATTCACAATGTATATATTTGTTTTATTTTACACACACTAGCCACTTCCCCATATACTAGCCACTTCCTCCATATATATTTATTTATTTTCCTGTACATATTGTGTATCTTTGTACATGTATGTATATCACTGTACATATATTTATACCTGCACTTTCTGTAAATACTACTATATTCATGCACTTCTGGTTGGATGCTAACTGCATTTCATTGGCTCTGTACTTGTACTCTGCACAATGACAATAAAGTTGAATCTAATCTAATCATATGATACAGAATGAAATAATAGAACACCTTGTACATGCTGTTCAGCACAAGATTGTCTCTCAGGCATCTGACTGTAAATATTACGGGCTCACTGCTGACGGAACAACAGATATTAATTCATTAGAGCAGTTCTCGTGTCATTTGTATTATGTTGATCCGAACCTTACTCAGCAAAGTCCATTTCTATGTCCCCGACACAACATCAGAAACACTGTTTTTCTGCGTGAAAGATGTGGTTTTATGTTTGAATGTTCCTCTGAAAAAACTACAAGAATACTGTTTTGATGGTGCTAATAACATGGCTGGGCGCTTCTCTGGGGTCCAAGCATGCCTAAAAAGAGATTTGCCCATGTTCATTATTTGCACATTGGTGCAACCACTTGTTAGATGTTGTGCTTCAGGAGGCAACCAAAGAAGTATGTTTAATAGCCGACACATTTAACTTGTGCAGAGCATTGCAACCCTCATTAGAGAATCAGCTGAGGGCCCAGGTATTCGTGATGAGACATGGGCAAAAATATCAGTGCTTCTGAAGCAAGCTATGAAGGGCAGAACTGTGTTTGGGCTCCTGTGTTGTAAAGCACTTATTTGTCTTTACGAGGCTATGGAAAGAAGCCTTCAGAGTGAACAAGCAACCGCTGCTGGTGCACTTCAATGCGTAAAGGTGCTAAAATAATGCATACACGCACGCTTGATGTAGTGAGGTCAGAAATCGAGTGCAGGTTTGATCAAAGTCAGATGACAACAGCAGATTGGGGGAACTGTCGTGGAAAAACTGCCTATGCTCTTAAGTTGAACAAAACACAAGAAACACTTACAGGTCGTTGACAAAATATATCGTACAATAGGAGATAGACAACAGAAGTCATCAGCCATCTCTCTCTATCTCAAAGAGAAGATACAAGAATACAGCTTTTATAGTATTCTGGAGATAAAGAAACTCTTTTCCATTGGTTAGTGCCATAAGAACTTTCCAACTCATAATTCAATTCAATTCAGTTTTATTTATATAGCGCCATATCATAACAAAGTTATCTCAGGGCACTTTTTCGAATAGAGCAAGTCTAGCCCGACTCTTTATATTTACAGAGACCCAACAGTTCCCACCATGAGCAAGCACAGACTAACAATAAAAACAGACTCCTTAAGTTACAGTCTGCAGAGCAGAAAACGTTTCCATATAAGGACCTGTATTCCACCATATAGCTGATCTTTTTGACCTTCTTATACAAGAGTCACGTTGCTTAACACACAGAAACCTGAAGACATGAAACTAGATAAGAGTTCAAGAGTAGAGACATGAATAGAACTGGAACTATTAACTAATTAAAGGAGATACACAAGCATAATTACTAAATATTAATACGTATACAAACAAATGATTATGAATAGATGATTAACATGTGAATAAATGATAAGTTATGAGCTTATAACTAAGTTTACTTTCACAGGAACAAATCCTTGTGGATTCTGTGAGGGGCACAGCTGTAACTGAGGCCGACCTGAGCTCCGTTCAACTTCCAAGCAACATTGATGGAGCGTCTTTACACTTCCAACTGAGGATGCTGCGTGACCTCACTAAATCTGGAAATTTCCACACAGTCCATGGAATTGAAGAATTTATGTCAAACCTGCATCCACAATCAAGGGGACTCTTCAGTGAAGTGGAAAAGTTTATCCAGCTGTGTTTGTGTCTACCTGTGTCTACTGCAGCCTCAAAGAGGTCAGGGCTTCATTGGCTGAAAACCTGGCTCCGTAACACCCTCACTCAGATGAGATTAACTCATCTGGCATTGCTATCTGGTATTGCTGCATGTCCACAATGACATACTGGATGATAGTGACATTCAGGCTCTCAAAATTTGACTGCTTTCTTATGGTGTAAGTCACGCTCTTATGCAATTAACAGTGTTCTTGCTGTGTGTGATTAGTTTGGCTGCTACTTTGTGACATTTGTTATATTGGCCCTTTTGTTATACTGTTGTATAGAATATTTCATAAATGATGTACATCATAAATAGTGGTAAATAGTGGTATCCGACTAATGAAAGAAACCATGAGGTTTGTGCAGGATTTTGTATGATGTCATTAAGCGAGTAGGCCACAGTTTCAGCACCCTCAACTCCAATCACTTTCCAGCGTCCCTGTACCAGCATGTTATTCAGGGTTCATTTCACAATCAATGGCATCACTGTTGCATCTAGTGTTTGAGTCAGTATGCACAATGGGATACAATGCATGCATGGTCTCTGTTACACAATGGCAGCTGGTCTCAGGACTAAAGGTGCTCCATTAGCATACTGAAATGGATATATAAGGATTCATTTACTTTTAAAGTAGTGGCCCACATTTATCTTACCAGCATGTGATGGATTTTCAGTACTCATCCTAAACTGAGAAGTTGTCTGTGAGCTATTTTTAGTTGAAGTATTTAGTTGAATGATAAGATGTTTCAGCCGAGTGTGTTGTTTTGCTTTTACAGTCTAACCTTGTAATAACAGGGAAATTGAATAAATTTCACAAAACAAGCCTAAGTAGCTGTGAAGAACTATAACAGTTTCACAGGGAATTATTTTTACACATCAGGCATCAATCCACACGTCACAAAGGCAAACAGACAGCACTAAGCCGAGCTCCTTTTAATTTTGAATCACTCTTATCAGTACCCGAGGCACTGCTAGCAGCAAACACATCATACAGTAGAAATATGATAAACAGCATGTCTATGCAACAGATGCCAGATTAAATGTAATTATCAAAATGAATAAAATGCTCTCTCATACTTACATGTTTTCATGACCATTGGCCTAGACATGATGTGGGCTAAGAATAGTTGCAGTGCTCCACGGATTGGAGACAGTCAAAGAAGAGAAACATGCACAGCTAATGTGAGTTTAGTGAAATGTGAATTCATCATTGTTGTCAAAGGGAAAAACAAATAATTACATTTCACTGACAAAAGACTTGGCTCAGTTTGTTGGCCAAGGAACATTTTAGTCACATTTGGGCTTTCCAAGTGCGTAGCATGCCAGGTTTCTCACAAGAGAGAAGTTCATTAATTATATGAGGTGAAAAAAGACTCCATTACTAAAACCTCTTATTAAGGATAATATCCCAGCTGTTTTGTCATGATAATGATGTCAGCCTTCTGTGCAACAATTTGCTAATTTATGTGAGCAGATCCAACAAGTACCTTCAACACTTCCACAATTGTTAATGCTGAACAATTCCTGGACACAGGTGAGTGCACACATTATTGGGAGTTACTTAAGCGGACAGTTACGGTTAACTATATGGTGTGTGTTTACATAGGGAACATAATCCACGGACATCTGGCATCCACCTCTACCCACGGCCAAAATATGAAATTAGCAGGAGTCCTGTTTGAGCCCTCGGCCACACATTCCCCAACACAGCTGTGATGGGTTAAATATTCACTCACTTAAGGCCAAATGTGGCCTAGTTCAGTTAAAACCCCCAGCTGCGATGCCTAAAATGAATCATGCACACACACACACACACACACACACTCCCCTCTATTATCTTAACAACAAACATAGGTCAAACAAGGATCACCTGGCCCAGAGGAAGAATCGTGACCATACGTCATTCCAGAATTCAGATTGGGTGGTTCTATTTCATTTCTGTGTGTTTCCAACCAATGACACCAGAATCTTCGATGATTTTGAACCCTTTCCACTATAGGCTTATTTCTTAGATTCTGTCTACACGTGTATAGGCCTAGACATTGTCTTCTACAGTGGCTGAGAAGTTCAACACACTGAAACACAAGCAAATAGATAAACCAATAGCACAGATAAAACAAAAACAAATTATCAGCATTTAAAAATGCTAATAAATTAATGAATTAATTATTATTAAAATAATTAATTAAGAATTATGCGATATGGGAGCTGACATAATTACCAGTTTTCTACTCTCGTAATTACGACTGGGACAGTTGGATTTTTCTGAAAGCTCTGATAAAATAAAATAACCCACATTTAATGAATATGTTGAATTGTCACTTCACAGTATTTTTAGCCCTGAGTGTGGCATTGGCCTTTGACAGCGTCCAGAATTGTTGTTAGTTCACTATATAGTGTGTTCACCTTTTTGTAGTGTCCCAATGTCTAATAAAAATAATTATACCCTATATATTGGACTCAAATTATGCCGCAATGTTTGTAAAAAGTATTATACAGTTAATGGTCACTACCTGAGAACGAACTGCCATCATGCTTTGTTGCATTCCTGGTGTTTCCCTGTGTGTCGTTCCTTGGTTTCCCTAGTTTCTGAAGTTTCTGTTTGTAAGTTTTTTCTTAATTAAATCATTCATCTGCACCAGTCTGCCTGTCCCGTCTGCATTTGGGTCCTTCCCCTGCTGCCTAGATGGCTTACCCTAACAGAATGAACCAACCAGTAATGGACCCAGCAGATGGTTATCTTCCCAGCCTACCTTTTTGCTGGGAAGATTTTGGAGTTTCGAGAGAGGTTTTTGTCAAGGACCCACACTTCCTGAGGGCCCTTGCAATCCTCTGGAACCGGGACCGTGAAGTGGCCTACAGGGTAGCTTTTAGCAGGTGGAGGTTGTGTCTCGGCACTTCTCCTTGTCCTGTCCTTTCGGAGCCAGTCACTCCAGCCTCCTCTGCGCCCAAGCCATGGCCTGCTAGCAACCGGCCTGCTAGCCAACGGTCTGCTAGCCTCTGGCCTGCTATTAACCAGCCTGATAGCCTCGTCTTCTTCACTTTTTGAGGGCGCTCGGCTGGTGATATTCCCGGGACCCGTGGAGGCTGCGGGAGAGGTGGTCGTCGGGGCTCCCGACGCCGTCTGCAGTCTCTGCTGCCCAGCGCCACAGAGCCTCAGCTGCCCAGCATCACAGACCGACCTGCTTCTGGTCCCGTTTCCCGGTTGGCGGTCCGGCCGACTTCTGTTCCTGGTTTCCAGTCGGCGGCCCGTCCAGCTTCTGTTCCTGGTTCCCAGTTGGCGGTCCGGCCGACTCCTGTTCCTGGTTTCCAGTCGGCAGCCCGGCCAACTACTGATCCTGTTTCCGAGTTGGTGGTCCATCCGACTCCGGCTCCCCGGACCCGGTTGGTGATCCAGCCGACATCAGTTCCTGTTCCCGAGTCGGCAGTTCAGCCAACGCCAGTTCCTGTTCCTGAGTCGGTGGTCCGGCCGACTCCAGCCCCCCGGACCCGTTTAGTGATCCGGCCGTCATCTGTTCCTGGTTTCGAGTCGGCGGTCCAGCCGATGCCTGATCCTGTGCCTGAGTCGGCGGTCCAGCGGAGGCCTGATCCCGTGCCTAAGTCGGCGGTCCAGTCGACGCCTTGGCCAATTCCTGTCCGGCTGCAGCCTCCAGTGCGCGTTCCTGTCCGGCTGCCGCCGCAGCCTCCTGTTACTGTACCTGTCGAGCTGTCGCCGCAGCATCCAGGTCCTGTTCCTGTCCAGCTGCCGCCGCAGCCTACTGTGCCAGTACCTGTCCAGCGGCCGCCGCAGCCTCCTGTGCCAGTACCTATCCAGCTGCAGCAATTGTCCCCAGTCCTTGACCTGCAGCCTCGTCGCCAGCCCCCTGCCCGTCCACCAGAGCGGCTCCTCCGTCGTCGTCGGCCCCCTGCCCGTCCTCCGGCCTCCAGCCCGTCCTACAGAGCGGCTCCTTCGTCATCGCCAGTCTCCTGCCCGTCCTCCGGAGTGGCCCCCCAGGTCTGGTTGCCATCCCCCTGGCCGAAGTCCCCAGCAGGGACTAGGGCCGGCACGGAATCTCATTCGATACATGCAGGGTGCCTGGGCGGAGATGGGATTGCCGGGAAAGCCCAGCTTCATCGACCTCAGGACCGCCGTCTTCGCACACGTGAGTCGCACTGCGCCACGGCGGTGCCCACCTCAGTTTAACCTTTGCCGGCAGTAGCGATCTTTACGAGTCCCTCTCCTCCACCACCGTCTCGCAGGCCAAGAATGTACATTCGGCGGAGGTCAGAGACAAGATGGCCACATTCATGTGCCATAACACCTCCACCGCGGACAAGTTTTACGCTCTGAACCTGGATGTTGCGCAGTCCAGGCAGATGCGCCGTCGTTTCGAAGAGGCCACATCATCCAGCAGCCCCCCCGCTGCCTCCACCTCCGTGACCCCCGGGACAGAGAGCGTAGGCATCGGTCTATTTTCCCGTATTTTAAATTATTTTGTCCCGTATATAAAGTGGAGGCCTGGCCGATCTTGATGCTTCTCTCACTGGGTGTGTGTTTGTTTCCTCACCAGACGCCGACAAGGAGAGCCACGGAGCGGTGCAAGAAGGCGGTGGTACTCATCAGCCCCTTGGGCGACAGACTGAAAGCTGCCCACGGACCAGCTGTCCGGTCCCGCGGGACCAGGAGAGCAGCGCTCGGGGCTGAAAAAAAAAGACTCTAGCGGCAATAATGATACACAAATAAAGGAATTAAAATGAATAAAGTTCGTTTGCTTTTGCCGCTGTTGTCGTAGTAAATCTTATAAACCGTTTGGTCGGTGTCCTGCTTACTCACTTCACCCGCCCTCCGCACGGGAGACGCACTGTCTGCCGGGCTGTCTCTGCTAAAGCGCAGCTGACATCTCTGGAGGCTGTGAAGCGCGTTCATAGCCCGTGACGCACGGGCCCCTCTGCCCGTCAGCCAGTTCCATGAGACCGGGGTGAGCCCGTGACACACGGGCCCCTCTGCCCGTCAGCCAGTTCCAGGGCACCGTGGTGAGCCCGTAACGCACGGGCCCCTCTGCCCGTCAGCCAGTTCCAGGGCACCGTGGTGAGCCCGTAACGCACGGGCCCCTCTGCCCATCAGCCAGTTCCAGGGCACCGTGGTGAGCCCGTAACGCACGGGCCCCTCTGCCCATCAGCCAGTTCCATGAGCCCGTGACGCACGGGCCCCTCTGCCCGTCAGTCAGTTCCAGGGCACCGTATTAAATCAAAAATCATGGTCCTCCATAGGCCGTTGCTCGGCGAGTTTTACGCAGAGGAACGCACACTCTCTGCCGGGAAGGCTAAGCTGATGCGCCCCTGAAATCTCTGGAGGTGGTGAATCACGTCCACAGCCAGCTCCAGAGTGAGCCATGAACGCTGGGTCTATCCCTCGCGATTTTGACGTTCGGGAAACCGCTTGATGTTTGGCGTGCTGACAAACGGGGACGTATTTGTTTCACAATTGTCAAATTGACAAAGGGGCTGCTTTCTGACAGGGGGGGATGACAAAGGAGCCGCTTTCTGACAGGGGGGGATGACAAAGGGGGGATGACAAAGGGGCCGCTTTCTGACAGGGGGGGCGGTGGAAGGGATTTGCTGTTTGGGAAACCGATTCAAATGTGGAACTCAGAGTTCAGACCATAGACTTAATACAGTCTGTGGTCCAGACCAGGAGGCAGAGTTGCAGTCCTACACGCTTCTCTGTGCTTCCATTAGAGCAGTTACCCACCCTAAACTCCACAGAGAGGTTGTCTGCCCCCAGACCACTTAAATTATTTAAATCAAAAGTAAACAGAAGAAGAGTTACACATAAAAACCTAATAAAAAGTAAAACCACCACTGCAACAGTACAACAAAATAGGAGAATTAAATGTGGACTATTAAATATCAGATCTCTCTCATCTAAAGCTGTTCTAGTAAACGATCTAATATCAGATCATAATATTGATTTATTTTGTCTTACTGAAACCTGGCTGTGTCAAGGTGAATATGTTAGCCTAAATGAATCCACTCCCCCCAGTCACATTAATACTCACATTCCTCGAGGCTCAGGCCGAGGAGGTGGAGTTGCAGCCATCTTCGACTCAAGCCTATTAATCAAACCGAAACCGAAACTAAATTATAACTCGTTCGAAAGCCTTGTTCTTAGCCTTTCACACCCAACCTGGAAAACAGTACAGCCAATTCTATTTGTTATAGTGTACCGAGCTCCTGGACCGTATTCTGAATTTTTATCTGAATTCTCAGAGTTCTTATCAGGTTTAGTCCTTAAAACAGATAAAATAATTATTGTAGGTGATTTTAATATTCATGTGGATGTAGAAAATGATAGCCTTAGTGCTGCGTTTATCTCATTACTAGATTCGATTGGCTTCTGTCAGAGTGTACATAAACCCACTCACTGTTTTAACCACACCCTCGACCTTGTTCTTGTTTATGGGATTGAAATTGAACATCTAATGAAAGTCTTTCCACAGAATTCTTTTTTATCAGACCATTGTTTATTAACTTTTGAATTCCTATTACTGGACTACACGCCATTAGGCAAACATTCCTACACTAGATGTCTATCTAAAAGTGCTGTAGCTAAATTTAAGGAAGTAATTCCATCGGCATTAAATTCAGTTCCATGTCTCAATGTAACAGATGACTCCTATGCTAACTTTAGTCCCTCCCAAATTGATCATCTTGTTGATAGTGCTGCAGGCTCACTACGAATAACACTCGACTCTATCGCCCCTCTAAAAAGAAGATAATAAAACAGAGGAGGTTAGCTCCATGGTATAACCCGCAAACCCGCAAATTAAAACAAACATTGCGAAAACTTGAAAGGAAATGGCGTTCCACCAATCTGGAAGAATCACGTTTAGCCTGGCAAGTTAGTCTTAAAATTCATAGGAAGGCCCTCCGTAATGCCAGAGCAGCTTACTACTCATCATTAATAGGAAAATATAACTAGGTTTTCTATTTCAGCACTGTAGCCAGGCTGACCAGGAAGTCACAGCCTCTGTTGAGCCATGTATTCCTATAGACCTCAGTGGCCAATGACTTCATGAGCTTCTTTAAAAGATAAGAAAAATTCTATTAGAAAAAATTCAGCACCTCCTGCCCTCAGTTGGTACTGACTTATCTTCAAACACAGGAACCTTAGAAACAACTGTAAAACCTGATGTACATTTAGACTGCTTTTCTCCCATCAACCTTAGTCAACTAACTTCCATGATTTCCTCATCTAAGCCATCAACGTGTCTCTTAGACCCCGTCTAGGCTGCTTAAAGACGTTTTACCCTTAGTTAGCATTTCTTTACTAGATATGATCAATCTGTCCTTATTAAAAGGCTATGTGCCACAGTCCTTTAAAGTAGCTGTAATTAAACCTCTTCTTAAAAAGCCCACTCTTGATCCAGGGATTTTGTCAAATTATAGACCTATATCTAACCCTCCTTTTCTCTCTAAGGTCCTTGAGAAAGCAGTCGCCAATCAGTTGTGTGACTTTCTACACAACAAGAAGCTGTTTGAGGATTTTCAGTCAGGATTTAGAGTGCATCATAGCACAGAGACAGCACTGGTGAAAGTTACAAATGACCTTCTAATTGCATCAGACAAAGGACTTGTCTCTGTACTTGTCTTACTAGATCTTAGTGCTGCATTCAATACCATTGACCATCACATTCTATTACAGAGACTAGAACATTTAATTGGCATTAAAGGCACTGCACTAAGCTGGTTTAAATCCTATTTATCAGATCGATATCAGTTTGTACACGTTAATGATGAATCCTCTATGCACGCCAAAGTTAGTCACAGAGTTCCACAAGGTTCTGTGCTTGGACCAATTCTATTTACCTTTATATATGCTTCCTTTAGGCAATATTATTAGAAGCACTCCATAAATTTTCATTGTT
>SEMN01001404.1:0-61024 GCA_005408345.1 Macquaria australasica
TGACAAGACGGGCAACTGCACACAGTCACTCTCCGCCTCTCCACTTGCTGCTGACGGTCAAGGCTGCTCTGTTTTAGCTGTCGCCGCAGCTGCCGTGTAGCCTTGAACATTCGGGAGCTTTTTTTCCGACAGTGGCTAAAAGACACAAAACCAAAACAGAAACACGGACAAATAGTCAAGAAGAGAAAGGCAAAGCCCCAATGAGGTGAACGGGGGCATATTAAAGTGTAGAAATAAGGACAGTACTGATGATGTGTCACTGCAGTTGACCCTTTTTGTCTCTCTGCTCATTTCTCTGTCTCTCTTGGCTAGTACAGTACAGCAAACCTCACTCAAGCCATGATATAAATGTATACCTCTAATTATAAAAAATATATCCTGCCTCTCCTTCTCTTTTTCTCTGCTTCCAGTTGGCGGAGGAGCTGATATACCAAGGCTGGAGAGATGAAGTCAAAGAACTGGTTGCCCTCTTTTCCAAACCCCACTTTAAGGTGAAGAGTATTTCCTTCCATGGTGATGTGTTCCTGTAGTTTCACACATGTGTCGGCCTAAAACTCGCCCAGCCAAGTCCTTTCTCCAGTCAAATCACATCATTTCTACCATACTTTCTAAAGAAATACACCACCGTTAAATGAAATGGTGTGATCAATATGAAGCTACAACCAGCAGCCGGTTAGCTTACCTTAGCACAAAGACTAGAAATAGGGGGAAGCAACTAGCCTGGCTTGTCGGGAGTCTCCCCCATAAAACTACAACTTGACATTTTTACATTTGATTAAACAAATGTGATATAACTAGTTCAGCTAGCTGTTTCCCCCTGTGTCCAGTCTTGGTACTGAGCTAAACCGTTAAATATGAAGCTACAGCCAGGAGACGGTTACTGTAGCATAGGTTAGCAAAAAGGCTGAAAATACTCTAAATGTGGGGGAAAAAAACCGTTATCTCATTTTGGATAAGTCATGCTAGCAGTTTCCCTCTATTTTCAGTTCACTTTCTTGCTGAGTGTTGGACGAGAAGATCAATACTGCTCTCATATCTATCCATTAAATATGAAACTACAGCCAGGGGAAGGTTAGCTTAGCTTAGCATAAAGACTGGGGGCAGGGGGAAACGGCTAGCTTTGCTCTGTCCAAAGGTAAAAAATCTGCTCATCTCCTCATTTTTAGGCTAATGCTACAGGCTAATGTTTCCCCCTGTTTCCTATCTTTATTCTACACTAATCAAGCTAACTGGCTGCTAGCTCTAGCTTCATATTTAAAGGACAGACATGAGAGTGGTATCAATCTTCTCATTTGACTCTTGGCAAGAAAGCAAATAAGCATATTTCCCAACATGTCAAACTATTCCCTTAAGTGACTTCTTAATCTATTATCTATGTCATATTAAAACACACACACACACACACACACACACACATAAACATGCCCCAAACTGTGCGCGAGTGCAGTCTTTTATCACTGAAGCATATCCTATAATTGCCATTCACATGGACCATTTATGAAGCAAGAATGTAATCCACTCGAAAGATGTTGTTTTGCCTCCTTCTACTTCAGTGCCCCAGTGGATCATTAACAATAAAAGAAACCTACTCATGAATGGTGTAGTTACATGTTCATGCCATTTTTCTTGACATAGCTGACACTAGAACTGTAATCTGAGAAGCTCATTTCCATGCAGTCATGCTTCATCTGAGCTATTCTGATGCCGTTCAGGAGACTGAACATTGGAGTTTACACGCACATCAAAAGGCTTGTAGTATTTTGTTTCCTACATTTGGCTCTTATATGGGTCACACAATGTGACAAATTAATCCAAGTGTAAATTTCATTTAAATTGATTTCACCTCATCATTCTGCCCGCAGAGAGGTGCTGACACCTATTAACCACACTGGCACTGAAGCTAATCTACTCTCTAGTTATGTTTATTAGTGTTCACTCATGTAGAGGCCCAGACTACTCAAATGCATGTTTCCTTATTTCAGATCTGCTGACAGTCATATTTCAGACACACACACATACATGCACGCAGCGTATGGTTTTCCAGTGAGCAGCAGAAGTCGTGGCTTTTCTTAATGAGGAGCTGAAGCCAGCCGAGAACTAACAGGTTTGTTTAAACAGTCTTAATGACCTGTTTGTTCTTGGCCCCAACGCAGGAGCTCACACATACTTATGAGAGACTCTGGGTATAATATTCTGTAAATGAATGTTTGTTTTTTGAAAACCTGCCTCTGAAAGTGGCCAGAGACACATTGCTCACGCGTTGGCAGCTTCTGAGCAGAGCAACTGTTGATGGACACGGGGATAACAAGTAGACTAACTGACAGATGGATTGGCTGATTGTTAAAATTAAGTTGATGAGCAGATGTTTCCCCCCTCTTTTCATTCTTTCTTATTACAGTAAATGTCCCCCCTTTTTTTGGAGTTGTACTTTGTGCAGGCTCCCAGTGAGAGATTAGCGTTTATCCAGAATATTGTTTTTCTGCAAACAAACCTGGAGTTCTCACACGGCCAAAGTTAACAAAGAATGAACTTAAATGAACTGTCTGGGCATTGATAGTGAGTCATATATCACTTCACAGTCCTGCTTTGGAAGAGGTGTTTTTTTTCTAAGACATGTGTGATGTTTGAGCTGAGCCAGTACGACTGCAGGCAGAGGCACTGTTAGTAGTGTGGGGGGTTGCTTTCAGGTGGCCCGCAGGCTGGCAGTACATTCCAAACTGAATCACTGGCATGTTGGCACGGACAAAATTGAAGGTTTGCGACCAAGAAGAAAGTGCTGTATTTGGATTCAGTCACTGCAGTGAGTGCAGGCCAGCCAAACTTGTTGGAATTTTTTGCACAGTCTCATTCACTACCCAGTCACCTTTAATTAGTCAGCAGCGACTGGTTGCATTTTTGTTTGAGTACCTACCATTTTTAAACCTTACAATTACATTTAACCATCTCTAGCCTAACCAGTTGGTCTAAAAATGTTGGTCTAAACCTGCAGTGGTAAACCTGGTGACAGTGGTTCTTCAGTACGCTTCCATCTAGAATGGACGCCATTAAATGAACAGACTTTTGCAGTGATTACACTGGCATTTGTTCACTATGCCGACTTTAAGCAGCTTGACAGCCAACACACCAATTTCCGTTTTGTTTGGAGTATACGGCTGGCCTTAGCCAGTGCTGTTTTTTCCATACAAAGTTGGATGCATTAGAGGATGCCACATCTATTCACAGCACCTAGAATTCAAAGTGACATACCTGAATGCAGATCAGCACCTACACTGTGTTTCTGTTTCCTTCACAGAGTCTCCTGTCTGTCCATGACGCTGTAGCTCAGAGAGACTTTGAGCCTACTCTGCCACCAATACCTGATGAAGTACTGGAGGAGGACGAGGATTCAGTCAAAATTGTCAGTCTGGTCAAAACCAAAGAGCCCCTGGTCAGTAAACACGTCTTCATGTTTCAAAGGTCAAGTTAAAAATTTGATTTATCGTCAAATGAATAGTCTCATAGCTGTATGCTAAATGTGAAGCTAAAGCCAGCAGACGGTTAGCTTAGCTTAGAATAGAAGACTGGAAACAGGGGGAAACAGCTAGCCTGGCTCTGTTGAGAGGTTTTTACATTTCGATTTTTCCATTTTCTTAGATACTACCAAATGAGACATAACATTTTTTAATTAGTAAACTTTGGAGCTGTTGGTAGGTGGATTTGTTATCTTTGGTCAGAGCCAGGCTAGCCGTTTCCCCCCGTTTGCAATCTTTATGCTAAGCTAAGATAATTAGATGTTAGTGTACAGACATGATTGGTATCAATCCTTTTATCTAACTCTCAGCAAGAAAGTAAACAACCCATACTGTCGTACTACTATAGCGGGAGGTTCATAAGTGTTCAAGACTGTAATAAACACACAAAAAAAGTTAATTCCTTCCATTGTCACACACAATGACCCAGAAATAGTCTAGTTTGCCCTTACTACATTACAAAATGTATTTTTCACTCTACCCATGAGAATCCTAAAAATGAGTCTAAAAACAAGTACAACTGTATTTTACTACATGTCAGCCTGTTTCTAATTGAGTCTACCTGGCCTTGTAATTCACACAAAACAAACACAAATGCAAGTATTTAAGTTTAAGACAACCATGTAACAGGGCAACTGCACTTAAACATTTATAATTTGTCTAGCCACAATATCTGACATGCACAGGCAGTTCAAAGCAATAAACATATCCAAGGGACTGAATTTATGTCATGTTGTCAAACAGCATGACTGCTAAAGCCATGTATGCCAAGGTGTAGCAGGACTACAGCCCTTGGAATGACAGGAAAGGAAAGGTTCCTGCAGCAGCCTGGATCACCTTTGCGTTTGGCCTGCTGCTCACTTTCCTCAACCAGGAATTCACAGAGTCAATTCTTCCACATCTTTGTTGCCATATATCTGCTGTGACGCACAACATAGTTTCAGCATTGTTGTGTGTGTTTGTCTGCGTGTGTGCATATTTACGCGTGTGTGTATGTATATGCACTGCAAAACTATGTCTCTTAAATGAGGAAGGGAAGTCGGGCTGGTGGCAGCGGATCCGCCCGGCAGATCTCCCAAGCCCAGGGCGCTGTGGCAGAGAGTACGTGGTCCTGGTACTACGCGGTCCTGGTACTATGCTGTCCTGGTACCACGCTTCATTCTATTAAGCAGTGTTTTTAAAATTCTAATTACAATGCAGCCTACCAGGACCACGGAACGCGTGTGGCTGCGGCTAACTGTCTGGAGGGTGGGGGTGCTTAAGTGTGGGTCCGCCGGTTCGACCGGTGTGCAAGGTGCTGCGTGTAGGCCCCAGAGGTGGTTGAACAGCCCGGAGGAAGTGCGCCCGGGGACGGCCTGTCATCGCCGGGGAGAGGCTGTGCGAGTGCCCGGTGTTTGTCCATGGGGCTGTTAGACTTAATCTAAGGGCTGGATGGTCTGCCGGAGGAAATTACGCACGGCTGTATGCGGATGTCCGCCCGGGGACGGCCTGTCATCGCAGGGGAGAGGCTGTGCGAGTGCCCGGTGTTTGTCGATGGGGCTTTTGGACTTAATCTAAGGGCTGGATGGTCTGCCGGAGGAAATTACGCACGGCTGTATGCGGATGTCCGCCCCGGGGACGGCCTGTCATCGCCGGGGAGAGGCTGTGCGAGTGCCCGGTGTTTGTCGATGGGGCTTTTGGACTTAATCTAAGGGCTGGATGGTCTGTCGGAGGAAATTACGCACGGCTGAATGCGGATGTCCGCCCCGGGGACGGCCTGTCATCGCCGGGGAGAGGCTGTGCGAGTGCCCGGTGTTTGTCAATGGGGCTTTTGGACTTAATCTAAGGGCTGGATGGTCTGCCGGAGGAAATTACGCACGGCTGTATGCGGATGTCCGCCCCGGCGACGGCCTGTCATCGCCGGGGAGAGGCTGTGCGAGTGCCGGGTGTTTGTCGATGGGGCTTTTGGACTTAATCTAAGGGCTGGATGGTCTGCCGGAGGAAATTACGCACGGCTGTATGCGGATGTCCGCCCGGGGACGGCCTGTCATCGCCGGGGAGAGGCTGTGCGAGTGCCCGGTGTTTGTCGATGGGGCTTTTGGACTTAATCTATGGGCTGGATGGTCTGTCGGAGGAAATTACGCACGGCTGTATGCGGATGTCCGCCCCGGGGACGGCCTGTCATCGCCGGGGAGAGGCTGTGCGAGTGCCCGGTGTTTGTCAATGGGGCTTTTGGACTTAATCTAAGGTCTGGATGGTCTGCCGGAGGAAATTACGCACGGCTGTATGCGGATGTCCGCCCCGGGGACGGCCTGTCATCGCCGGACATTACGTTCCTTTGGAGAGATGGCTGTGAACGCGCTTCACAACCTCCAGAGATGTCAGCGGCGCTTTAGCAGAGACAGGCCAGCAGGCAGTGCGTCTCCCGGGCGCAAAACGCGGCGAGACACGGCCTGTGGAGAACTGTGATTATTATTATCATCATTATTTATTTTTAGTTATTATTCAGGGGGTGCTTCAGAATTATCTGCCCAGGATAGAGGCATCGTTCCTGTCTCACGTGAGGCCAACGAGGGCGTGTTTTTTGGCTCACGTGGTGGCCTGCAACGGCTCAATTATCTGCACGCCAAATGGCAAACGGTTTCACCTTTGTCTCTGGTCTCAGCCAGTCACAGACAGTCTCCAGCCGGATTTGGAAATTCACTCCGCACATAAGAGTGAAGTTTCGGCTTTGGTTTTCCCTCATTTTCCACAGAACACGCTGGAGGTAGGTTGTGTTTCTCTTCTCCCCGATTTCGGTGGGAAATTGCACGTTTATCACAGCGGTCTAATCGCTTTTTTTTCTTCAGCAATGACACTTCCAAAGAAGTCCTCCACCTGCCCTCTCTGTTTCAAGGCTTTTGCGGCACTGTCCAATCACTTCAGACGGACACACAATGTGGCGAACCTGGATGAGCGGAGGATTCTCCTAAACCACGCCGCCCGAAGGGTAAACATCAGGGACCTTGCCTGTCCGGTCTCTGGATGCGCGTACAAAAGCACGAGACTGGACAGGCACCTGAGGGAAAGCCACCCGGAGCTCAGCAAAGAAGAGGTGGAGGTCCACTTAAATAGGGTAAGGAGCAATAAAACTATCGCCCTCCTGGCTGCGCTCCGTGCCAAAACCCCCTCACCTGCCATGGTCTCCGGCTTGGACCTGGTGGCACGAGAGGAGGGCGATGACGCGCGTTTGGCATGCCGGGTGCACGAAGGGACGCGGCGCCCACGTGCAGCGACCCGGGATGCACGGAGATGTGGAGGAAGAACCAGAGGCTGGTTATGGAACTGGCCGAGCTCCGGAAAAAATACAGGCGGCTGTCACAGGCCGTCTCTGGTCGCAGAACGCCCGAGTCCGGCGTGGTGACAGAGCGGACGGATCTGCTGCAGGGGGCGGCGGATGATGATGAGGAGGAGGAGGAGGGGGGGAACGGGCCGCAGAGGAGGAACGGGCTGTGGTGGTGGTGGATGAGGAGGAAGGATCGGGTGAGGGGGATTACAGCGGGCCATCGCTGACCAAAAGACCGAAGGAAGGAGTCGTGCGCGGGCTTATCCAAAGTAGTGGAAGAATGCCGGGTCTGCGCCATCTGATCTTCCCCAAATACATTGCGAGTTACTTGGAGGATTACCAACATTACCAGGAGGGAATCTGCCCTTCTACCAAGCATCTCGAAAACGCCTACTCCAAGGTGAGCCGCGTGAAGTCTTTTGTTTATTTCATGGCCACGGGAAAACGCAACCTACGCAGCTGGATGTTTCTGGATGACGGGGCCCAGATCAGAAAGTGAGTGTGACCGGCTTTCATAATCATTTCTCGGGTTGCTGCCCGGCCCGTGGTCCCTGACCTTGTGCTTTGTGCTTTTTTTTCTTTTTAATTTAACAGATGGTCCTCCCATCTCCTGACTACGGGCAAGACGGTGACAACGGCGAACTTTTATATGAGAAACGTGTACCAATTCCTCCAATATATGAAGGAGACCCCCCCTCCCCTCTGCCGCCTGTCCCAGGCCCAGCTGACTGGCGTGGTGAGAGACGTCAAATCGGCCCTCACCAACATCACAAAAAGGTGGTCCTGCACCAAATGCAGGTGAAGGCGGAGAAGATGGCGAAGGTCGTCTCCAGGGATAGCCTGAAAAAGTGCCGGGACACGGCTGGGGCACGAATCCCCGCACTGCTGGGTATGTAACCGGCGGTTTAGCCCGGGCGGGCGGGCGGGTAAATGCATCTCTGAGGTGGCTTACTTTTGGCGTGTCCTCTGCTCAGATGAAATGAAGAAGAACGGCTCACAAGCGCTGAGGTATAGCTTCTACGGATACTTCTCCGCGTTTGTGGCATGCATCCACGGGCACCGTCCCGGAGTCCTGACCAACATGACGGTGGAGGAAGTGGAAGCAGCGAAGACCACCGGCGACCGGTCCGCCGAGGGCTTTGTGGTCTCGGTAAGTACGGGGGTCTCCGCTGACGTGTGCCCGAAATTTGCGTTCGATCTGACGGGGCGTCTAAATGTGTGTTTTTTTTTTTTTTTTTTAATTTAATTTAATTTAATTTAATTTAATGTATTTCTCCCCCCCCTCCGCATTGCAGGTCAGCAACCACAAGACCAGCAGGGACTTCGGGGCGGCCCAGATTTTTTTCCGGCCCGACGAATACCAGTGGCTGGAGACGTGGCTGGAGCTGCGCGAGCGCTGCAGGCCCATGTCTGATCGCGTGTTGTTTGCGGCTGGAATAGGGCCGGCACGGAATCTCGTTCGATACATGCAGGGTGCCTGGGCGGAGATGGGATTGCCGGGAAAGCCCAGCTTCATCGACCTCAGGACCGCCGTCTCCGCACACATGAGTCGCACTGCGCCACGGCGGTGCCCACCTCAGTTTAACCTTTGCCGGCAGTAGCGATCTTTACGAGTCCCCCTCCTCCACCACCGTCTCGCAGGCCAAGAATGTACATTCGGCGGAGGTCAGAGACAAGATGGCCACATTCATGTGCCACAACACCTCCACCGCGGACAAGTTTTACGCTCTGAACCTGGATGTTGCGCAGTCCAGGCAGATGCGCCGTCGTTTCGAAGAGGCCACATCATCCAGCAGCCCCCCCGCTGCCTCCACCTCCGTGACCCCCGGGACAGAGAGCGTAAGCATCGGTCTATTTTGTCCCGTATTTTAAATTATTTTGTCCCGTATATAAAGTGGAGGCCTGGCCGATCTTGATGCTTCTCTCACTGGGTGTGTATTTGTTTCCTCACCAGACGCCGACAAGGAGAGCCACGGAGCGGTGCAAGAAGGCGGTGGTACTCATCAGCCCCTTGGGCGACAGACTGAAAGCTGCCCACGGACCAGCTGTCCGGTCCCGCGGGACCAGGAGAGCAGCGCTCGGGGCTGAAAAAAAAGACTCTAGCGGCAATAATGATACACAAAAATAAAGGAATTAAAATGAATAAAGTTCGTTTGCTTTTGCCGCTGTTGCCGTAGTAAATCTTATAAACCGTTTGGTCGGTGTCCTGCTTACTCACTTCACCCGCCCTCCGCACGGGAGACGCACTGTCTGCCGGGCTGTCTCTGCTAAAGCGCAGCTGACATCTCTGGAGGCTGTGAAGCGCGTTCATAGCCCGTGACGCACGGGCCCCTCTGCGCGTCAGCCAGTTCCATGAGACCGGGGTGAGCCCGTGACACCCGGGCCCATCAGCCAGTTCCAGGGCACCGTATTAAATAAAAAATCACGGTCCTCCATAGGCCGTTGCTCAGCGAGTCTTATGCAGAGGATCGCACACTCTCTGCCGGGAAGGCTAAGCTGATGAGCCCCTGAAATCTCTGGAGGTAGTGAATCGCATCCACAGCCAGCCATGAACGCTGCTCTATCCATTGCGCATAACACTGAAGCTCTCCCCCCCCTGCTGAATTAAAATAAAATAAAAAATCACGGTCCTCCATAGGCCGTTGCTCAGCGAGTCTTATGCAGAGGATCGCACACTCTCTGCCGGGAAGGCTAAGCTGATGAGCCCCTGAAATCTCTGGAGGTAGTGAATCACATCCACAGCCAGCCATAAACGCTGCTCTATCCTTTGCGCATAACACTGAAGCTCTCCCCCCCCTGCTGAATTAAAATAAAATAAAAAATCACGGTCCTCCATAGGCCGTTGCTCAGCGAGTCTTATGCAGAGGATCGCACACTCTCTGCCGGGAAGGCTAAGCTGATGAGCCCCTGAAATCTCTGGAGGTAGTGAATCGCATCCACAGCCAGCCATAAACGCTGCTCTATCCTTTGCTCATAACACTGAAGCTCTCCCCCCCCTGCTGAATTAAAATAAAATAAAAAATCACGGTCCTCCATAGGCCGTTGCTCAGCGAGTCTTATGCAGAGGATCGCACACTCTCTGCCGGGAAGGCTAAGCTGATGAGCCCCTGAAATCTCTGGAGGTAGTGAATCAC
Organism: Macquaria australasica; assembly: GCA_005408345.1. NCBI lineage: Eukaryota > Metazoa > Chordata > Actinopteri > Centrarchiformes > Percichthyidae > Macquaria > Macquaria australasica. Next base: position 9,948 of record SEMN01001404.1, read on the forward strand.
ATCCACAGCCAGACATAAACGCTGCTCTATCCTTTGCGCATAACACTGAAGCTCTCCCCCCCCTGCTGAATTAAAATAAAATAAAAAATCACGGTCCTCCATAGGCCGTTGCTCAGCGAGTCTTATGCAGAGGATCGCACACTCTCTGCCGGGAAGGCTAAGCTGATGAGCCCCTGAAATCTCTGGAGGTAGTGAATCACATCCACAGCCAGCCATAAACGCTGCTCTATCCTTTGCGCATAACACTGAAGCTCCCCCCCCCCTGCTGAATTAAAATAAAATAAAAAAATCACGGTCCTCCATAGGCCGTTGCTCAGCGAGTCTTATGCAGAGGATCGCACACTCTCTGCCGGGAAGGCTAAGCTGATGAGCCCCTGAAATCTCTGGAGGTAGTGAATCGCATCCACAGCCAGCCATAAACGCTGCTCTATCCTTTGCGCATAACACTGAAGCTCTCCCCCCCTGCTGAATTAAAATAAAAAAAAAAATCACGGTCCTCCATAGGCCGTTGCTCAGCGAGTTTTATGCAGAGGATCGCACACTCTCTGCCGGGACGGCTAAGCTGATGAGCCCCTGAAATCTCTGGAGGTAGTGAATCACATCCACAGCCAGCCATGAACGCTGCTCTATCCCTCGCGATTTTGACGTTCGGGAAACCGCTTGATGTTTGGCGTGCTGACAAACGGGGACGTATTTGTTTCACAATTGTCAAATTGACAAAGGGGCTGCTTTCTGACAGGGGGGGGATGACAAAGGGGCCGCTTTCTGACAGGGGGGGATGACAAAGGGGCCGCTTTCTGACAGGGGGGGATGACAAAGGGGGAATGACAAAGGGGCCGCTTTCTGACAGGGGGGGATGACAAAGGGGGAATGACAAAGGGGCCGCTTTCTGACAGGGGGGGATGACAAAGGGGCCGCTTTCTGACAGGGGGGGCGGTGGAAGGGATTTGCTGTTTGGGAAACCGATTCAAATGTGTGCCAAGTGTCAGCCCACGCCCTACTGGGAGTAATGGCATTGATGTTAACACCAACAGAAACAACACTAAGAACAACATTATAATAGCAATACTAATAATAAGAGCAACAACAGTAACACTTCTTGCCAATTAACCCATTTAGTGATTTGCCAGAGTTTTAGGTTAATCAATTGTGCATCTTGAAAATGCTCTATTCCATCCCGATCCACGTATGTTCTTTCTAGCCAAAAATGTGTTCTGAGACCTTGAGTTTCTACGTCATCCATTTAATTTCAAAAACCCTACAAATTGCGTTTACCCATAACAGCAGAAAAGTCACCACGTTTGTTCAACTATCCTATTTTGATCAATAAAGTCCTCATTGAGGCTGCTCGTGGCACGTCTGCTAAGTCGATGGTTATTTATTTACACAATTCTCAGTTTCTATTAACATAACACTACGGCTAATCCATTATGAGTTATATATGAGTTGAGGGTGTTATTAAGCCATTTACAGCAAAGGTTATTTACATGTGCACAAGAGAATTAAGCCCCTTTCAGTTTCTACAACCTTTCCCTGTTCGATGTTTGATCCCTTATACTAATTTTGGTTGAGTCACTGTCAACATCTATTAATTTGATTTTAAGCTTTATGAACTATCACTGTCATATTCAATGACTTCCCATGAGCAAATTAATCAGCTAGCTTTGCGCATATTTTCCACTCATTCAGTATCATTTTACTCACCATTTATGCTTTTCCTCTCACACCCTCCCTACTCTCGCACACGACGTCGCATTCACTCCCCCCTAGCCGGCTGTCACTGACCTTAGTGACTTCTACTTTTTTCTCTTGCTGCCCGTACAGACCTTCTGACCTCAGAAGTGGTATCCACAGCCTTTTCTATTTCTCTGGCTGCCTGTTCAGACCTCCTGACCTCAGGAGCGGTATCCACAGCTTTTCTATTTCTCTGGCTGCCCGTTCAGACCTCCTGACCTCAGGAGCGGTATTCACAGCTTTTTCTATTTCTCTGGCTGCCCGTTCAGACCTCCTGACTTCAGGAGCGGTATCCACAGCTTTTTCTATTTCTCTGGCTGCCCGTTCAGACCTCCTACCTAGGAGCGGTATCCGCAGGATTTTCTATTTCTCTGGCTGCCCGTTTAGACCTACTACCAAGGAGCGGTATCTGCAGGTGTTTTCCATCATCTGACCGTTCAGACGTCTCAGAGGCGGTATCCTCAGATGTGGTTTTCAAATGCTTGCCCGTTCAGACCTGCTTCAAATCATTCAATAAAGCAGCGGTATCCACAAGTCTTTTACTCATACTAGGTGCCTACCTGTGCAGACCTTCTCTGATATAGAGAAGCGGTATCTGCAGGACTTTTCTATTTTATATTCTAAGTCTCAGACTATTAAACCATAAAACTTTCTTCATCTAAAAGCTATTCATGTTATTTTTCAGCATCAGCTAGATCTCCTGATTCTGAAAATATAAATCTGTCTTTTAGTGCACTTTGTATGCTAAGCTAATGCTAACGTTTGGTAAATCTGCTAATATGGGATATCTTCATGCTCTCTGAGTACCAGTGTTGCTGTTTTTGGCCTTCCCTTCAATGCTTACAGGCTAAAATGCTATGCTATTAAGCTAATTTGGAGTTCTTACTCACCCCCTGTCCCCAATGACACCAGTTCCAGTCTTTTTCTCAATGTGCCTAATGCTAAGCTAATATAGGCCTCATTGACATGATAATGCTAAATCCTGCTAATCCCTGTTTCCCCAATGCAGAATACAGTCTGGTCAGTCAGGTCAGTCAACACACAAATAACATCTGAACTCTTACTTTAAATCTAGGATCTTTGGAGGAGAGGCAATGCATTGTCTGTGACCTGGGCAATGACACACTGTGCTCAGAAGTGTATGAAGAATTTAAAAGTGGCTCTGCTTACCTGTAGTTTGGGGCGCCCCCGTTGTCAGAGCTGCAGTGGCCTCGTCCAGGCCCCACGGCCTCTCCTGGATGGCTTGCCAATGTAATGTGGGAGAAAAATCGAGAAGATAGGCCAGATGGCCTCAGGATCTTCACCACACTTTTAAAAACTAACAGATTCTAATAAAGAAAACACTGAGTCCAGATGAGTTCAGATGTGAGCAGAGTTTACTGTTGAATCAAGCAGTACAGCAAACACGAGTCCTTCCATGGAACGACTGAACATGCAATGCACAGATCCTTCCTTTTATACTCTCCTGTTACCCCTCCTTCTGTGGTCCTACCACCTCTTAACCTTGAACTGCTATTCCTTACATCCTATGCCAGACACCATTGTTTTTCTTTTTTTACTAATTTTCCTTTGTTCAAAAACAATGGTGTCATCTTCCGGATGATCTCAGGCTCCAAAAGCCTGATCACGATAAATTATCGTGTCAAATGCCAGGTGATTTCCAATCCCAGGGGCCTGACCTCATCAGCTCATTAATTAATGGTGTCTGTTCATAACTTTGCCTGTTTTTAAAAAAAAACATCACTGTGCTTCTAATGTTCTAGGCACTTTCCATGATCTTCTGCTGCTCTCACTTAGCCATGTCTGCTGTTTCCTGACTCCTGTTCGTCATCTGAGTTATTACAATATTTTGTGCTCATTACCATTGTCCGTGTACATTACAGCACCATCATTTGATTATGTATTACCAGACTTCCAGTGACTCATTCTACAGTGATTCATTCTACAGTTCAGTGTTAGATCATACTATGGGCCAGTATGAGGTCATGCTACATGATATTATAAGGTTTTTATTCCCCACACTCTGATAACTACACCCGACCGAGTAGCTTTGGTCGGATTAAGTCACCAGACACGTCCGTTAACGGCAGCTTTCCTCTTATTGATCTGTGCACTTGGTAAGTTGCTAGGTTTGGGTTAGATGTCTTGGATTCTAAGCCCTCAGGGTCTGTTTAACAATCTTTAGTGGACAAAAACTAGAATAACCTTTCAGAACCATATAGATGTTGAGCACACATAAACTTAACTTTTTACTATCATGAGAAGCTTTTAGCAATGAATGAGTGAACAATTTACTTTATAATAATGTTTAGGTTTATCAATCAATCACAAAATAATAATCAAATACCTCTTTCTCTCTTGTCTATATTGAATCTCCAAATATAAAATCTCTGGGTAGGAAAAGGGAGGCTAACCTGGCCAGTATTAACCTTCCATGGTCCTCCTGCCAAGGAGAAGAGTCCTCGATGGAAATCCAAAACTCAGTACAAAGTCCCAAAAGTTCCAAACAACTCTCTCTTTTCTTGATCTCTTGGTCATCCTTGGTGTTCGTTGCCGATCCGTCGGGGTCCTCCAGTGCTGGCTGGTATCCAATCCTTTGCTGTTCAAAGTGTTTCCTCGCCGCTCACACCGCTCTGAGGCTCGAAGTCTCTGACTTCCCTTTTCATTCTCTATGCCAGGCTACTCCCTTCCCCAGTTTCTCAATGATTACACACATTTTCTCAAATCACATCTCATACCCATACATGCCTTTATATGTGTGGTGGTGGGGCGTGGTTTGAGCTTGGCTGCAGAGAGGGAGAAGTGGAGGAGGGGCTGAGGAGATCAGGGTAGGTAACCCTGGGAAAACAGGTGCAAGACATTAATCAATCTGTGTGCTTATATCAGTAGTGGCAGCCCTGAGGAGGGGGTTGGGAAGGTACGAAGACGAGCTGGGCCAGAGGACCGCGGCAGCAACGAAGCCAGTGTATATAGTCGAACGGCTCCTGCACATAATCCCGTGTGTCATGTTTTCTCTGTTGACGGGCCCACAGTAGTGACGTGTGCTACAATATGGTAGTTTCTTCCTTACCTATTTCAGTTGGAAAGTACCGGACACTTCAACATATTACATCAGTTGAACCTTGACACACTTTCCTACAGACAGCGTTAACAGTTCCTCTTTTTCATGTTCAGTGCATTAGTATTACATTGGTTACTTTTAATACTCACTCTAACAATTGCTTATTCTTTCCATTTAAAAACATCATTTTCTGATTATAGTTATCATATAAACAATCACTTATTGCTTAACTATTAGTCTTCTGTGTTCGAGTGTCCTGATTATACTAATTCACCAGTCCTGTTGCTGCTGTTTTCTTAGAGGCAGTATTCTGGGGTCTCAATCTTACTTGACACTGCATACAAGACAACGTTGCCAAAGCATACTAACACAAACTATACAATCATCATAAACAGAAACAGTTTTTTAAACCATATTAAAGCCAGACACCTGCCACCTGACAGGCTGAGTGACAGCAATGCCATCAGCCGGCTTGATTCCAGCTAAGACGGCGGAGTTTACCGCTGCAACATTTCTCTGCAGCTAAAACAGTTTAGTCTAGTTGTGAACTTTAAGTCTTCATTAAACATCTTTAACAAGTCAATGAAAATAAAAGGAAATGTGAAATCCCAAAACATGGGACATTTACCAGGTTTAATTTGCCAGGAATAGCACGAAATAATGTCAGACCAAATTCCATTCAAAAATCTGCTGAATTAATTCTGCCCTATTTAATGCCAAAACATCACGTTGGATAATAAGTGACGTATATGCATTGTAAATATAAAGACACATTTATCAGTAGACTAATTATTAATAAAATAACCAGTTAAAAATCTGCACCGAGAACAATTTGGTGGTTACACTCATTGCAGGTGTCTGAGGCTCTTACTGATGACCTCCTCCTCATTTACACCGACCACCTGAGGATGGTTAAGGCTGACATGGATGGGTGGTGCAGCCCATTCAAGCGGACCTGACCGAATGCGAGCCCGCTATCCAGGTGCATCTTGTTGACATCCAGTGCCACAATGAGGCCTAGGCTACTTTCCGCACCTCTGGCTGGGGCAGCACATGGGTCAAATATGCCCAGCGTTACCCGGCTCTCTGGGAGAAGACTAAGCTGCTGCTTCTTGCTTTCCTAACATATAGTTGAGCAGGGATTCAGCCAGGTCCTCCACATGCAGTCCAAATACCGCAATCTGATTTCCTTTGAAAGTTAAGATAAATCCTTGTTTTTTTTCCCAGTAGCCTCAGGATTTTTCCTTGGTAGGCTGCTCTTATTTTCCATTGGAACAATTAATAACAACGCTCTTGTTTGGCATTTCGGATTGGCTGTTATCTAACCTAATTAAAGTTAGTTTAAAACTCATGAATATAATTTCTATTCATATGACTTTTTTGCTCCCTAGAAAACTAATAATGATATTCCAACTGTCAAGTTAAAATCAAACCTGTAATTTGGCATTCAGTGACATGCTTTTTTAATGATATAACACAATAATAATAATAATAATGATAATAATAATTAAATAAATACATACATATAAATATAATAAATAACAAATACTAATAATACTAATCATTTGTCATTCACTGACATGCTTTTTTACACAGAAATATAAACATTAATATTCAGGGAGAACAATTCGCCTACATTTTATTTGATGTGGGGTGGTTAGGGAACTGGATAATGGTTAGGGGGACGCTGGCCCAAAAAAGGTTGAGAACCACTGCTCTAGGGCCTCAGTGCAGTTGGTAACCCAGCCTTGTTGATAATACATGAGAGGCACAAACTGGGGTTTATGTGGGTTAAGAGAGATCAGTGGACCAGCCACCCCTTTCTGACTGGTGGAGGAACATTGATTATCTCGTGACAATGGCACCTGTCAGATATATATACAGTATATATTCAGTATATATATGTGTGTATATATTGTCATGACCTGGCTCGTGGGCCATGACAAAAATGGGAGGTACACGGTTTTAAACTAAAAAGTGTATAAGTTTATTAAATAAAAACATACAATAAACCAAACAAAAGCATGGTGCTGGTGGATGGGAGATGGGGGAAGAAGAAGAAGAGGGCCCGGACGGAGACAGCCAGGTCTTAAATACTCCTGGGAGACTGGCCAGTTGCTTCCAGTTGCGCTAATGGCTAATGGACTCCGCCTTCCAGGGACCTGCAAAACAACAGACAAACGCACCACCCCCACAGCAGGCCCTGCTAAAGGAGGGCCGTCACAATATACACACACACACACACACACATATATATATATATATATATCTCACACACACACACATATACAATCAGCCACAACTTTAAGACCACCGACAGGTGAAGTGAAGGAACATTGATTACCTCGTTACAATGGCACCTGTCAGATATACATATTGTCAAGTAAGATTGAGACCCCAGAATATTGCCTCTGATAAAACAGCATGAAACAGGACTGGTGAATCAGTATAATCAGGACACTCGAACACAGAAGACTAACAGTTAAGCAATAAGTGATTGTTTATATCATAACTGTAATCAGAAAATGATGATTTTAAATGGAAAAGAATAATCATTTGTTAAAATAAGTATTAAGAGTAACTGCAATAATACTAATACACTGAACATGAAAAGGGAGGAACTGATAAACACTGTCTGTATGAAATCATGTCATGGTTCACATGATGTAATGTGGAAGAAGTGTCCAGTACTTTCCAGAGTGAGATAGTTAAGGAAGGAACTACCATATAAAGGCATGTATGTGTATGAGATGTGATTTACAAAAGTGTGTGTAATCAGTGTGAGTATGAGATGTGTTTTAAGAAAAAGTGTGTAATTGTTGAGCAACTAGGGAAGGGAGTACTCGGGCATGGATTTCGAACCTGGGAAGAAGTAATCCGGGGACATCTCCAGAAGCACGCTCCTGAAAAGACAGAAGATGAGTTGACAAAAGAAATAACTGTCAAAACTCTTAACATAACTCACCAGTTATAATCCCAGGTTTTCCTAAACCCTGTAAAACCAATAGATCTCCAATATCTATTTATCAATGTTGTTAAATTGCAATTATACAATTATTTTCCTTTTGCCATTCATTTTATAATCATCAGTTTAAGGTTGTGACTCACCAATGTTGTGTGTGTGCGTGTGCACACAGGCTGGTCTGTCACTGGACTCCGCTCCCCCCACCTCCAGCTCTCTGCCCGATGTGTGAAATGGCTTGTTGTCCCCCTCTCTGTTGTCGGGACAGTTTTCTTGCGCCAGTCTGGTTTGGCCGCAGCCGTGGCAAACATTCAGGCCATAGGCACCTTAGTCACCACCAGAACCTCCTCTGTCACCTCTTCTTCTGCCTTGTTAGTGTGAATGCTGACCAGCATTCACACTATTGTTATCCTATTTCTTTATAATTATTATTATTATTATTCTACTTTCCGTACGCTGCCTGTCCTCATTCATACTTTGTGCTACAGAAACCATTCAACTATCAAAATGTTCAGCTCTTTAATGGCATGTGTGCTATGACTTTTCACTGGTTCATGCACCGGACTTTCACGCGGGGGCTCGGGGTTCGAATCCTGACTGAGCAGGACGACGAAGGGGTACAAAAAATAAAACGACTGAGCAGGACGTGACGCACAGCACACATACATTAATACACTAACACACATCCATTAAGACACTTACACACACAAACAGACTGTTTTTGTTTAGCCTCAACACGTAGGAAAAACTGTTTTGCTTCCTTCAGTATTGTCTTCGATTTTTTTCACAGCTACACTTTTGCCACCGCGAGCCTCACAGCCCAGCCGCCCGCCAGACCTGCCCATAGCGATCCATTATAACTTTCAGCTGAAAATGTCTCCTTTTCTCTTTCCCGTCACATTTCTAACTCGCTGCCGTATCCGCATTTCTAACGCCACAAACGTCAAATCTACATCACTGCGTTCGGCATTTTCTCGTCTTTTCAGTCATATCCTTACCTTGGAGATTGCACGTATGGTTCGTGCGGTTGAAGCCGGAGTTTGACGGGTGTCTTTAGCTCCGTTGTTCGGTGTTTTCAGACTTGGTGTATGGGTGTTTCTGCAACTACGGTCACTTTTGACTCTCCCCAATTGAAAAAAATCAACCTCTATGAATTTTAATTTTAACCATCAGAGTCTGTAATACATATAAACAGGTACACAAAATTGCAAATAGTCATTGAGATTTTAATCTGGAACATGTTTATTTTTTATGGTTTTCATCACTTGTTATTACAAAATGTCATTACCGCAACATTACAATAATGTTCATTTTATACATTTTCCTTGTTGAATTTCAACAAAATTTTAAGACATTTAAATTCATTTCCATCAAGCTTTGTGGATCATTGTAAATACTGATATAAAAATAATTTATAAATCAGGGCATTCCATGGTTTTCTCTACGCATGGAAAATTTAGACAGTAACCTTAGATGTCAATTGTCTTCATACACACAAAAAATAAAATATGTTGCTTTTTATGGCAGATATTGTAATTTTAATGTGTAAATCATTTCTACTTAAGTGTTAAAATATTTTTTGCAAATAAAAATCATAATAATAATAATTGGAATAAAGCATTGTTGCGGTAATGACATCTTGTGTCGGTAAGGACAAGTTAATGGTAAATGTTAATAATGTAACCTTAACAATAGGCTACTATAGAGAACAACAGTAATAGACAAAAACAGAAGGTATTAGATGTGTCAAAGATAGTATAGGTATTGCAGTAAAGACTGGGTAAAACTGATTTTCATGTTTCAAAAATATTATGGTCCTAAGCTGGTGTTGAACGAACAAATACTAATACTCTAACATAAACCCATAACACTAACAGCATCTCATCACATTACATTTGTGTACCAAGTCCAACTATTTTTCATTTCAGCCTGAGGAGTAAACTCATTGCATCTTTGAGGCTTTTGGTACATGTGCAGGTAACTAATTACAACGAGAGCAGAGCTCCTTCCACACTGAGTCAGTAAGCATCATGTGCCTTGATGTCACTGGTTTTGGTTCTGGCACAAGTCCAACCACACTCTCATGTGTGTACCAGATCACATCATCCTTCATTGGCCAATAAAATCTATTGACCCCAACCCTGTGCATTGTTTTGACCAAAGCACAACTCTCTGTATCAACATCTTGAATGATGCCTGGATAAGGCTCATTGTCGTACAGAACGACACACCATTTACCAATCAGCTCCTCGTTGACATCAGAAATTGGTTGTATTGCCTTGGTTTTCTGGAATGTCAGGATGCTGATGGAGGGCACTCATGGAAGGCTCTGATGCAGGAGCAAAGGTGACGCACTGTGGGCTGAAGCAGGTGCATGGATCTGGGCTTCTGCAGAAGCAGCTCAGGACTCTCCACATGATTTGCCCAGAGACTGATGTGTGGATCTGAAAAATATAGTATGTTGGCAACTTAGCAGAACATTCTGCATAATTCTCAAACATCTTAGCCACAGGACAGAATAGACAGGACAGAGGCAATAGTTCTAATGTCTACTGAAAGTATTTGTTCACATTCATCTATAAAATAAATACCTATTAAAAATATTCATGAAATTTAATGGTGCAGCATTATTACACACCTGATGGATCTTCATGGTGCCTTTAACTGTCTGCAGATCATCAATCAGGGATCTCTCGACCTCTGATATCTCCTCATCTGTGACATTGAAGAGTGTCACAGATGACTTGACCTTTGACAGCTCCTCATACAATCTGGCCCCATTCTGTATGTCCATCCCCTTTGCCACTAGGCAATCTGCCGTCCTTTTTACTGCTGCTCCCACACCATCCGCTGGTCCCTTGCCATGGCCTGCTTCAAGGAAATTCCATGTTACCCGTTTAAATCCCATCTTGAAGGGCTCTGTTGACAGGAAGAAGAAGTTCTTCTTGGAACGATACTGCGTGGTTGGTCCAACACTGACCATGTGAAGTACTCTAGCGCTGGGGTTATTCTCCTGTAGATGGTGCAGAACAGGTCTGAGATGTGCCCATATGGCCGAAGGGTCATGGCGGAAAGAGGATGACAGAGTGCAATATGAAGATTGTGCTCCCTTGTTGTAGGCCACAACTGTGTGTAGGCTCACCTGTTGATGAGAATCCCCAAAGTGCACTGCCTGTATTTCACTTGCATATTTGCAGAGGTAGTTTTCTGCAAAATCAACATGCAGTAACACCTCGTCTTCAGTCAGATTCTCCTTAAGCTCTCTCAAGGTAGCATACTGGTGCTTGATATTGTAAGTGTGTCGTCCTATTTTTGCCTGCAGCAATTTGGAGAAGTCATCAATGAGGATTTGGAGGGTTCCATAAACCTTCTCCTTTGTTGTTAAATGGACAGTAAATTTCTCTGTCCCACCATCTTTTGACTTTTTCTCTCTCTCCTCGGCATTGTGTTGCCACTGATGCCACCACGTCTGACTCCCCTCTTCAAATGGCAGAATTTGGAGTGCTTTCTTCCTGCACATGGAACATTCCCTGTACATGCACTCTTTGGATGGAGTACAACACATGGATAGCATCAAGTCTTCAACCTTGCTGGTCTTCACTACACTTTGCTGGAATAGCCTGTCCGCCATGAATTGTGCATTTTCACATAGCTTACAGAGACATGTTTCCCTGTCTTTGACTGATGGCTGTACAACCCAAAAGGGTTTTCTCTTGCAAAACTCACTGTATGAGATTTTGATGTTTGGGTTCTCTGCTTTGAATTTCAGGTGTAGATTCTTAAGAGAATCAGAGAGTAGGCGCTTCTGCATTTTCAGTTGCTTTCTAGTTATTGTGTCACGTTTTCCTGTGATGGCTCTGCTGTTGTCATCCCTTTCAAGAAAATGTGCCACTGTTATTTCATCAGCCTTGGTGATCACATTTGATTGTTGTTTCCTATGATATTCCAGGGAGTTAGGCCTCTTTCGGTTTGCTCTCATCATCTTTTGTGAGAACCCGAACTCTTGATGTGCATATTTTCCTAGCCGATATTTCTTAATGATCTTTCCTGCAATCACTTTTGAAAGGATCTGCTTCTCCTTGTGGTTGGTCAGTGACTTGCTACTCCCTTTCAGCTCTGCCATAACGACATTATGGAACAGTAAAACCCTTCTAATTTGGCGTTGGGATGTGCGACTCTGCTGGCGGGCTTTGGTTTGGGGTGAGTCGGTCGGGTGCATTTTCTTTGAAAGCCTGGAACAACGCTTCCTGTATTTTTCGACTGAGGCCAATGCCTTCTTCAGCTTGGACTTTGCATCTGTCAGTTCTTTGTACATCTTTGATTGCCTCTTTTCACTTTTTTACGCCCCCTCTTCTGAGCAACTACCACATTAGGTGAGACACCAGCAGGTCCTTGAGGAGCAACAGGTAAGTCATAACCGGCTTGATTCACTGGTAAGACCTCTGCAGATAGCGGCGGTGTGTTCATAGCAACAAACTGATTTGAGGCCTCCAGTATTTTGTGTTTTGCCCTCTGGTTTCTTTTATTTATCTTCCACTGTCGTCTTTTCAGATTTTTCTCTCTTTTCGTTAGTTGGGAGACACTCTTTATCTGCCCATTCTCCTTTCTTTTTTTGTAACGCTCTTTTTCCTTCCGGAGATATGCTTCGTATCTGTCCGGGTCTTTTCTCATTTCCTCTCTGCATTTCCGTGATCTTATTGTGGATGAATTTGGTCTCATCTAGGGTGGCAAATATGATATGTTTAGTTTACAATAGACTTAATATTTGCAATATAATACATAACTCGCCTTGAATTTGACTCTACCGCGACAGAAGGTCTTTACCGCGACATCTAAACCTGCTGCAGTAAAGACATGTTGTGGAAATGACATTTTTGCTAATATTGCAGATAAATGGCAGCTAGCAAGGTCTGCTACGTTAGCTTTGACTCTTAGCATCTAATACACATGAATTCAACAGTAATAAAAATATATTTTTGAAATGTAGTTCAAAATACACAATTACTGAGCTGTATGGTAAGGACACACAATAAATATTTCAGAAGAAAAGATGATCTTTACCTTGTTTTTCTTGATCTTGAGGGTCACCTAGTGTGGGCAGCCCAACCTGTCATCCATGTGCTCGCTTGCTAACTTCTGTTTCCACAGAAACTAGATTTGTTTGGTTTTGAAAAAAACTTTCACTATGGCATTTGTTCAGTGTCGCGGTAAGGACTCAGAAGTGTGGGACAGGCACATTTAGATGAAAAAATCATATAAATGATCAGTAAACCAGAAAAATAATTTTAATATGGTATAAAGTAATATTTATATGAAACAATTTAATTTTAAATAATGTCATATTTTAATTGAATTAGCTAATTTTACATATCTCAACATTGAGAACTCAGTTGTGGGACATGAACAAAAGTGATGTATGGACCCATAAAATGCTTCACAAATTGTATTAAATCACATTATTTAGTAATTATTTTTTATGTCCAGATGTGTAATATCACTGTGTATGTATTTATCAAGCATTATATGACAAATTTTAACATAAATCCAAAATTTCAATGCTGGGACTTAAAAATGCCCGTAGTTGCAGAAACACCCTCATATACAAAAGGGCTGTTTGCCAGCCCCCCGCTCCTCCCCCGCTAGTGTAGCTTACTGCTTCATGCGGCGGACTTTCACGCGGGGGCCCGGGGGGGTCCTGACTGAGAAGGACGGCGAAGGGGTACAAAAAATAAAACGACTGAGCAGGACGTGACGCACAGCACACATACATTAATACACTAACACATTAGTGCAGACAGGGTGCCCCACTTCTAATTGTTACTTCAATTCCATTCGTTTCAGTTCACTTCATCACTGTTATTTCATTCAGATTAATTCAGTTCAATAAACTATGCTTTCCTACTTGGACAATTACATATACATAGACACATTTTATTTTACATTGCCAGTCTTTCCATGCCACTGTATAATACCAATGCATACTAAAAAGAAAATAACTACTCACTCATATTTTGTGCCATCATTTATTTATAAAATGTACAGATTACATTTCAACACTGAAGGATAATCAGCATTTCATTTCTGATTTATTGACCAATTATATCATTTGTGTTTTAATCATAGTGTACTGAAGTAATACACACCAGTTTTACAATTTTATTGCTACTGATTCTATAACTACATTTTCAAACATGTACAAATTACTGTATATATAATAATCACTTTGTATACAATTACAACATATTTGTAATGAAGTCACCTGTCTGCTTCATGTATTGCTCTTTTCAGGCAATACATTTCAGCTCTCAGCTCCTTAGGACCATGCCTTTTGTGTTCCAAAGTGTTTAGCAATGCAGTTCATCTGTCTGAAATTAATACAAACCATTTATTCTTTCAGCCTTTCCAGACAACACATTTCAATTTCCAGCTTCTACAGTATTACAGTTTAGCTTCCAGCTTTTCTAGCAATTTCTTTCAGCTCTTGCCTTCTTTAGCTAATGCACTTTAGCTTCCAGATTGTTCAGCAGTGCATTGCAGAGCATTTGAGCTTTAAGATTTTCCAGAGAATTCATTTGAGATTTCTGCATTGTCAGCAATGCTTTGCAATTATTTCTTTTTCCATATGCTTATCTACTTCTAAAAAGTTTTAGCTACAGGAACAATTCAAATGTATTTCAGCTCTTCTTTAGGTAATACAGTTCTGCTTCCAATTCAAGCAATTGATTTCACATGTGCATTTTCAGCAATGGTTTGCAATTTATTCTTCTTCTCTATGTAACACATAGAGAAGATAGTAACACACACACACAAACAAACTGTTTTGTGGGGACTTTTGCATGTTTTTAAGCAATCGAAAACATTCAGCTGTTAAAATCTGCTCTTTCAGGACATTTATACTTCCATTAAAATTTTTTTCCACCATTTCTACTTATAATATTGTGCTTTTTTCCACAATTTCTTACTATAAAAGCAACAACCATTAATATTACAGCTTTGCTTCCACCTTTTGTAGCAATGTATTTCAGCTCATAGCTTCTTTATACAGTTCAGCTTCCAGTTCTAGCTATTCATTTTACATTTTTTCATTTTCAACAGTGTTTTGCACATTCATTTCAGCTGTCAGCATTCACACGCATTTTCTCCAGGAAATGCAATTTTTCTAGTCTTGCAATTGATCTTCTTTATGTTCCGTGTGTTCAGGTATGGTCTGCATTCCCTCACAGACTGTTCAGTTGAATTTTTGAACAGCTTGAAGTTATCAATCAGACATGCTACGTGAGCCATGGGTTTCATTCCTGGACCTCTTTTGCCGGCCTGCCTCATTGCTGGTCGACATCGTGAAGGAGTTTCCTCCTTTCTTTCCATCCTGGCTGGGTTTTGGGTTTTACATCAGGCTGTGGAGGCGGCTTCGGTTCCACGGGGGTATGTGCAGACATTGTTTCTTTGACGGTGCAATCTTCTTCCTGTGCCATCGGTGCCATTTCAGTCAGGAGCATACGGAGGGAGAGGAGCGGAATCCAGGTCTGGATCCAACCGGAACTGATTTCGTGATTTGCGTACCTCGGACAGAGAAGGATATAATGAGTTAGTTTGTTCTTGTGTATTTTCCTGCACATTAGTCTGTTTCCATTTTTCCCTTTGCTTGACTTTGTTCCAACTCTTTTCCTTTCTCTCAACTCTGCTTTTCTCTTTCCACAGCCTTGAATGGTTTGTTTTCTTTGTTGTTATCTGGACATGGCTGCATGCTCCTCTGCGTCTGTCTGCTCTTTTCGTCTCCAAACACACCTTTTGCTGGCTTAGCTGATTGAGAGTAAAACTTCCCTTTTTTTTTTTTTTTTGAAGTGAAAAATCAAGAGGCTCAATCCGTATTTATCCCGCCGTGTACACGATTCAGACCTACTTCACACAGTAATTTCAGGGTCCCTGACCCTTGAACAGTCTCCTTACTGTTCCCACTCGTCCCTACTGTGGTCTTAGTAGTCAAGAGAAATTCATCAACTTCTCTTCCAGGTTTTTGCCCTAACCTTGGTTAAACGTATTTTTAAGGGTCCCAGACCCGTGAAGACTTCAGTTAAGTCTTCTACCGTGTACTTTTCGGAGTCCGCCAATACTGCCAATCGTTACCTCTTTCAATTTCACTTAATTAAATGTGCCAAACTTCTTATTCTTCAACTGTATTTTAAACCCCAAATGCTGCTTATTCAATTTGTTTATGCCCAATATTCCTACCTTTTCTTTTTTAGTCTTTCCGTCTTTCTCGGTCATATATTTTATAATGGGTGGAAGGATTCTGGGACCCGTGTTGCCCCCAGGCACTTTAGTCTGATTTTTGCCCATTAATTTGTCTCTTGTATTACACAGAGTATACTGGTCCACCTGTCCGGCAGATACGCCAATCACTCTCGAACACTACAACATTAACCAAGACACGTCTGTCTGCATAGGTCGTTTCGTCTCTTGCCTCACAGGATACCGGTCCGGTTCTCTTTCGAACTGGATGCACCAATACCTCCGTGATGCTACAAAATCAATCCCTTATGCGAGATTTCACCGGTGTTCCCCAGATTAACTCTGTGAGCCCCCCTCTACTAATATACAACACAATTATTTGTTCACTTCTCACCGTGAACCAAATCCAGGATTGGAGCGAAGACCCGGGCTCCGTCCGAGGACAGCTTCTCACCCGTAGGGAGGAATCTTCCTTTGTAAGCTGGCCTCTGTTCTCCACGGAGTCCAGATCAAACGTCCAGTCCCATCCTCGTCGCCAAGTTTGTGGTGGAAATTGTGTATTTCCTTTGGAGAAGTGAGCAAATAAAATGAAGATTCAACATGCCGTTGTCTTTTGTATATTTAATTAAGAAAAGAATGAAACAATCAGATGAAATGGTAAATAAGGATAAAAAAGTAAATGAAAGCGGGGTGCAGGCGAGCCCACAAAGTCAATCCAATTCAGCTGAAGGACAGAGATCATACACCAAACTGCATATGAAGCGTCTGACAAAGAAGGAAAGATGCTGTCACATACTTATAACCTCACAATACACAGACAGACATATCAGAGTACAGAATCACCTCTAACAAAGATAGTCTGTCTCCAGCTAAGTTTCCCTGCCCAAGTCTTTTCCCCTGATTACAAACAATTTGTCCTCCCGCTGTAACCAACCAAGATACCAATGTACCTAAAACAGAGATGACCCAAAACAGAAATTATCTGAGTGTACAGAATTAAGACTGATTAACCTCTTGAGCCCGAGAGCCCCCGTATACGGGGGCAAGACCGCCTACGCGTAAGCAAACGCGTCACAGGAAAAACAAGTTATCACACTAAACATATATATGGGACATAAAGAGAGAAATTTAATTACACTAAACATATCTAGTAAGAAAGGAAAAGAGAAATTTTGCCCTTACACTAGGGCGCACGTTTTACGCACGGGAGACGCACTGTCTGCCGGGTTGTCTCAGCCGAAGCGCCCCTGACATCTCTGGAGGTTGTGAAGCACATTCATAGCTGGCTCTCCACAGGCCGTGGCGCCGCACGTTTTACGCACGGGAGATGCACTGTCTGCCGGGTTGTCTCAGCCGAAGCACCCCTGACATCTCTGGAGGTTGTGAAGCGCATTCATAGCTGGCTCTCCACAGGCCGTGGCGCCGCACGTTTTACGCACGTTTTACGCACAGGCCCCTCAGCCCGTCGGCCGGTTCCAGGGCACTGGCGTGAGCCTGTGACGCACGGGCCCCTCAGCCCGTCAGCCGGTTCCAGGGCACCGGGGTGAGCCTGTGACGCACGGGCCCCTCAGCCCGTCAGCCGGTTCCAGGGCACCGGCGTGAACCCAATGACGCACGGGCCCCTCAGCTGGCTCTATCCCGTGTGGATAACACTGAAGCCCCCCCGCTGAATTAAATAAAAAATCACGGTCCTCCACAGGCCGTGGCGCGGCGAGTTTTACGCAGGGGAACGCGCACTCTCTGCTGGGCAGGCTCCGCGATGCGCCCCTGAAATCTCTGGAGGTGGTGAAGCGCATCCACAGCCAGCCCCAGGGCCCCAGGGTGAGCCATGAACGCTGGCCCCTCGCGATTTTGACGTTCAGGAAACCGCTTGACATTTGGTGTGCTGACAAACGGGAACGTATTTGTTTCCCAATCGTCAAATTGACAAAGGGGCCGCTTTCTGACAGGGGGGATGACAGAGTGGCAACTTTCTGACAGGGGGGCGGTGAAAGGGATTTGCTGTTTGGGAAACCGATTCAAATGTGTGCTAACTGTCAGCCCGCACCCTACGTGTGGGAAGGGAGTAGCCTGGCATTGAGAATAAAAAGAGGAGTCAGAGGCTTTGAGCCTCAGAGCGGTGCGAGCGGCGGAGAAACACTTTGGACAGCAAAGGATTGGAATACCAGCCAACACTGGAGGACTCCGACGGATCGGCAACAAACAGAGGATTACCAAGTTAAGAAAATAGACTGTTGCTGATCAAGATCTGACATCGGGGAGCCTCAGCTCTCCCTGCCATCAGAGGAGGAGAGTTGTTTGGAACTTTTGGGACTTTGTACTGAGTTTTGGATTTCCATCGAGGACTCTTCTCCTTGGCAGGAGGACCATGGAAGGTTAATACTGGCCAGGCTAGCCTCCCTTTTCCTACCCAGAGATTTTATATTTGGAGATTCAATATAGACAAGAGAGAAAGAGGTATTTGATTATTATTTTGTGATTGATTGATAAAATCAATCCCTTATGCGAGATTTCACCGGTGTTCCCCAGATTAACTCTGTGAGCCCCCCTCTACTAATATACAACACAATTATTTGTTCACTTCTCACCGTGAACCAAATCCAGGATTGGAGCGAAGACCCGGGCTCCGTCCGAGGACAGCTTCTCACCCGTAGGGAGGAATCTTCCTTTGTAAGCTGGCCTCTGTTCTCCACGGAGTCCAGATCAAACGTCCAATCCCATCCTCGTCGCCAAGTTTGTGGTGGAAATTGTGTATTTCCTTTGGAGAAGTGAGCAAATAAAATGAAGATTCAACATGCCGTTGTCTTTTGTATATTTAATTAAGAAAAGAATGAAACAATCAGATGAAATGGTAAATAAGGATAAAAAAGTAAATGAAAGCGGGGTGCAGGCGAGCCCACAAAGTCAATCCAATTCAGCTGAAGGACAGAGATCATACACCAAACTGCATATGAAGCGTCTGACAAAGAAGGAAAGATGCTGTCACATACTTATAACCTCACAATACACAGACAGACATATCAGAGTACAGAATCACCTCTAACAAAGATAGTCTGTCTCCAGCTAAGTTTCCCTGCCCAAGTCTTTTCCCCTGATTACAAACAATTTGTCCTCCCGCTGTAACCAACCAAGATACCAATGTACCTAAAACAGAGATGACCCAAAACAGAAATTATCTGAGTGTACAGAATTAAGACTGATTAACCTCTTGAGCCCGAGAGCCCCCGTATACGGGGGCAAGACCGCCTACGCGTAAGCAAACGCGTCACAGGAAAAACAAGTTATCACACTAAACATATATATGGGACATAAAGAGAGAAATTTAATTACACTAAACATATCTAGTAAGAAAGGAAAAGAGAAATTTTGCCCTTACACTAGGGCGCACGTTTTACGCACGGGAGACGCACTGTCTGCCGGGTTGTCTCAGCCGAAGCGCCCCTGACATCTCTGGAGGTTGTGAAGCACATTCATAGCTGGCTCTCCACAGGCCGTGGCGCCGCACGTTTTACGCACGGGAGATGCACTGTCTGCCGGGTTGTCTCAGCCGAAGCACCCCTGACATCTCTGGAGGTTGTGAAGCGCATTCATAGCTGGCTCTCCACAGGCCGTGGCGCCGCACGTTTTACGCACGTTTTACGCACAGGCCCCTCAGCCCGTCGGCCGGTTCCAGGGCACTGGCGTGAGCCTGTGACGCACGGGCCCCTCAGCCCGTCAGCCGGTTCCAGGGCACCGGGGTGAGCCTGTGACGCACGGGCCCCTCAGCCCGTCAGCCGGTTCCAGGGCACCGGCGTGAACCCAATGACGCACGGGCCCCTCAGCTGGCTCTATCCCGTGTGGATAACACTGAAGCCCCCCCGCTGAATTAAATAAAAAATCACGGTCCTCCACAGGCCGTGGCGCGGCGAGTTTTACGCAGGGGAACGCGCACTCTCTGCTGGGCAGGCTCCGCGATGCGCCCCTGAAATCTCTGGAGGTGGTGAAGCGCATCCACAGCCAGCCCCAGGGCCCCAGGGTGAGCCATGAACGCTGGCCCCTCGCGATTTTGACGTTCAGGAAACCGCTTGACATTTGGTGTGCTGACAAACGGGAACGTATTTGTTTCCCAATCGTCAAATTGACAAAGGGGCCGCTTTCTGACAGGGGGGATGACAGAGTGGCAACTTTCTGACAGGGGGGCGGTGAAAGGGATTTGAACAATTGAGTGAACAATTTACTTATTATAAAGTAAATTGTTCACTCATTCATTGCTAAAAGCTTCTCATGATAGTAAAAAGTTAAGTTTATGTGTGCTCAACATCTATATGGTTCTGAAAGGTTATTCTAGTTTTTGTCCACTAAAGATTGTTAAACAGACCCTGAGGGCTTAGAATCCAAGCCATCTAAACCAAACCTAGCAACTTACCAAGTGCACAGATCAATAAGAGGAAAGCTGCCGTTAACGGGCGTGTCTGGTGACTTAACCCGAAGACCAGAGCTACTCCAGTGTAGTTATCAGAGGGAGCAGGGTAGACGACCGGATGAAGGCAGTTAGAAGCTAGGCGAGTTTCCTCGACACCAGCTTAAATATCTTTAGAATTTCTAATAGGACTAGATTTCCATAGAACTGAAGATCGGACCCTTTAAACGGAGAGCTGGTCCAGTGAGTCCTGTATAGGGCTTTTACCGGGATCTAACAATATATATACATGTGTATATATATATATATATATATATATATATATATATACACATACACACACATACATATATATATACACACACATATATATACACACATATATATACACACATATATATACACACATATATATATACACATATATACATATATATACACATACACATATATATATACATATACATATATATATATATATATATATATATATACATACACATATATACATATATATATATATACACACACACACACACAACCGCTCAAAAGTTTGGGATCACTTGGAAATTTTCTTGTTTTCCATGGAAACACACATGAAATTACTCTGAATAGGAAATATAGCAAATGAACAGGACAATGTTACAACAAAATATATAAAATATATATGTATATATATATATATATATATATATATATATATACAGTGGGGCAAAAAAGTATTTAGTCAGCCACCAATTGTGCAAGTTCTCCCACTTAAAAAGATGAGAGAGGCCTGTAATTTTCATCATAGGTACACTTCAACTATGAGAGACAGAATGGGGGGAAAGAATCCAGGAAATCACATTGTAGGATTTTTAATGAATTAATTGGTAAATTCCTCGGTAAAATAAGTATTTGGTCACCTACAAACAAGCAAGATTTCTGGCTCTTGCAGACCTGTAACTTCTTCTTTAAGAGGTTCCTCTGTCCTCCACTCGTTACCTGTATTAATGGCAACTGTTTGAACTCGTTATCAGTATAAAAGACACCTGTCCAAAACCTCAAACAGTCAGACTCCAAACTTCACTATGGCCAAGACCAAAGAGCTGTCAAAGGACACCAGAAACAAAATTGTAGACCTGCACCAGGCTGGGAAGACTGAATCTGCAATAGGTAAGCAGCTTGGTGTGAAGAAATCAACTGTGGGAGCAATTATTAGAAAATGGAAGACATACAAGACCACTGATAATCTCCCTCGATCTGGGGCTCCACGCAAGATCTCACCCCGTGGGGTCAAAATGATCACGAGAACGGTGAGCAAAAATCCCAGAACCACACGTGGGGACCTAGTGAATGACCTGCAGAGAGCTGGGACCAAAGTAACAAAGGCTACCATCAGTAAAACACTACGCCGCCAGGGACTCAAATCCTGCAGTGCCAGACGTGTCCCCCTGCTTAAGCCAGTACATGTCCAGGCCCGTCTGAAGTTTGCTAGAGAGCATTTGGATGATCCAGAAGAGGATTGGGAGAATGTCATATGGTCAGATGAAACCAAAATAGAACTTTTTGGTAAAAACTCAACTTGTCGTGTTTGGAGGAGAAAGAATGCTGAGTTGCATCCAAAGAACACCATACCTACTGTGAAGCATGGGGGTGGAAACATCATGCTTTGGGGCTGTTTTTCTGCAAAGGGACCAGGACGACTGATCCGTGTAAAGGAAAGAATGAATGGGGCCATGTATCGTGAGATTTTGAGTGAAAACCTCCTTCCATCAGCAAGGGCATTGAAGATGAAACGTGGCTGGGTCTTTCAGCATGACAATGATCCCAAACACACCGCCCGGGCAACGAAGGAGTGGCTTCGTAAGAAGCATTTCAAGGTCCTGGAGTGGCCTAGCCAGTCTCCAGATCTCAACCCCATAGAAAATCTTTGGAGGGAGTTGAAAGTCCGTGTTGCCCAGCGACAGCCCCAAAACATCACTGCTCTAGAGGAGATCTGCATGGAGGAATGGGCCAAAATACCAGCAACAGTGTGTGAAAACCTTGTGAAGACTTACAGAAAACGTTTGACCTCTGTCATTGCCAACAAAGGGTATATAACAAAGTATTGAGATGAACTTTTGTTATTGACCAAATACTTATTTTCCACCATAATTTGCAAATAAATTCTTAAAAAATCAGACAATGTGATTTCCTGGATTTTTTTTTTTCTCATTCTGTCTCTCATAGTTGAGGTGTACCTATGATGAAAATTACAGGCCTCTCATCTTTTTAAGTGGGAGAACTTGCACAATTGGTGGCTGACTAAATACTTTTTTGCCCCACTGTATATATATATATATATATACACACTGTATATATGTGTTTGTATGACAGGTGCCATTGTAACTCATCATGATGCTACTGTAACCTGTTCAGGCAAATTAAGCTTTCTTTACAGTTGCAATGTCTGTCTCCCTGGAGGAAATGTGTGCGATGGTAAATGTGTCATATGAGGAGGCAAACAAGCTAAGGCCAGTTTCAGACACAGATACAGACAGTGACAGCACAGATGGAGAGAGCAACAGAGAGGAAGAACCAGAAGTAGGGAGAGGTGATCCCTGCTCAGAGAGAGAGGGTGAGGAGACAGCACTGGAGAATGTAGATAGAGAGGAATTTGAAGGTAGAGTGAATAATGTGTTAATGATTGATGAGTTATATAGGAAATTATATTACAATGTATAATGAGTGTTAAGTGGATAGATAGGCACATTTCACAGCAGCAGTCACAGTGGATAATACACACACATGCATGCACGTACGCACACACACACACACACTGTTTTTTTGTTGTATTTTTTAAGATTTCCATGATGGGGCTGACGATGCAGCACCACCTCCGCCACACCACCTCAGACATGCCTGCAGTCACACCACTCTATGCAGAGAGCCAGAAGATCAAGGAGATGAAATACAAACACCTCCAAGACCTCAAGGAGGTTATACCGAAAGACTTCCACAGCTTTTATGACAATCTAAAACACTAGGAAACACAAACACACTCTGTCACTCAGTCAGTCAGTCACATGCTATGTACACGAACACACAAAGTGATACACGTTTAATTAACTGTTCATAATTGTTGATAAATTGTTAGGAAATACATACACACACTCTGTCACTCACATGAGGGTATGTACATGAACACAGAGTGATACACAGTTAATAAATTGTTCATAATTGTTGATTGTTGAAATGTGTTGTGGATGGATACATTGAGTGAGTGCGTTTGTGTACTCACTCAATGTATCCATCCAGTTTCAGGGTTCAGTCACTCACATGCAGTTATCCACACACACACACACACACACACACTCTCACTCTTCATTGTATGATTGTTATTGATACTGCAGCATTACTTAATTTTATGATGGACTGCCGGTTTTTTATTTATATAGTATTTATTTATTTTAATTGGTGTGACATTGATATTAAATGCACATTTTCAAAAAATGACTGTGTCTGTCCAATGCATGTAATCAAGTGTAAACTACAATACCTGTGTGTATTGTGTTAGAAAATATTTTAACTACTATCATTCCTAATAGTCTTGCATTCAGATTTGTACACCCTCCCCCTCCAGTAGGTAGCAGTATTGAGCCAGACTTGTTGGTAGTTGCTTGGAGACAGTCTGGTTGTTTTCTTGAATAAGTACAGCGTTTTCTTTACTCAAGAAACAAAGTCTATAAAGACTAATGTTTATTTGAGGCCTGAGACGTGGGAGTGGAGAAGAGAAGAGCAGGCAAAACACGGTGGGTTGGAGTACAGTTTAGTCTACCATTTGCCATCTAGTCATAGCCAATCTACAATAGCCTGTTCATAGCACTTAATCGTTTATAAGAAGAGATTTTGATAGCTAAGACACTTTCTGGTGGTGTCTGAAAACTGTAATCATCACATTATTCACACTTCAACTACTACCATATGGATCCCTTGATATACTGCATTAAAGCCAGTTTAGATCACTACTTAAAACGACAAAATAACAGTTATCTATAGGTGTAAATCAAGTTTGTTCAATTTATTCAAGCAAAATTATTTCATAAATTTACAACATACAAGTAAAAAATGAATAACAAATACAAATACACATTACGACTGGCTCAAAGGCCGCAACGTAATGAGGGACACCACACCAGGTTAAATGCAAAAAGAATCCAACATTTATTGTAACAGAACAAAGTAACCTAGGAGAACGAAACAAAGGAGATGGGTCTTGTGCCAGGGAGTGAGAGAGAGTGAGAGCAGCAAGGAGCCACTTATAGAGCCAGCCCACAACTCCACACAAGTGTGTTCTGTTAGGTGTCAGGGAGCTGCACCTAGAACACAGAGCAGACACAGACAACAACAAGACAAAATTAAAGCTGCAAGCAGTGTTGAGGGGCCCTTGCACATCTGCACACGTCAGGATGTGCAGCATCCGCCGCTTCACGACCGGACACCGGGCACAGAGAGGTTAACTGGGAGAAACAGGAAGATTTGAGCCATGAGGGCTGGTGACGGGGTCGGCAAACACAATCATTTTATAAATAGATTATTTTATTTTTTATGGGCGCTGAAATTAATAATCAGGGTTTTCCCTAACACTATAACACTTAGGCACACCGTTGAAGTGTTTTTCACAGTGTGTTAGTTGAATGAGAGGAAATTATACTGAGAGTTGGTCGCGGTGGTTTCTCTGTCCTCTCAAATATAGTTAATTGGACAGAGGACAGTGTGAGTGTTTGTCTGTCCTGTCATGGCTCTTCAGCAGAGGAGTCCATCCATTAGTAAACCAACACTGCCATCTGTTGGATGATGAAATAATTGCAGGATCAACATTCTTTTAAAAGCTTTTCATGGTGAAGATGTTAAGATTGCACAGCTCAAATTTGAAGTGGATCTGATGAATTCTCTAGTAGTTCAATGCACTAAAAATTTAAATTGGATTAAAAATAATTGACATCCTGTGGGTTTTAGGATATGGCTTCAAGAGGCTTTTTTTAAGTCTAGACATGACGCATGTGCCACCCCAATTTCATAAATTTACGTCAAATTTTAAGGGCGGGGGGCTTTGATTTTGAAAATTTGTAGGGGGCGCTATCAAGCCGTTTTGCCACACCCATGTCCAAAGCCCATATCAGATGTACATTTATGCCACTGATGATGCATGTGCAAAGTTTGGTAAGTTTTCAAGCATCCCTAGCCCCTCAAAAAACTGCTTCCTGTTTATGGCGAACAATGCGTTGTCATGGCAACACTCTATGATGAAAACTCACAATATTCACAGTAAAGCATCATCAATGTCTTAAGACTGCTGACTAAAAAAGGTGGATCTGGTTAACCTGCTAGGAGATGTGATTAAAAGAATTGGGCCTGTAACTTCCTGTTGTCACTAGGTGGCGCCATGACTTTTATTCAATTTTGACCCCTACATGTGTTCAGGCCGGGAATCTCATCAAATGTGAGGAATATGGAAAAAATCTGATCATATGGAGTCGAGTTACAACAGTTTCATTTTTCATAATGTCAAGGAAGGCCTTCGAGGCAGATCTGCCACGACAGGCCATCTAGGCAGCAGGGAGAGGACCCAAATGCAGACAGACAGCAGGTCCAGCAGTTGAAAAAGGGTTTTATTAAATGACAAAACGGGCAGCACAGACGTCAGGAACTCAGGAAACCACACACAGGGAAACACCAGGAACACGACATGAAATGAACCAACACTGAACAAAGGAAAGGGGCCGGTATAAATAGGACAAAACTAAACGAGGGAATCAGGGGCAGGTGAGTAAAGAAACAGGTGAACCTAATCCAAACTGGCGGGAAACAGAACAAAGACAGGAAGTAAATCATAACTGTGAACAAAGAACAGACCTTCAAAATAAAACAGGTACACAAAAGTCCTTGGGATCATGACACATAATGAAGCATCGAAATTTGTCGCACCGCCATGACCATGCTCCGAACCCATTTTAGATCGTTATTTTTGCCAAGCCTGATGTGTGTGCAAATTTTCTTTTAAAGCACCCCTAGCACCTCATTTTTGCAGTCGATGACGACAAATAATAATAATAATAATAATAATAACTCTTTGAAATTCAATAGGTCCTTGCACCAATCTTCGGTGCTCGGGCCCTAATAATTCCTTCAGATACAATAATAATAATAATTCCTTGAGATACAATAGGGTCCTCGCACGACTTCGCGCAAGGACCCTCGCACGAATAATAATTCCTTGAGATACAATAGGGTCCTCGCACAACTTCGTGCTTGGGCCCTAATAAAACCCATCTGGTCCACTGAAATGATATCTGGGAGGATACCTTCAAGCCTTCTGGCCAGTATTTTAGCAAGTAATTTTCGGTCCACATCCAGCAAAGCAATTGGCCCGTAGGAGGCACAGTCATCTGCAGTCTTGCCCTTTTTTAAAATTAATGAAATGTTTGCATCCATCATAGTGTCGGGCAGAGCCCCAAATTCAAAGGAGTGGGACAACATTTTAAGCAAAGGGTCAATCAGCAGTCTCTGGAAAGCTTCATAAAATTCAGGGGTCAGACCATCAGGCCCCAGGGCATTGTTATTTTGTAGATCACTGATAGCCTTTATGATTTCCTCACAAGTAACAGGCCTGTCCAGCAGCATAAACATTTAACATTTAAATAGGAAACATCATCTCCATAAAGTGTATGAACAAGGATGGCTACCCCCCTGCTCCTTATAGTAAAGGAAGAACAGTAGACCTGGCCCACCCATTCTCTTTTTAATTTTGAATGCTCACTGTCATTCAGATGAGTCTCTTGGATCAGTGCTATCTGTACCTTCACCTTTTTTAAATAATTAAGAATTTTCTTGCATTTAATAGGGCCCTGAATCTCATGGGCATTCCAAAATACAGTAATAAAATTAGATTATAAAAAAAACAGAACCTAGATATTATTTCTCCTTCAACCTCAGTTGTGAAATCCAGGTAAATGTGCACCGGCTGTCCATGGAAGTGAGCAGGCCCTCTGGCTAGCTGGAGGATGTGCTGCTTCTCTCTGAAATGGTGCACCTTTATAACCATAGGTCTGGGGTGGCATTTGGTCCTGGTTGGGAATCAAGGTGATGTGCCCAGTCTAACATCTCCGGTCCGTCAGGAATATCCATACCCAGTGTCTCCACGAAAAAGTTGGTCATAAATGATGTGACTCATGGCCCTTTCAAGTTCTCCAGAATACCAAACACACATCGATTCTGGTGTCTGCGTCTGGACTCCAGGTCCTCCATTTTAGCCAGTAGCAACTTGTTGCATTTCTCCAGTGTCTCACACTTGGTCTCGAGTACAGTAATCCTGTTGTCACAGTTTTGTTATGAGGTTTCCACCACAGTGAAATGTGAACCAAACTAATCCATAGTAGACTGCAATGTGCCCATTGAGCAGTGGGTTTCAGCTTGGAAAGTTTCGATAAGTTTGACCACCGACAAGAGGGATGGGTCCTCTTCTCTGTAGACGCCATATTTGGTAGCTGGCAAAGGGTTAGCTTTCTCACTAACGTGTTGAGATAGGGCTCGACCTGGACAGTCCTGGCAACAACCACCTTTCCCTGTCATACCGAGATGTATCTTTGGTGGTTTGATAATAAATTTTTTTTTTACAGAATTACCTGTCTCCCATTATCCTTCCCCCCCAGTGTATTTACGCTGTGTCCCAAATCGCATACTTGCGTACTCAAACTTAGTATTTTGAGTGCATAAGTGCGTTCACACGGGTAAGTATGGCAAAATGCAGTGTACTATAAGTAGCCGGATGGTGTACACAAAACGGCAAGAAAGTTGAGTGTGGAATGCTGCACACTTCTCACCCTCAACGGTCGCCATCTTGGCCACGTAGCAGAAGGGGAGGACCACCAGCGTATGACAATGGCGGCTGCAGTTGCGATTGTTATGGCTAAAAATAAAAGCACATTCATTTTTCATTCATTTTTAATATAATTGAATTTAAGTCAAGTGAGCAAACGTGCTGGCAGATATTTCGCCGTGCGGCAATCGCGGTAAATGTTGGCGATAATGCTCTGCCCGGCTGCAATGCGCCATTAAAAAGAAGATGTCAAAGGTTGCGATCGTCATTTCCGGTAAGCGCACAACAGCAGTATTCGATTTGGCACAACAAAATTACATTTGTTACTCTATTAATGAATAAATATGCAGGAGCTGGTGAAGACACGTCTACTCACTACCCATGCTGCCATGCCTCTCATGAATGCTCTGATTAATAAATGTAAATAAATAATGCTTTGTTTGCGATGACAGATAGAAGCGAGTGAGCCATTACCCGCCGGCATCGGCTTGGGAAGTGTCATGATAAGATCCGACAGAGTCATAGTCACAAAAACAGGAACCATCTTGCAGAGTGGGAGTTTAGTTATTTTTCTCTATTTCTAGCAACTTACAACAACCTGAACAAAAAAAGAGGGATGGGTAGAAATTGTAAAGATTTAAATTCAACAATTAACCTTACTTGCATAGATAGGTGTTTACCCATTCCCCCATTCACACAGGAGATGGGAATAGCCTAGTGAACAAAATAATAATATTTCCATTCTGCAATGATTCCTATTTTTGTGACTATGCAGCTGTCAGATCTTGACACTTTCCTGGGCGACCTCGTTGGGTTATTGCTCATTTGCTTGTAGTATGGAACAGGTGTTAGACCTATGAAATTAATTAATTGAGCTGCATGCCACAGCATTATGGCGTAGGGCACTATGGACAAAAACAACATCAAATAACATATCACAACGTTTTAATTTTAAAGTTAGAGCCTAAATTTCTAAAGCAATAAAGTTACAAATTTCTTACCTCTATTATTTGAACACATGTGAATTGTATCAGACTTTTATCTAGGAAGTCACCAGAGAAGTAGTCAGAATCTTTTAAATCTTGAAATATGTTGATCCAGAACTGTGCATGTTGCATCCTTAAAAATCCCCACCAGTGCTCTATCCATTGGTTATGATTGCTTGAGCCATACAAATAGCATCTTTTCAAACAGTCATCCATATGATCATGTCTCGTGAACATCTGCATCTGCTCCACATAACAGTTTTCTGTCCCTTGGTCTGATCAATTCGGGTAGCAGTCCCATTCCTTGATAACACCTCATCAATAAAGTATCCAGCGATGACCTTGGGATCACTACTTGTAGAGTATGCATGTAGAGCCAGTATTTTCAGTAACTGCCTGATTGTCTCTTGAGTCACCACATAGCCAGCCTGAATGCATTTCAGATGCATTGTCTTATATCTGTGAAGCATGCCATATCGGTTCAACTGATCCTGGAGAAACACTGCAATGTCCAGCAGATCAGAATGGGCTTTCCGTCTGAACAACCGCAAAGTCCTGAGGTGCCTGTGCAAAGTCGACAAACTAATAACAATACCATCTATATCACTTAAAGACACAAGTGCCTCCCAATGTCTCAAACGTAAAACTGGATTAAACTAAACAAGTGGGACATGTTTGCTTCCATGAAATCGAGCTCTCAAGTAAATGAGAGCTTCTCCAGGATTTTGAGATATCTCATTAAGACAGAGCAGAATTTTTTTTTCATAAAAACTTCTCAGAATTCTGAGATAATTATCTTGTTAATTCAGAAACACAGAGCAAGTTTTTTTCCCTCAAGTTAATGCATTATGCTTCTGCAGTATTTTGTTTAAACTGAGGTTAATGAGTTTCTCTCTAAATCCTTCCTGCCACAACAGATTCAGACTGACTGACTAGGTTATGTTTTTCTTTGTTTCATTTATTCATTTATCATTTCCTGTTTTATTTTGAAATACTCACCTTTCTGCCCTTACTTTCTGCCCTTGTGTGTTTGTCGTCAATGTGATTGTCTACCCCGCCCTGATTAGTTTCACCTGTCTCCCATTATCCTTCCCCCCCTAGTGTATTTACGCTGTGTCCCAAATCGCATACTTGTGTACTCAAACTTAGTATTTTGAGTGCATAAGTGCGTTCACACGGGTAAGTATGGCAAAATGCAGTGTACTATAAGTAGCCGGATGGTGTACACAAAACGGCAAGAAAGTTGAGTGTGGAATGCTGCACACTTCTCACCCTCAACGGTCGCCATCTTGGCCACGTAGCAGAAGGGGAGGACCACCAGCGTATGACAATGGCGGCCGCAGTTGCGATTGTTACGGCTAAAAATAAAAGCACATTCATTTTTCATTCATTTTTAATATAATTGAATTTAAGTCAAGTGAGCAAACGTGCTGGCAGATATTTCGGCGTGCAGCAATCGCGGTAAATGTTGGTGATAATGCTCTGCCCGGCTGCAATGCGCCATTAAAAAGAAGATGTCAAAGGTTGCGATCGTCATTTCCGGTAAGCGCACAACAGCAGTATTCGATTTGGAACAACACTACCCTGTCAAAATTAACGCACTACACAAGTCAGTACATAGTGTACACAGTGTACTGCATGTAAGTGTACTAACAGGAGTACGTGATTTAAGACACAGCTTTAGTCTGTGTGTTCCCCTCTCTCAGAGTCAGTTCATCTTTGTACCCAGTGTCAAGCATTCGAGCCTTTCTAGAGTTGTCTAGTTTTCCTGGTATTTTTGATCTCTGGTAGTTTACCTTGACCTTGCCTTTGTCTTCTCCTTGATCTTGAAGACTATTTTTCATTGATCAAGATTCTGTCTCTGAGTCGTGCTATTGAGTCCTCTTGCCAGTCGTCACACTGACATCCTCTCACTTTGCAAATTACTATAGGACACTATAGAAAATATTATAGGGAACAAACATGTTATATTCTTGTAATGTAGAGTTATTTAGCTGTAAAACAGACTTTTTTTTTTTTTTTTACCAATTTTGATTCAGGTGGTGAGGACAGCTGTAAAGTCTGATACTGAGAATATCTGAACCTCAGCACAGAAATGACAGAAAGTGTTTAATATGAAAGCATCAAGAACACTCCTGCACAAATGATCAGTAGCCTGGGTAATGTTAGTCATACAGGGATATTAATAACCAGGTCATGTTATATTTACAGATGATGTTGAGATGATAAAGAACAGAAGTTGAGTGAAGCTGTATATAGCACATCTAACATAAGTATTATAAAATTACTATATATCCCCTCAGGGATGCCAGTGGACATCTAGGGCACCAAAATGACCAGAAACAGCCTTGGTCACAATGGAAGGGAGGGTCAAAGCCTGCTGTCATAGCCTCCTCCTGGCTGCATCTCACTGCCTCACTGATCTCTCTTATAATGCTTGATGCAATGAATCGTACAAATGGGGATAACCATGCACAATTTCAGGCAGTCTCTCATGGTGTTGCACTCGGTTGTACACACAGAAAGTGCCTCCACTTACCTTCACACCTCCACACACCTGGTCAAACACTAAGTGGCCGTGACTGTGGGCGTGCTTGTTTGGAAAAGTTACAAAAATCATCGGACAAGGGAGGGTTTTTCAGACACTGTCAGACGATCCAAGAACCTTTTCATTTGAAGTGCGGTGATGCCTTTACTTTCTCCAGCTTTTATCTCGGAGTTCACCTCATCTTTAGATTTTCTGTTTTAGACACATTGCCACTCTTTCCCTATAGCTGAAGCCTACACTTGTGCAGTCATTACCTGCAGATTAACATTTGGATTATTACTTTGGAAGGCAAACAACTGCCCCTATCAGAGCAGGTATCCAGGTATACTGATACAAGAAAATAATTGATCAAGAATTCTCATAAGCCATGACATGCTGTGTAATGGTTAGGTTCTGTGAATTGCTAATTACAAGGACATTTATATATAAGTACAATTATTGCTTTTTAAATCTACTGCAAGAAAAATTATTAATCAAATTTCAAAAGCAATTTTGGGGCATCTTGTAGCCTGGTGATTCCCATACTTGAACATTTTGGGATGTGGGGGCTGGGCTGCGGGGCAGACATTGTCTCTCTGTATATGTGGGGAGTAATACTGACAAGTTGGCTTCGATACAGGTGTGCTTGCCGCTGGCACAGCCCCATCCGGCTCAGCAACATCAGGATGTCTCTGTGAAATGCCTTTGTCAAGATAGCATAAAAAAATGGGTGTGCACAAGAATTGAGAGGATAGGAAAGCACCAGAAGCACCTGTGGAGAAAAACATAGATCAGCCTTTATTTTAAACAAGAGAAAATGTGGATTAAAGCTCAAGAGGAAGTCTCACCTTGGAATCTGTGACAGTCATCAATGGTTGGTGGAGAGCTGCAGACAAGCCGTAGAAACAAATGGGAGCCAGACACAGAAAGTTGGTGAAAATGAGAACAGCCATGCGTTTGGCCATGTTGGAATCACATCTGCTGGACTGGTGCCGGGGATTGTGTACCATACAGTAGATGTGGAGGTAACATAAACATACCACCATGAAAGCAATGATATTCGCCATCAGGACAGAGACCACATAGGCCCGAGCAGCAGCTGTCTCAGTGTCCATGGGTAAGCAGATGCTCACTTTCTGGTAACTGCTCACACCAACCACTGGCAGCAGTGCTAGGATCACACAGAGCAACCAGCCAACAAGCATCAGCACAGCTGCATGGCGTAACCTAATTTTTCTGTCTGGCCTCATTGCGTAGAAGATGGCATGCCAGCGCTGAAAGCTGATTAAAGTTAATGTGTACACAGATAGCTCACTGGCAAACACTGATAATGTCCCTGCTAGATTGCAACCACTTCCTGTTTGCCAGGCAATAGCATAATGGTAATAGTGGGAGCGTGTGTAGAGGTCGACAGATGCAATGAGCAATAAGTACATCCCCATGCAAAAGTCTGCAAACGCCAGATGACCAATGAGGAAACGGGTAACGGACAACTTCTGCTGGCTGGTCAGCAGGATGAACGTCACCAGGAGGTTGGCTGAAATGGCGAACAGACTGACCACCCAGACCAACACCTTCAGGAAGCCTTGACTCATCACATCCTCACAGGGGTTCAGGGCATCAGGCAGGGGGGTGCACAAGAGTCTATGATTATCTGTGTGAAGTTCATTACATAGTGCAAAGTCAAAACCTTCTTTGAGATGCTCTGTAGGTGACTCCACATAAAACAAACCCTCATTTTGAGACTGTTCAGCTGGACAAATGGGGCTGTTGTAGTAATGATTGTGATTTGTGCTGCCAGCTGGGAGAGCAAAGCTGTCTTTCAGATGTTGGTAGATTTTGTGTCCGAGATACCTCTGTGAGAGAGCTGCAGAGGATTCCTGCGGCTTTCCCAAAGTAGTCCGGGTCAGGTTACAAATAACTGCTTCAGAATGTCTTGAACACAGATGATAAGAATCATTAATCAGGGAATGAACTACAACACTTTAGATGCATGCAAATGTTGAAATATTATACTACAAAGTTCTTCCAGTCTTCTGGTGTACAGGATCAAAAAGCAAAAATACACACTGTTGATCACTTATAGTGACTTTGTTAATGTGTCAGTCCTCAGACCTTTAAAAATCCTAGACAACACCTGCACCATATACTGTATATATAAAATATAGAAATATATAATACAAAAATATCTATCAGAGGTCACAAGCAGCAATTCCTTGACAAACTAATTAAGGCGAATGAGCTTGTCTAATTGTCAACAAGCATAGCATTTACAAATATCAAAAGATAAACTACATAGGTTAACATAATCCAACAGAATAATTCAGTATAGAAGGGAGAACCAGGTACAAATAGAATAGAGAATTTCAATGTCAAAGGATGATAAAAATATATAAATAAATAGAGAATTTCAATAACAAAATATTCCTTTTCAAAGTAGCAAAATTTGATAAGATTATGGAAAAAAAAGAAAAAAGAACCTTAGCTCATAAGAATCACAATAGTCAAACATCAGCAATCACAAAAATATCAAAACAAATGCATCTTGTGTGTTATATAAAAGATGTATTCTTTTTGATCGTGTGGCTAAGGTTTGATATTAGCATTAGAAAAGCTCATTGGCCTTAATTTGTATGGTTACCTGCTGGTAATGATGGGTGTTTTTTTTCCCTGGGCTATGTTTATATATAGTCCATGGTGGCGGTGCTGTTTGTCAATATAAATACTACCTGATTAAGGTCTGAGGACCGAAACTTAATAAAGTGACTAAGAGATCAACACTGCACAGGATTCTTTTTCAGAGTAACAACATTTGAATATAAAATCGTTGAAATGCTGAAAAAAATAACTCTAGACTGGATACCCCAATACATACACTCTGCTGTGGGCCCCTGAGGGTAGTTTGGTATGTGAAGGACAAATACATGAGGAAAATAAACCACAGTGGGAAAATATTTCCCACCACTTTAAATTCTCTTACTTACCCTCTCCATCTTTTCAACATTTTAAGACCACAGCAATGGCTTGGGAAGGTCAATTCGGCACTTTGTAAATGGAGAAAGGCTCTAAAGGGGGGCAGTACTTTGAGAGCCCAAGTGTTTTTAGCTTGGAGCTTTTCAATGGTCTCCATACCTATTGAAGGCAAAGAGCTAACTTTGGTTTCTGAAAGGTCTCTGGAAAGACAAAGAGTTTAAGATTAATTCATTTGAACACAAAGCTGAGACTGTTCTTGTAGCCAACCTCAGTATGTACTGCAGTTGCAAAATAAAGATAAAATTTGATGTAAGAATATTATTTGATGTAAGAAAATTTCTATTTTCTCTAATTTCTCAAGAAGAACACCAATTCCTCCTCTAGCAAATTCTGTACTCACAAGTGAGTTGGGCCACGAATCACACCATAAAATGCAAATTCATGTATATGTTCCAAATCCACATTCCTGTGAAGATACCTGAAGAATGGAGAATAGATGAGGGACAAAGTAATGTGGACAAAATGTATCTGTATTTACTACTGATAATCCTCCTCTATACAGAAAATCTCATAACTTTATTACTTTATCAAAACATTTTGAATAACACAGTAGTAATTTAACCTGCCAGCCAGCCAGGTTGTTAAAGCTCAAACACATTAATAAAGAGACCAAATAAAAACAGAAGTTGCAATAATTCAAAATGACATACACTTCCTCCAGGCTGCTCCCATTGAAGGCATAGCGCTGGATCTCTTTCACGCCATTGCTATTCAGCATGCTAAAAAAAGGAAAACTCCTGTTCACTACACTTTTCATTCCACAAAGTGAAAAATTAGTTCCATATCTACTTGTGAAATTGTGGAACACATGCTGTGTGGCGTAAAAACAAACAATTACCATTCTGTCGTCTAATCAGTACTAAAGAGACATACTTGCAGAGTATTACATTTCAAAAGTGAATGCTTGAGTTTAAAAAAGCAAACTCTTGTAAGAAATGTCAAACACTAAAGCCAAATGACAAACACTAAAGCCTTTTACTTGTTGTACTTATAAGATATGAATGTAAGCCTATTTACTGCTTTGTTTTTACTAAGTCCATTTGACACCGCCATGGTTGCAGCTGAAAGAATAAAGCTAAAATTGTCATACACTCCATAAGAATACATCTAAGCAACACATTCATTTAATGGAATACACAAATGTAATTATAGTCAGATCTACTCGTGTCCTAATGATGGGGCAGTGATATTATAAGCCTGTTC
Organism: Macquaria australasica; assembly: GCA_005408345.1. Classification (NCBI taxonomy): domain Eukaryota; kingdom Metazoa; phylum Chordata; class Actinopteri; order Centrarchiformes; family Percichthyidae; genus Macquaria; species Macquaria australasica. The sequence goes on from SEMN01001404.1 coordinate 45,922, forward strand.
ATTTACGCATTCACACAGTTGGGTTTTTTTTGCCAGCTGTTCCTGTATTCAGCAGCTGCAGCTGTGTTGTTTTTAGCCTGGATGATGTTTAACTTCTTCGTATTTCTCTAATATTACAGTTTGCTCTTCATTTGTAAAGTATGCCGCTCTGCTGCCAGTACACTTGTCTTGATTGTGATTGGTCATATGCTGCTAACACCGCCCCTTTTATGTGAATGCGCTCATGGCTAGATTGGGAAACCCTGGGTTGACTTATCAAGTTAATAACCACTGTTGTGTGACCTCTTAGCGTGATCGTGGTTGTTAGGCTTAGTGAAACCAGATAACGAAAAGATATCCTGCGTATGTTGAACTTGCTTCATAGTACAGGCCTCTGGTGGTTGTTAAGTGAGATACAGTCAGCATCCTGTTGCTCGCTCTCTGTAGGTGCAAGCGAGCATCCTGGGCATCAGCCAAAACAGTGATTGGACGTGACATACTTGAGACTAAACGTGATTTAGAATAACATTCAAAATAACATTACTATCTGTAATGTTTCTATATTTTAGGATCAGAGGTCCTCAACCAGGAGTCAGTGGAAAGATTCCTGTGCCACAGACCATCTTTGAGCAGAGACAGGGTTTACCATCTCCTCCTCATATACCTATTATCACATGATGAAAACCTTCTGAACCTTCTCTATGACCACTGAGCAAACAGTATCCAGGAAGGTCGCAAGATGCCCCTTTTGAGTGACCCTTTTGATATTTTGGTCACTTAGCTTCAGCAACAATATACTTGTATAGGCTTGAGATCGGGGCCAATGTCCAATTGTCTAATTTTCATTCTTTCGTTTTTCTTTTCTTTTTGTTTTTGCAAATTTGAACTTTTGCCCAAATCATTTTCATTCTTTATTACTTCACACTTTATTATTTGTCACAGCAAACTTTTAAATAGCTAATTCTGGTCTGACTGCCTTTAATAAAAGTCTGTGCTTTTCCTCCTGTCTGACATGGCTGAAGCTAAAATGCAAAAAAAAACAAAAAACAGAAGAAAATCAGAGCTAGATTACCCAGATGAGCCATGCAATTGTTATAACTTGTTTATCAAACTGAACTGAATTGAACTGGACTGCTTGGTGGAAACGCTGCTTTAACATTGTTTTCAAATTTGAAAAAAGTTCTAGTAAGTGCAATTAGATTACTAGAGATCAGCTCACACTAGTGTAACGCTGTAAGAGAAATTGAGCAAAAACCTAAAACCACCAATTGTCAATTCATTGTCTGTGAGTCAGTGACAATGAGTCTGAAAATTACGTTTGAGTCATTGTTCAACAAAATCCTACTTACATGGTCAGAGCATTCTCAGATATTCCAGTGAAAGAATTAGCAGGTATAACTTGTATGAAGACATTTTCCACTATCTCCCTGTTAAAAAGGGATGAACATGAATTATTTTACAACAGGTAAAAATTCATTAATGTTAGCAAACAAAAGACATTGCACTTAGGTATATATGAATGCTACATACAAAATAAAATCCTCTTGGCTGGACTGAATATATTGTAGCCCAGGAAAGGAGGTTAGGCCTGTGTTGGTGATCCCACTGTATTGAAGCAAATCTCAATCAGCAACCAGTTAATGCTTGACAGGGAACAGCATTGCATCAGAAATGTCAGCTATTATTTATAGAACATTTACATTGTTTTCTTGTGAAAATATGATAAGCTATGATACACTAAGACTATAAATAGGCAAATTAAATTTTACTTACAGGTACTTTAAATTAGGCAGATCCTTAAATGCCTCATGGTCAATGTATGACAGTGTTTTGATACCAGTTAGTTGTCTATTGGACACACACACACACACACACACACAGTTTAATTGACTGTAGTTTGGCCACTACATAGTATAATGTTCTGACCAGTTATCTATTGTAAAATTTCCAACTTTTTGTACATGTGTTGAGCAGTATATGGCAGATAAAAGGGCGTCTCGCTTAGGTTTATGAATGTGATATGGCATCATGGTCAGTATAGTACTACTAGTTGCACTGCAGAATAGAGTTCACATTTTCAAAACTCACACAGTCAGCACAACAGAAGTCAATGTGGACTAAATGGTGGATCATTTTTCATTGCTTTGACACAAAATGCATTCAATGACCACATTTGTGTAAACTCAGCCACGGCCAAAACTATGCATTTACAGTCCATTTTGCCAATGTTTACATACTGTTAAAAACTAAATTTATCTGTTAACTAAATCTGTTAAATTTACTTTCAAAACCTAACAACCTAACAAAAGATTTCTGTAAATTAGACTGCAACTTAATAAATTCTGCTATCTAAAAAGAAAGAAAAAAATAAAAGTGCATAAACTCCTAATTGGGACATACACTGAGTGCTTCTTTGATGAGCTCTATGAAAGACTTGTGCCAGGTGAGAAAAGGAGGCAAGTGGGAATGTTTTGTAATTGTATGTGACAATGTGGTGTTTCACCATCCGCTTCCAGTCACAAAGTGGTTTACAGCCCATCCCAGGATGGTGTCACTTTTCCTTCCATCTTACTCTCCATTCCTCAACCCCATAGAGGAATTATTTTCCTTGTGGAGGTGGAAAGTTTATGACCATCAGCCACATGATCAGATGTCCCTCTTGGATGCAATGAATGCTGGATGTCTGGATATATTTGCAGAAGATTGCCAGGGATAAATCAGGCATGTAAAAAGATTCTAGCAACACTTTACAAAATGTGAGTAGTTAAGAATGAGAGAGTAACGAATCAGGAACAACCTTATAATTACAGGGTTATTTTTTACAGACTGCTTACACAGTGAAAGTATATGCCTAGACAAAAGCATAAAAACCAAAGTTAAAAAAAGTTACAAAAGTTAAAACTTTTGTAACCATGCCTTAAACAAAGACACCAAAAGTACAAACACATTTTCTGCTTTGCACTTTGTCTGCAACTCTGCAACACTCTTCTTGCAAAACACTTCACACTTTTTTACATTACACACTTCGTTCAAGAATGGAATCTCTTGCAATTATTGGAAAAACGCTTCTATTCAAAATGCAAAACATACATGAAATTGGCAACATGCACACATGAAAATACTTATACACTAACTGAACACCAATCAGTCTGAGTTTTAGCACTACAAATAGACCTCAGGTAAGCTCACCTCTTTTGTGAGAACTTTGCAAACATGTGGCCAGACCCTAACTGAAGGCAGGATCCATAAACCATCCAGCCCATCCATTATAAGACAATATTTTGTTTACCATTATACTGTTGTAAAAACCTGCAATGGCAAAAAAAGTAAATAAGTTGTTTGTTTGTTTTTCTGAAGCCTTTCTATTTTTGTGTTCATTGAAATGTGAGTAGATGTACTGGAACAATCTTTCGCAGAAGGCTGTATGAGAAAATTAAAAAGGTAGGCTGTACAAAGTAGGTTATGAAAGACAGCAGTGCTTTGTATAAAGTACATCAGTGTGTTGTTGCTGCTTTGAAAGAGTAATTCACACACTGCAGGTGTGTATCATTTTGTTGTAAAAATGCCATTTTGAAAAAGGATTGTTAGGTTTTGAGTGCAGAGTTTCATTTTGACATAGAAGTGAGATGTTTAGCTTTGTGTCTTGCAAGTGTGTAAGCAATCGCAAAAAACTGTAATGAATCATTAATAACTCCAAATTGAGGACTATATATATATATATATATATATATATATCGACTCACATTTGGACCCAGCGGACAGTCACCCTCGCCTGCGGGACTACCGGGCTCCATTAACCCCCGCGGAGTCACTCTGCAGATTCCTGGGGATTGAACCGCCAGTGAATGACCAGCCTCCCTCTCCCTATGAGGGCACTCGGCTGGCCATCTTTCCGGGGACCCGTGGGGGTCGCGGAGGAGGTGGTTGTCAGGGCTCCCGACGCCATCCGCGGTCTCGGCAGCCCGGCGCTGGCAGCAGAGGCTCTGCGGCGCCGGGCTGCCTGGCTCACCGCTACTAAATGCTTATCGCCTGGTCCTGGAATCCCGGTTGGCGGTCCGGCCGACTTCTGCTTTCCAGTCGGCGGCCCGGCCAGCTTCTGCTCCTGATCCCCGGTTGGCGGTCCGGCCGAATCCTGTCAACCAGTCGGCGGCCCGGCCAGCTTCTGTTCCGGATTCCCGGTTGGCGGTCCGGCCGACTTCTGCTCTCCAGTCGGCGGCCCGGCCAACTTCTGATCCTGATTCCCGGTTGGCAGCCTGGCCGACTCCTGCTCTCCAGTCGGCGGCCTGGCCAACTTCTGTTCCAGTTCCTGAGTCGGTGGTCTGGCCGACTCCTGCCCCACGGACCCGGTTGGCTAACCGGCCGACATCAGCTCCTGTTCTCGAGTTGGCGGTCCAGTCCACGTCGGATCCAGTTCCTGAGTCGGTGGTCCGGCCGACTCCTGCCCCACGGACCCAGTTGGCTAACCGACCGGCATCAGTTCCAGTGCCCGTCCAGCTGCCGCCGCCGCAGCAGCCTCCAGTGCCTGTCCAGCTGCCGCCGAAGCTGCAGCCACCGCAGCCTCCAGGGCCCGTTCCTGACCAGCTCCGGCACTCTTGTCTGGACTCTGTTCTCGCTTTTGTAAGTTTTGTCTTGAAGTTAAAATAAACCTTTGGACTCTTCAGCCTCCTCGCCTGTCTGCATTTTGGGTCCTCTCCCTGCTGCCAAAATGGCCCATCGTAACAGTCCCTTTTGGCTAAGAGTAATTTTAGTTCCTACCTGCCATTGTTTTACATGGGACAGACGTAGAGTAACAGGTGCAACAGTAGAGTGGAGCATCTGCTGTGAACCCAGAGAGAGTGAAGTTGGGTGTGTACTGTCTTGCTGTGTTGGTGTTAAAAGATTATTCAAGAAGAAATTATAGCCTGCTTATTACCCACAGGCCAGAAAGACTGCAGAACGCTACCAACCCAGAAAACAGGATTACACATGAGTTACTTTAGTTTCACTTTTTTGCACCAGGAATTACTCTTTGCAAAAATGGCAAAGAAATAAGGACTACTGAAGCATATTGCAGCATTTCTGATTCATTTCTGTGACATACAGTGCTGTAAGGTAGCACAATCCATGCAATAAAGAAGTGCCCTTCTTTCTGCTGTAATGGAATCTTGGTTTATGGTGAATAAATAAATACAAGACAATCGTGATACACATTGTAATGCTACCTGTTGTTAGTAGGTCATTGTGTAATGAGTGACAGGTGATGCTGTTGGCAGAAAGCTGTTGTCAGTGTTCTGGTATAAGAATTGATCCTGAGATGTGTATGAAGCGTTTTGGTTGCATTAGTGCATTTTGGATGTTAGCTTAACTGTTGTGTTGAGCTGCATGGTGACCTGGGGCCAGATGCATAAAACTTTGTGTAGATTCACGAGTGAAACTGCATTTACGCACAAAGACAGAAATGTGCATACGTAATCTTTTCGTCAGATTTACAAAGCCGCACATACACCTAATTCTGTTTTAGCCTATGAATCTCATCATTGTGAAACTGGGCACATGTGCACAAGACTCATTTCTACTCCCACAGTTAGCCATAAAGGGACATAGAAACCCCCTTAAACATCCATTTGCATAACGATACTTGTGCCTGCTCCACCACTCATTACACCTGTCAATGGGTAGAATGGCAAAGAGGAAGTACAAATTTACCGATTATGTTGCATTGGCATGCCCCAGAACAGCATTCATTACGGGTGACCATTACACACAGCTGTGGCTATTTATAGTGCCCATACACTAATTCGAAATCATCATGGTGATGGTATCTCAATCATCGTTATTAAACGTCAGAAGGATGATAAGTGATTAATTCATAAAGCTCATATTGAAACAGAACTTACAAAGAGCTTCACATTTCAGGATAAAATTTAAAGATTGACACAGGGAAATAATAGCTCAAATGTAAATAAAAATGATAAAATTCATCACTCATAAATATTTTAAAATTAAGTTTATAATTGCGCCTTTGGTTGACATTTTACAGAACACTGTGTTGACTGCAAAATATAATGTATATAATAACACAATCAGTGAAATTGGCAAACAACCTTAAAGTAAAACATTGTTTGTTTAGGTTGTCTTTCTTACCTTATATTTCATATCCACCTTATCATTTCACCCGCAGCTATCTCTTGAAGCCTGTGTGTACGCCTGGTCTGAAATTCTCACCACACATTCTTCCTTTATAAATACCAGTTTATATGTGGGTAAAGGCGTATACATGGTTTTTGTGCATACACATCATTTATACATCTGGCCCCTGTTCTGTCTAAGAGAACTGTCTGAACAGTTTTGAAAAAGTGAACTCAGTTTAGAGAAATGTGTGTTACCAATTGTATAAAACTGTAATCACAATCAAGTTGCACTGCTCAAAGGTTACATACATGTGGGTGACCCTGGACAGGTTGTGGAAAGAATGCCTCTCAAGATATCTTAAAGAATCATCATCAGAGATGGATCTGAAAAAAAACATGCAAACAAATAAAATACAACAAAAATACAATCCAGAGAATAACACTGTTTGGATTTGATTTGCACTTAGTGGGCATTGTGCAAGAACAATGAATAGATTTGTTCTTGTAGATTTAAGAGAGCTTTTTTCTCATATTCTCTTAGGCATGAATGAAATTTATGAATCGTCCAGGTGAGTCCAAAACAGTCTGCCTTTCTCTACAGTTTGATTTAAGAATGATAATGCCTTAATCTGAATGAATTTGGAGTTCATAATGGCTTGCCAATTTACTGATAGGTATGACAGCAGACATTCCTTTATAGATTTTAGTGGCATGAATATTTTGGTATTGGTATTGATTACCCTAATGATCAAATCTTACGATGCACAGTTACTCATGAACAGGCGCTATTCATCAGGTTGAAAGGAGAAATTTACGACAGGTTTGTGTGCAGTTGTACAGCTGAATTCAACTTGGAACAACTGTATGAGCATCATTGAAAAAACAAAAGGAGATGTTTGGGATAAGAATACAAAAATGGTCTTGCATGAGGTCCATTGTGGTTTTCATTAAACAGTGGATAAAGAATACCACTCCTGTACATTGTTACACTGGAATAATGAATAGTTTGATATTATTTGAGTAGGTACCAAGAAACCCAGTTTATATACAAATATATCAGGTTTAGTTGTGCCAAAGCTGCCCAGCAAGCACTGTAAAAACTAAATGTTCTTAATTTAAGTTTTACTGTAAACAGTGCCTAACTATACAGTGGAGGTGGCTCTTTGACATGAATGCATTTTACTGACCTGGGAGTTTGTTTACAACCTGTCTGATCATCTGACTGTTTGTGTTTGTTGGACTTATTTTTAGATATACTGTAGCATGCAATCCATGCAATAAAAAATGTCCCTAATTTTTGTTGTAATGCAATCATGGTTTATCCTAAATAAATACATAAAATATACTTTTACAAAGAAAGTAGTGACATTAATTGCAATGCTACCTGTTGTTAGTGATTTTTTTTCAATATATAATGAGTGACAAAGTGTTACTTTTGGCAGACAAATGTTGTCAGTGTTCAGGTACACGAGCTGATCCTGAGATGAACCGTTGTACTGAGCTGCATGTCGGTAAAGACAACTGTGTGAGGAGTTTTGAAGAAGTAAACTCATAGAGAAATGTGACTTAGCAATTGTAAAAAAACTAATGATATGACAGTGAGGGATGCAAGCAGAGCTGCTTGAGTTTCAAAAATGGTTGATTTCATGTATATTTCTCGTGACATTTGTAGGTGAACCACATCTCGAAAGAGCTGCTTCGTTAATATTAAAGTTAAGGCTGTCTAAATCCCATCCAGACCTTCCTGCCACAACAGATCCCAGTTTCACGTTCAAGTTTATTTTCATTACCTTACATGACCAAAGTTCCATAATTGAGGTCACGTTTAAGTCACTAAGGTCATGTAACAACCTTCTCCCATACAACTGTGCTCCTGAACTGGCACTTAAGAGGTTTGATCTTTATATTAATATATTTTATGACAATTATAATGATTTAATTATATTTTAATTAACTTTATTCAACTTCACTCAACTTCTTGTCTGTGTCATGTCATCAACATCTTGTCTGTCAGTTAGTATTTTTACATGAACACTAGTCGCTATTCTGACTTGTTTGTTGTCCTGGTTTTAATTGTATTTTGGAGGTGACACAGAACATAAAAACCTAGTTATTAATATTCCTGTATAGGAGCGCCCCGGTAGATTGCCTGGTGTGGCGTGTGCCATATGCTGGGGCTGGGTCCTTGCCGCAGCGGCCCAGGTTTGACTCCAGCCTGGGCCCTTTGCTGCATGTTGTCCCCTCTCTCTCCTGTCTCTCTTTAGCTGTCATTATCTAGTAAAGGCAAAAATGCCCTAAAACTAAACTAAAAATACATATATATATATAGTCAAGTGAGATTGAGATCCCAGAACATTGCCTCTGGTAACTAGCAAAATCAGGAAACTTGAATACAAGAGACTAACAGTTAAAAGATAAGTGATTGTATTGCCGCAATGTAATAATTGTAATCAATAATGGAATAATGATTTAAAATGTTTAAAAATGATCATACTCTGTTGAAGAGAGGTTTGAGAGTTTAACTGTAATAATAATGATACATTGCACATGGAAGAGAGGAAGTGTTGACACCCTGGTTATGTGCGCCAAAGGGCGCTAGCAAAAGAGGAAGTATGGAAGGTCCCTAGAATTTGCCAGAATGTATGATTAAGAAGAGAGTGACTAGGTGAAAGGACAAATATGAAGTAAATTGGGTGAAAAGGCATGTGTGTGTATGAAAAATGATTTTAGAAAATTGTGTGTAATCATGAGTAAGGGGGAGAGGGAGTAGCCTGACATAGGGATATAAAAGAGAGGTCCGAGGCGCTCAAGCCTCAGAGCGGTGTGGACAGCGTGAGGACAATGTGGGACCACTGATCGGACTCCAGTCTGCACTTGAGGACCCTGAAGGATCAGCAACAATTTTCAAAAAGCAACTTCAGAAGAGAGGAACCAGACTGTTGCTGACAAAATTGGATTACAGGGAGCCTCAGCTCTCCCTGCCATCAGAGGAGAGGAGCTACTTGGAACTTTGGGACTTTGTACTGTGTTCTGGATTTTCGTTAAGGACTCTTCTCCTTGGCAGGAGGAAACTAGTAAGGTTTGCAATGGCCGGCTAGCCTCCCTTCTCCTACTTAGAAAAATTAGATTATATGAGTAAGAATCTTTTTGATCAGATTGACTGAGTTTTATATTGAGTAATCCGCTGCTTAACCCCTGCTTAATTCCTGCAATAAATACTTAAAATGGATTTAAAGTAAGATGTTCCTTCATCAAACATTTTCCTAGCAACTTACCAAGAGTCAAGATCTTTAAGGGGAAAGCTGTCATTAACGGGCGTGGCTGATAGCTACTGCCGGCAAGCAAGGCTACTCAGTTAGGGGTAGTTATCAGAAGAGGCAGGGTAGATGACCGGATGAAGGCAGTCAGGAGCTAGGCGAGTTTCCCCGCCACCAGCTTAAATTATCTTTAGAATTTCTATTAGGAATAGGACTTCTATAGAACTAAAGATCGGACCCTTTAAACGGAGAGCTGGTCCAGTGAGTCCTGTAAGGGGCTTCACCGGTGATCTGACACGTGGTGTCCAACGTGGGGCTCAGCGGAGAAGGATTCATTGAACCCAGGAAGAACCCCTGTGGCCTAAGGAGGGCCACCGTCTTGAGACAAGCCGGACGAGTGTTCCAGCAGCAGAGGAGCAGCTGGAGTACAACAGAGGTGAATCGACTGCGGAGACACCGCGAGGGGGAGAACAGCAGGTGTCGAGGGATTGTGGACTAGATCCCAGCCAATGCTGCAGAGTAGCCGAACCAGTCCAACCTTCATCCCTGCTCAACGCGCTACGAGAGGCTTTGAGGGGTGGACGACTCGAGACAACAAAGACAAAGAGTGAAAATGGCTGAAGGGGGAGCTACAGAGAACCTGGAGGAGACCACGGGGAGGAGTTGGGACCAGGATCCAGCCGAGGACCACTGCTACGAGGAACTGGGGGAGCCTGGACCGAGCAGCGCACTCTTCTACCAGATCATCCTCCAGGGGCACGGCTTCAGGACCTGGGAGAAAGAGATCCAGGAGCATCTCCAGTCCCATGCCTCTGGGAAGCCAGAGGAGGAATTGGGACAGGAGGTAGCTGAGCAATGTAGGAGCCACAAGAGATACGTGGCGCCTACCATCATCGACCGACAGGTGTTGGTGGTGCGAGACAGCCCTAAACCTCCAAAAAGCAAACAAGATGTTGCAGTATGGCTCCACTGGTGGGCAGCGGAGCTGGCAGATGAGCACGCCTATGCACAAGGACGGATAACGGCTCTCATAAGCCCATATGCAGGTTATGACTCAATAGTTAAGATGCTGTCAAATGAGTTGGGGGTGCAAGCTGTTTTGATAAATAAATCAGCAAGAGCCACACCATGATATAAGGAGCACGAGTTGCTGGTAAGCAGGTTGCATCGCTATCGGGACTGTCTAAAAAAAGATGCAGAGAAAAGTGAGAGTTATGTGGGTCCCGAGTCGTCAGGAGAAAATCCCAGGTCAGGCTGGCATGACAGCCTACAACCTGATCAGGGAACCATGGGACATCAACAGAGATGGACTGTTGGTACTTACTAACTCACTGTTGAAAGTGTATAATAGTAGGTTCAGGAAAGCGCTGAATCACCAAGCAGGGGAGGACTACAAAAAAGAAGTAGAGTTCGGGAGTAAAGGGCTTCGGAGGCAACAAGATGAAGATTTCCCTGTGGTGGTGACGAGCGGAGGGGAATCCCCCTACTTTGCTGTTTTGCATGTGCCAGTTGAAGAATATGATAAAAAGAGAGACATTGAAAGTTACAGAGAAGATCTTGGACAGTAACACAGTGTTACTAAAGAAGGGAGGAATCCAAGGAGTGGAGCAGCTGAAACCAGTTCCTAACTAGAAGAAACCAGGAACCAGCAATGGCCAATAGCAAACAAAACTTACCGCCCTATGTCAGAATGGCCACTGTCTATGGGGTGGTTGTCATGAGAAGAAGCACAAAGGGACTCTGGGCAGGCAGAGCCCTAAAGAAATTGGACTATGCTAAAAAAGGATTTTTATTGGAGGATAAAGAGATGTTGTAGTGGAGAGAAGTGATCAATGCTTGTGTAGTTTGTATGAAACCGACTACACTGACAATCCGTTGGGAGAGACCTGGTCATCTAAAACCAGTCAAGGTCCGAGGAAGGAAGAAAGAAGTGAAGGATATGCATTACAAGCCTATGAAGGTAATGGATGCAAACGTTTGTGGGATGTGCAGAGTGGGAACATGTTCAGGTAACTTTTCCATCCCTGTAGGGTCTCCAGGCCCCTCAGGGTCTCGATACACCCTGAAGGCTAGAGGAACCTGGATTACAGCCAATGACGGGGTGGCAACCTCCACCTGCGCTGGGCTATAGGGCCAGTTGTTCCTGACCACTTCCTTCCAGAATGATCGCATTGCCGGCCTGGTGCCTTGGTTACTGGTCCCCTCCAAAGCCGCCTTTACAGGGGGGTACAATGGAGGAGCTGTAGCCAGAGCTGCCCCTTCGCAGACCCATAGGCTCGGTGCTGGCTGCTCAGGCGATCCATCATCATCCTCCTTCTCCTCTACTGGTGGTGGCTCTAAAGGCAGGAAACTGAAAATAAGAGTGATGGTAAAAACTGTCATGGTTCCATTTGTGGGGGTATACTCCATCAGAATAGACCTAGCCGAAGTGGAAGAGGCAACATTATCTTCGGAGCCTGAAGCCACCGAAGAGAAGACATCATCCAACAGCCTAACAGCCTGGGTGCAACGGTCTTTTCACCGGATGAGAAGAGTGAAAGGGAGTCGTAAGTCTGATCAATAGGCGAACAAGAAGAGCTGGAAAAGATTGTTGCAATGCTGCCCAAAAAGTCAAGAAAGGAAATCCAAACCAGTACCTGCCCATTAACCTTCAAACCATTTATTAGGCTTCCTAATGAGTAGATATGGTTAGACCATCCAAAAAGGGATTTTGAGTTTAACCTGTTTCGCTGTGGAACAGGAGCCTATTTTTGTAGCAATGGGGAGTTTGAAAGGGATGCAGATTTATTGGTACCAGGACAAAATGAGATCTCAGCCTGTATACGCCATGGGAGCCTTCTCCAGTATCAATGGTACAAGTACCAGATAGCAGTTCCGTGGAAGAACCAACTGGTGCCAAAGTGTCCCACTACAAGTGTTGCTGAAGGTGCGCTGGGACCCTGACTATGCAGAACCCTTGAGAGGTGAATATGTTGACATCTGGTTAAGAAACTATATGATATAGACTTCTAGCCCATATATGTATCAGTGCCTCAAGAAAAGGATCAAGAGAAAAGATTTGTATATCATTGAAAACCAATCCCTACCATTACGCACGGTGCATCATCGGTTGCCACGGCCCGGGGAGTTCTTCGACCCTAAGCAGCTTCCCTACACTCACTTCAGACGTCCAAGGGCCCCTATTACACAGGAGCTGTTTTCTTCTGATGGGACAGTAAGTGTGCTTGAGCTTCAGACTGAGCGCAAAGAGCCCCTGTATTCTGAACTGATCACAGGTGCGGAGTAAGAGGGGAATAAGTACTAGCTATGAAGTTGCCCGGGAAGAGTTGATGAAATACCCTGGTAAAGATGGCAAATGCATCGGACCACTCCCACGAGTGGAGAAGGTAGTGGTTGCCTCCTACAAGTGGGTGTGGCGAGGGATGGACCCCAGACTTAAGCAACACCCAGCACCGTTATATCAAGAGCTCCTCAAAGAAAGAGTTACACAAACCCCACAAGGCCATTGCAAAGGCCCTTCACCCATTGTGGAGCACCTAACACCATCTGAGAGGAGCGACTGGGGAGAAAGCAACCCTGGGAAGCAGAGGATCTGGTCCTATTAAGTGGACGAAGGATGGAGCTACTGCTGTTACAAGGAAGAAGACCCCACGACCCAGACGAATTAGATAACATCAGCGAGCAGCAGCAACAATCACGGCACCGGCCACGGAAAGGAATATGGATGTGTCTGTTTGACGGCCAAGATATTAGCAGTAATGGCAGGAATAGTGGCAGTCCTAGCCATTTTATATCACTATGGAAGTGAACCTTGGGCCCATACACATACTAGGGTCTATTATGCCACAACCAAGAAGTTCAACCAGACCACCAACAAACGCAACAGATGCCACTGGAAACAGCACAGAGCTGTTCACCCTGCAAACCTGGGAAGCAATTATCCAAAGCGAAGGACTGACCAACAAGACTTGGCTGCTGAAGGATCTGCAAATCTACGGAGATGAGATGGGAATGAGAATCCTGGTTCGAACCAAGCTAGAGAGAAAACAAGCGCAGTGCAATTGGATGTACCCAGAATTGGGGAACCCCAGTTGGTATTGTACTTGGGCCTGTGTGTCATGGCCTGAGCAGGAGAGACAAGGATATGGTCAGGCACCATCATATCTTAAAGAGCTCATAGTACCCTATTACCCCACTAGAGCACTGCGCTCCCAGAATGCAGGGTTCCTTGTGGTTCCTAGAGTCTCTAAAAGTAGAATGGGAGCCAGAGCCTTCAGCTATCAAGCTCCTCTCCTGTGGAACCAGATCCCAGTTTGTGTACGGGAGGCGGACAACCTCCTCACATTGCAGAGTAGGCTTAAGACTTTCCACCTCTTTGATAGAAGCTTATAGTAGGGCTGACTCCAGGTGACCCTGAGCCCACCCCTTAGTTATGCTGCTACTATATAGGCTTCTAGCTGCAGAGGACTTCCTGATGCACTGAGCTCCTTTCTCCTCTCTTCCTCTCCATCTGTGCGCCCTCATATCCCATCAATGCTTGTTATTAATTCAACTTCTTCCCGTAGTTGTGTGCTTTCTCTCCAGTCTCTCTCTCCCTCCTTCTGTTGCTTTCTGCAGGTATTTCTGCCTCCGGAGCTGTTGGGTCTGGGTCTGTGGTTGCGGCCGCCTGCTGCCCCGTGCTCCTGCTCTGCACCCGCTGCTGCTGTTACTGTTGTTGCTCTTGTTGTTAGTATTGCTATTATAGTGTTGCTCTTAGTGTTGTTTCTGTTGGTGTTAACATCAATGCCATTACCATATCTGTGCTGTATTGAGCTGCTGTATGTTCTCTTTCCTCCTGCTCTCTCTCTCCCGCTCCCCCCTTCCCCCTTCAACCCAACCGGTCGAGGCAGATGACCGCCCACCTTGAGCCTGGTTCTGCTCGAGGTTTCTACCTGTTAAAAGGGAGTTTTTCCTTGCCACTGTCGCATAGTGCTTGCTCATGGTGGAACTGTTGGGTCTCTGTAAATATAAAGAGTCGGTCTAGACCTGCTCTATTCGAAAAAGTGCCCTGAGATAACTTTGTTATGATATGGCGCTATATAAATAAAACTGAATTGAATTGAATTGATATTGGAAGGCTGAGGTGGTGTACACAGCGCATCACCACAATCAATCCTGTCTTACCATATTACCGGTGAGTGGAAGATTTTGGGGAAACTACAACCTTGTGCGGAATTGATGGAAGTTCCCTCAGGGGATTTCCAAAAACTTGATGAATGTGTGGCTGACAAGATCTTTGATGCATTAACCCACTGAGATTGCTGATCACGCCGGCGTGATCAGATCATGTGACTTGTTCAAGACGTCACAGCATATAATCAAAGTCACATAGAGCATTTTCTTCAACATCTCTCGAAAGTGCTGGCTTGAAACTCCATTCTAGTTTTTGTTTGATGTTGATAGACCAAGTAAAATTGGAGATATGATAGTTTAAATTTTATATAAAAATCATATTTACGCCTGCGTTAAAATATGCATGATGCGATGGTGCAAGCGTTGTATTTATTTAAATATCTTCGTCGTTTTTTGTCGTACGACGAAATGGACAAAAATGTCCGAATCTGTTGACTCTGCTCTACAGGCTGAATATTTTAGGGATGGGGGGGCGCAAGTGTGCAGAGAAGGACGCGGGAAGACGCGGGAAGGAGAGACGAGAGGAGAGTAAACAGAGAGAGACGCAAGAGAGATATTGAGCTAGTTTTTGGAAGATTTTGAGTT